>JASVER010000094.1:923092-954381 GCA_030449065.1 Oceanodroma leucorhoa
CCTGAGCTGCCCTCCAGAAGCGAGGCCGGGAGGTTAGAGGGCCAGCGGCCGGGGCACGGCTGCAATAATACTCTTGGGCTCCAACTGCTTGATAAATCTTTCCAGATTCCCTTTCTCAGACTATAGGAGGTTGAATTATTGAAGCTACTGAAGTTTTCCAAGCGGACAGTGAATATAGGGGGACATTTTCTAAGCCAGGAGCATCAGTAGGTTAAAGAATGAGAGARAAGGGCAGGTTAAAAGCAGGATTTGGGGCACGTCTGCACAACCTGCTCTGGGCTTCGGGCTGTAATTAAACACCCTCCTATAAAATCAACAAAGTCCTCAGRGGATTTCAAGGAAATCTGTTGTTTCCCTTTTTAAGGTTGAAAAAAAAAAACGCCTGGGCTTTTTGGCTGAAGAAGAGAGGCTGGGTTTGAGTGGCGGCTTTAGGAATAGAAGAGGTGATCAGTGCTACATTATTCCAACAGCAAAAGGAGTTGCCTGCAGGCAACAGGGCTATAGGGGGTCACCATATATATACATACATTGCTCAGGGGGTGCCTGCAGTTCCCAGGGATGCTGCTCATCTGCATCCGCGGAGCCAAATCCCGCTCCCGTGGGGCTTCCCCACCAGATTGCTTTGCCTTATGAAGGGGCAAGGTGATTTTTTAATCATGTGCTGCCCACATCTGGGGGGGTTCGCGGCTGTTTGTGTGGCGAGCGGGGAGTTGTTTTCCAAACAGAAACTCTAGAAGAACAACTACAAATAAAGTGGATACTCCAAAACAAAAAATCTGTTATAACAGAGAGCTCGACTCATGGTTTTTCATGGAATCGGGAAGGTTTTGCCCCTTTCGGGTGCCTTTCAACACAGGGCCTTGCAGGATGGTGTATAGAGGCACTAAGGCTTCTTAAATAAATGCTGCCCCATTCCACAGCTGGTCGAGGAATTAGTCTGAGGTTTAGGCTTAAATTTTCATGTGAACCCTCTGCCCCTTTCAGTGCAAGCATTTGCCTCTGGGGCTGCTCTCCCTGTTTCTTATATCTTAACTTTCATTTTAAAGCCCTCGTTAGAGCCGCTTTGCAAAGCTGATGAAAATGTCTTTGACATTTTTGCCTGTTTTCCAACAAACTGAAAGTGCATCAAAGTGGAAGGTTTTGAAGAAAACCCTCAAAGCCCTCAAAATACAAAAAAAAACACCCCAATCCTTTCATTTTCTTCACTTTTATCCCCTGAAAACAGCATTTCCCCACAGAGCTCTAGGGGTTACCCCAGGACATAAATCATTTCCATAAGCAGGAGCAAGCAGAGCCCTGGCTCGCTGGGACAGGGGCTGCAGAAGCTGTCCCCTTGCAGAGCATCCCTCCAAGGCAGCGATGCTGCTCCCCCCTCCTCTCGCCAAAACCCCCACCCTGGGAGCATTTTGATCCCAAAAAGGACGAACTCACTTCGGCATCCTCTCATTGTAAAAGCTCAGGGGTGATTTGCCAGCTAAGGAGCAACAGGGGGGGGGCAAAGGAAGAGGCTGAGGTTTGGCTGTGACCCCATGGATCCGTGGGGAAGGGCATCCTGAAGCGAGAGGGAGAAGCAAGCAGCCAGAAAACCGGCGGGAGCCAAGACACAACCGAAGGGCGTAGACTCCTGCCAGGGATCTCCAATCAGGCCCGGGAGGCTTGGCTGCCGGCCGTATAAACGCAGAGCCGGGAGGGTGGGAAGCCAGCGTGCCTCTGGGCGGGGAGAGGAAGAGGAGGATGAGTGCCAGGGTGCTCCCGGCAAGAAGGCAGAGAGCACCCAGCAGCACCCCAGCAGGGATGAGCCGGACCCCGACGRCAGCCCAGCAGACCATGCCCATCTCCTCCAGGCCCCGGACATCCTTCCTCATCCAAGACATCCTTTGGGATGGAGCAGAGCGGGGAGCGCGGCCGGAGCGGGGCAAGAGCGGAGGGTTTGGCAGCCCGGAGGAGGGGGAGCCGGGCACGACCACAGCGGAGGGCAGCGAGGGCAGCTCGGCCCCGGGGGCTGCCCCAGGGCACCCCCCCGGGAGCCCTCGTCCCCCAGGAGCATCCCCAGCCCGAGGGACACCCCAGGAGGCGGAGGCAGGTAAGGGGGTGGAAGCTCCTGGCTGAGCCGGCTGGCCGGGGGATGGATCAGCAATGTCTTCGCTTGGGTCARCCAAGGGGCAGGATCCAGACCCGGCTGCCTCGAGCACCCCAGAGCCRAATCAGCCGTGCTTTAAATACCGGGGAGGATCTGGGCTTTAGCGGTGGGAAAGTAAGAGAAACAGCAACTGCGCGCAAACCTGTTGCCGGGCACTTCAAAATAACTCAAAGGACTGAATCTGCCTAAAACTCTGTTTCARTAAAGCCCAGTCGATGGACTTCTGTGATATCTTGGGGAATAAAGTTCCCTTTTAACGCAGAAGGTCCCCAGCGAGGGCACCTTAGGGCTGCCAGCTCAGAGGGGCAGTCTGTGGCCGTCCTTCAYGCAGCCGCCAGCGCGGCGATGCCGCCGCAGCCGAGCTCCTCCGTGCCTCCGGTCCGGGGATCTTTGGAAAAGTCCCTGCGTTGAACCGGTGCCGTTTGCAGCAGGGCTCATCTTTCCCACGTGCTCGGCAGTTTGCTCCCGCCCGTACCACTGCACATCGCCTGGTTTATTAATAACGATCCTGCTCCTCTTCATACAACCCTACCAGCACCTCTGGCTAGCATGCAACGGCTAAATTCCTGGCAGGCAATAACGTTTCACTGCAGAAGCAACAGTGGGAAAATCATACTCAGAAGCAAATGTTTTTGAGCAGTGCCTCTCTCTTTTTGAGCAGCACGAGCACGGCCGGGGTGCGGGAGGGGACGCAGCCTTTCCTTGCTCAAGCAGTCCTGGGCTGAGCTGCAACAGCCAAAAAAGCAATTCTGAACTCTCTAGCGACCGGCTCTTGCTTGCTAAGAGAGCCCTTGCCAGGGGAATTTTGGCTTTACATTTCGATTCTATTAAAAGAAGCTTCTACATAAAAGCAAGTTCAGAAACAGCCACCAGGCTGATTATTACGAAAATCATTAAAAGCCATACCGAATCTCCCAGAAAGTGGCTAGTGTAAATCAAAGCAGCTCCAGGGATTTCAGTGGGTCAACCATGATTTACACAAGCTGGGAATTAAGCCTGTTGTTTCTATCTTGAGTATTATGTTCACATCTTAAGAAAATATACTAAGAAATGACTAAAGGAAAAAAAAAAATTGGCCCATTTCCATCCCAAGCTGGGTAATACACAAAAAGGAACTGACTGCATAAATAAATTGACTTTAAAAGTTTTAACAGTTATAGGTGAGACTTCCCAGGGAGCTCAGCACCTCTCTGGGTCGCGGCTCAGGCGACCCATTGGTGCCACGAGAAATAAGTCGCAGGGAAACACTGGGATGCTGCTTCGGAGCTGTGATCCGAGGCCAGGTCTGCGGCTATATATGTAAACCCCGGCCTGAAGGTTTAAAAACCTGCCCCAAAATTTCTTGGCATTGCCTTGGAGTCGTCAAAGAGGAAAGGGAGGAATTTATTTCCAATGCAGCAGTCTGCTTTAAGCTGCACCGATTTCCCATTTCTGAGCTATCCTCTCTAGCTTGAGGATAAACGTTTGTTTTCTTTGGGGATCAGGATTTTCCCATAGGCACAGCAGAGAGGATGTTTCAAAGTGCCTAATAGCATGAATTCTGCAATAAAAGTCTCGAGAGCTGCCGATGCCATAATGTACRTAACAACAGCACCTTGAGGTTTTAGGCAGACCTCCACCAGCATTGCAAAATGTCCCTTTCTGTATTATTTTAGTCCCTTCAATGTATGTTCATGTTGAATGCGTGCGTATATGAATTAAGAAAGTGTGATCTAGGAAGAAAAAACTCCCTTATATGACTTTGAGATGGCATTCACTCCATTAAATGAAAATATTTCCAAGATAATATGAATATTTTGCTCTCTGGAAGGGAAAAAGCAAGTGATCTGGGGGATTTTCAAGCGGGTAATTCTCAGCTCTTTCCTCCCGCAGATGCCACGGCAGAGACCTACCTGTCAGACTGCGACCCCCCCCTGCGACCCCTGCCCATCGCCCAGCATCCCCCCAAGCAGGCGAAGCGCTCGCGGGCAGCCTTCTCCCACACCCAAGTCATCGAACTGGAGCGGAAATTCAGCCACCAAAAATACCTGTCGGCCCCCGAACGAGCCCACCTGGCCAAAAACCTCCAGCTCACCGAGACCCAGGTGAAAATCTGGTTCCAGAACAGGAGGTATAAAACCAAGAGGAAACAGGTCGCCTCCGAAATCAGCAGACTGGACACGGGGCTGGCCGGGCAGAAAGCGGCCGAGCTGCCCGGAGCATCGCTGCTGGCGCTGCGGGGGGGCTGGCAGTACCTGCCTTGCCTCTACTACTTGAACGGCTGGAGTCCCTCATGGTGGTAACCGCTTTGYTAAGCGGAAAGCAGCCTTTTCTCTTAAAACGTGGGTTGGTTGTTTTTTTTTTTAATACTGCATCGCTCTTTCTAGTGGTAATTAGGAGAGGGAGACCCCATTCGTAGCAATGATCAGCATCTTCTAGTTGCCGCACAAGCCTCTCTCATTGCTAACAGTAAAAAAAAAAAACAAAACAAACACCCCCCCAAAAAAAGCCCAAGATTTTAAAAGCGTGTAATTCAGGGTCAATTTGCAGCTGTAAAATATTGCAGGCTCTTTCGGGGGCAAAAAGCAAGGGACGGTCCAGCCCCGGAGACAGCGCTCACCCCTCTCTGCCCCTCCTAAATCGCCTGCGCCCCCCTAAAGCCTTTGCCCCTTGCTGAGGTCAAGCGGGCGAAAAGCAAACTGCTGATCCTGGGCTGGCACTGATATGGCCCCAGCTCGGCCCCTTGGGCCACCAGCTGTTGTACGATCTAAAAAATTAGGCTTAAAAAAAAAAAAAAAGCAAAAAAATTTGCATTTCTGCCATTGATACCATAATTGCTAATGGTCCTAGAGGGGACTTAGAGCTCCACCGAGGTTTCTGCGCGCCGTCGGGCAGCACCGCAGCCTCCACCTGGGGCAATGCGCTTTTGGGGAGAATTAAACCCCTTTCTGCCACGAGCAACAACAACCTGAAGCGCCTGACGGCCACGGAGCTGCAGCCGGGGACCGGGTTTGCCGGGACGGGAGCGAAGGCGGCCGCCCCGGCCGGGATGGAGCCGTGCCAGCTTACCCCCACCCAAACCCGTCCCTCTGCCCTTCGACGGCCGAGGTGCCAACTGCCGCTGCCTTCACAGCCTTGAGAAACCAAACCAGAAAGCCTCGGGAACACGGACAATAGCTCAATGACAGATGAGTTTTGCATATCCGGGTGTTGACGCTGTTTGAACATTCCCATATAAGCTATTTAAAATAGCAACMGCTCAAAGAGTTCAACGCTCCCTGTCAGCTTTCGCAGCAGCAAACTCCCTGTTTGCAAGTGAAATCAGCTCAATTCCCAGCGCCAAGGCATCAGGGCAGCAAGAGGATGACATCTTTACAAGTAACCTTTTAGTGAGACGACAACTCCTTGCACTAGCAGAGTAGCATAGATTTATTTTTTTTTGTAACTAATCATACTTAAAACTTGAGATGCCATTAARTCTATGGGAGAAAGTGTAGAAATAAATGAGATTTCTAAGAGAGGAAACACCACTGCTGTTTCTCAGCTAGTGTAAATCAGCATAGCTCTGCTGGAACAAATTTAATCTTCTAAACCAAAAGTACATGGAGGTTTCTTCCCTGTGAACCTCCAGAAAATGTTTCTGTGGTTCTTTCTGAAAGAGACTTAAAAATCACARTGGTCCAATTCCCTCCTGCAGCAGGGAAATACAGACATTAGATAATGTTAAGAAACCGCTTAGACCTGTCTCTTTTACCGAGATAATTTGGAAACTGATCTTTTGCCTTGCCAATAGATCCAGATCTTGCAAGCTCACAGACACAGCGAAGACGAAGCTGCTGGGGGTACGTGGATGAGGAAAAACTCAKGGGAAGGGAGGGCAGGGAGAGGAGAACACGCAGACTGAAACCCTTTGTGGCAGATMTTCAGTTGCTCTTGCTATCAAAGCTGTTTGCCCAATTCGGAGGACAACCAGTTGCTTTCTAATTGTCTGAAAGTAACCCCTAATATCTTGAGATAACATTTTTCTTCCAGCTCCTGCTCTCAGATGCTGCGTATCCCCCAGCCCGTCCTCTCGCAGCCGGCGCTGGGGCGAGAAGGCCATTTCCCCTGCACTGTTGCAATGTGTTTCAAACCCCGTCCTGCTGCTTATCCACTTTGCACTTTGCTTATCCGCTGCTTGGAACAAGAAAAAAAAAAAAAAAAGCCTTTATGGCCTTGAAGCCAAGCCCCCGCAGGGCACGCATCCCTCCCGATGGCAKCTCCAGGGGGAGGACGTCCTGCCAAATTCCCATGGGCTCACCCACACCCAGACCCTTGGGATGCTGCTTAAATCGATGCAGAGACACTATATTTGCACTAAATACACTGGATCAGCAGCTCTTGACCATCCCGGAGCSTCCCTGAATAGGGATCACGGTGTGTCCTTTGCACAGACAGCGGAAGAGCAGCAGGGACGGGCACGTTATGCTGGGAAGGACTGAATTGGGCTGGGAAAATTAGATATAAACGGAACTTCTTGGACGCTTCTTTGGGAAAATGTTTGTGTCATAGCTACCTGTTTATTTCCCGCTCATGGTTTACGACCAGTAAAATATCCTTGTTGCTTCAACACCCAACTGCTCATACTCCACTTTGCTGGTATAAAGCAAGTCCAGTGCAAATAGTCGCTATTTTTGTACATATTTTTTTATACTATTTTATCTGATACGCATTGTCCTTTGGAATAAAAAGCGCAGAGTCTTTATTAAAAACAAGCTGCCTCTGTGGGTTTTTTGCCCTGGGTTTGGATTTTCTTTTAATCCCYGTTTCTGCCACAAAATGACCACGGCTGTCCCACCAGCACCGGCTTCTCACACAAACTCCTGTTGCAGACACAGCACTCGGGTGAGTTTTGTGCAATGAATTGGCACAAGCRCCAGCTCACGAGGTTTTGCAGGTGCTAAATCACCGTTCACCGCTATTTCTAGGTGCTCAGCACCAAATGCTGCTCCACCACTCATCCGGCCAGGTATAGAGTACCACTGAGCATCCTCTAATCCCAYTTATTCTCCGATGAGCATGAAACAGGTGACTATTTCCCAAAAGTAAGAGCTTATATAGTGCAGTACTGTCTTTATCACCCCCAGATTACCTGCAATCCCACAATTTAAGCACAAYCCCAGTGGCCTCCAGAGTTTTACGCTACAAGCCCTGGTCCCAGTTTTTATTTCTGCCCCTGCCTTCCAGTCCTGCAACCACATCAGCATAATCAGGGGCAGCGTTGGGCTCCAAAGGACCATTARAAAAAGAATTCATCCCGGGAGCTGTCAGCGTGAACGTTTGCCCCTCGTACAGAGGCAGAGAGGGACCGACCTTGGGTCCCAGCCTGCCCGTGCACACACTCCCTCCCCTCTGCTGTTGGCAGCAGCAATTATCCCGAATGGAAAGCAAGCTGCARTAACTACCACTACTCCCAGCTTAATTCTGTGTTCTAGTAGCTTTAAAAGAGAAAAAAAAAAAACCAAAAAACCCCCAAAAAACCAAAAGCCAAAGCAGGCATCAGGATGGCAAAATGAGATCTCAGGGGAGCTCCTGTTGCCTTAGGAAGCTGGTGCTGGATCCTCCCCAGCCCAACCCTCGGGCAGACGCAGCTCGCCGGGCTCCGCCGCCTTCACCGGGTGATTTCGTGGAAGGGAACAGCAGSTCCCGTGAGGGGGTGACCCTTTGTCCCAGGCCGTGGCAGCGGTCCCTGCAGCCAGGGCTGGAAGTCGGGTCTCCTCCCCTGCACTAATCCTGCCAGCAGCGTGCTCCCGCTTACAGCATCCGCCTTGTTCCTAACCCAGACCAAAAAATTGTTGCACACGAGAGTTTGCTGCAACGCAGGCAGAGTAAAGCGCGGGGGTTTTTTGCAGTGGGGGCATCTGCCAAAGCGGGTCCGGGGTCCGACACGGGTGCCGGCTGGAGGCAGGGATGCAGGCAGCAGCTCCGGCTCCTTCGCAGCCTCTGCCGCGGAGAAACATCCCGGCTGCCTCGCCCCCGCCGCGAGCACTGCCCGCCCGCCTCTGCTTCCCAGCCCTTTCTCCGCAACCCCCGAGCGGTTTCTTCATGGGCAGAAGAGAGACTTCCCGTTGGTTTTTTTTCTTTTTTTTCAAGCACAAAGCAGGAGGACAAAAAAAGGGCTGTACCGTTTGGATAACCAAATCATCCGAGAGTGTTAGAGCATTCATCACAACAAGGGGAACGACATGGCAGGCTTTCCCGGTGATAAATATCCCCTTGATTAATACGGAAAAAAAAGAAAAGAAAAATCCCACCCTAACTATGGAGACGTGGAGTTTTAATCAGCCTTAATGAAGCAGAACTCCTGTTTGTACGCAACTAGAAACAGAAAGCATCATTTAATGTCTGTCAATTAGTGTCACGCTCCACCACTAACATATCCGTCAAGATTAAATAGTGTCTAATGCTGACATAACATTCACACTTGTTTGTGCCAAATCATTTATTTAAAGCTAAAAAAAAAAAAAAAAAAAGAAAAAAGGCTGCCTTTGGATAATGTAACTGTTGACTAACATTTGCATGCAATAAACCACATACTTGGCAAGGACTCGCAGGACTGGAGCCAAGAAAAATCTTTAGCTTGACCTACACAACATTTGCAAACCAGAGCAGTGGGAACAAGYTCGCTACACGGAGCTAAATAGGGGATGGAAAATGCAAGGACACCCAAAGTGCCAGGCTGTATCAGACCAGTGTTTCCCCCYGGTTTTGGTACCCAGTTATTACAATATTATTATTTGGAGGGAAGTGCAGAAAACCTTTCAGCAACGAGCACTAAGGTCTGTCTTTTGGGATGTGTGGGTGCTCCCCAAGAGGAGAGCCAAGCTAAGCCATAAAGCACAAGGATTTAGAGCTCTTCAAAACCCTTGAGGTTTTTCAACATTTACTGATCGTATTCTGGATGCTCTTGTCATCCACAGAAAGACTTCAYCACTTTCTAACCCAGCTAGAGCCTCGGTGGCAGGGCCGTCCTGCGGCAGGGAGTCCCACAGCCCATTCCGAGGTGCTGGACCCCTTGGTGCTGCCTCCGCCCTGAGCCATCCCGGCAGCMGCGATGCCAAAGGGGGGATCAGGGAAGCACGGGAGAAGCCGAGTGGCACAGTCATCGAGGCAGATTTTTCACCACGGTGGACAGCCGATGGGGAAAGAAAAGGAAAGGGGGGGRAAAAGAAAGAAAGRRAAAAAAAGTACTTTGGAGAAGTGGCAAAATGCAGCTTTCCAGATTGGCGTTCCCATGGGAAACTCCTTCGCTGCCTCTCACAAAAATCCAAGGCGCATTCCTCCTCTTTCTTCTGTTACGGTCTGGGCACCATTTATTAAGAACAGCCGAAGGCGGAGAGAACTCCGCAGCGAATAGCCCTGGAAGTGCTTCCAAAGCCCTCTGCCTGCAGTAATTTATGGCGGCCCACTCGCAGAAGGGAAAGTCAGAGATAAGACAAGTATTTTTACAGGAAAAGGAGTTAGGAGCAAAGCATATATGGGTGGGTTTTGTGTTGAAATGCTCCGGTCTTGGGGAAAGAAAAAAAAAAGGAAACGAGGCAAAGAATAAGGCTTTTGGGGTTGGGTGTCTGAGCAGACGGACTCAGGCTCATTGCTTTGCCCTCCAGCCCAGAAGAGGAACGCGGGGGGGGGAAGAGGGGCACCACGTGTGTCACCCACGGTCACCTCGCCGTGGACCCCCCAGCAATGCCCTTTCCTGGGGATCCAGGGACGGGAGCTGCAGCGTCTGGGCTCAGGCTCCAGCCGGGCTGSGGAGGGGAGCTGGCCTTTCCCCCTCCTCGGAAAGCTGGCAGGGACAGCAAGGCCGTGAGGGAGGCTCCGGCATTCCCACCAGCCRGTGCCGGAGCAGGGGGGGAATCTCTGCCGAGGCAGCGGGGGAGGATGCTCTCGGGCTGTAGCTGTTGTTTTCGCCCAATTCTGTTCCCACTTCAGGCTTTTTCCAGCGCTAGGGTTTGGGTTTTTAAAGAGGTATCAGCCACGCATGGTCTCCCCTGCTCTTCTTTGCATCCAAAGCCTTTTGGGGCAACCAGATTTCCAGAAAAGCAAGGGTTTTATTTTTTTTTCAGACTCGAGGTRGTATAACCTCAGAGCGAGGCCAGTCTCCCCTTGGCTGTGCACATCCCCATCGAGCCTGAGCCTCCCAGGGAGATATTCCTAACTTTTAAGATTGAGTTTCCAACACAATATGATTTTACATCCCCTGTGCCTAAGTTTACATCGCCCGCGCCTGGCGAGGCTGGATCAGGGCTCTCAGCAGTAACAGCACAAAAAAGGAGAGAAGGACCCCCGTCCTGACGCGCCTGTGTTACCGAGAGGAGGTAAAAGCAGGGATCTATTCGGCAAAGCCTCCCGCGGTACTTTTCCACCGGCTGGTGAATGGCCCGGCTCAGGCGGCACGACGGGGTCCCGCTCGCACCGCACCGGAAAGCAAAGGGATTAGCACAAGTCTCTCTGCAAACAGAGCTTGGGTGGGGGCACCCGGGGCTCCCCGCCACTCCCCTGAGAATGAATGGTTGGGTTAACTGGGAAAACGCACCGGCCGAGCTCTAGCGAAGCAATTATTCATTCGGAGCTACTTTCTCATGGGGAATGGCAGCGCCCGGGCTTCTGGGGTGGAGATTTGCAGGATTTACACAGGAGAGAGTAACGCTGGGGTACACCCAGAATAGCTTCCTCCGCAGAAGAATGTCCAAATGCTTTACAAACATCATCCCAACGGCTGTGCTGCTCGGTTGGGGCCAGGGCAAAGCTCCCTCCCCAGCCTGGGCGCAGGGCTGGGGCTGTCGGAGGACCAGATGTTCCCCTCAAACCTGTGCAGATGTTTTCCCCCCCCCAGCCGGGTCTGAAGCCAGTAGAACACRGGCTCCCTTTGTACCAGCTAGATAATATTAATCCTTTTTCTAGACTCTGAGCGCTGCGGCGGCCAGGAGCTCTGCCAGCGTCTATCGGATTTGTTTGCTGCTAGGTATGGTCACGTACGAGGCGGGGCGATGGAGAGCGCTCAGCTCCCAGGCAAGTTTCCATGATGAAACAGTTTTTCCCAAATCCCAGTGTTTTAGTCTGGATATCCATGCTGTTCCCCAGCGAGTGGGTACCTGCATCAGCTTTTCCCCCTAAAACGGTACTTCTTCATTACAGGTTTTATCCTTCAGCCTTTTAAAAAAGAGGGAATAGAGATAACCTACAGGTTGGCACCAATCCTGCACCGCTCCTGCAGCAGGTCCTCAGGAAGGCCCAAGCTTCCATATAAAACCACCGTGGGGGCTCAGTTCCCTGCTCCCCAGAAACATGATGTATTTGATGACATAAGCATGAAGAGGTACCAAATCCAGAACGATTCGGGTCGTTTCCCATCTCAATTCAGGAGCCAGCCACTCACCCTAATTAAACGAGGAGATGGTGAYGGTCACCACTAAAACCAGCAGCAAAACTTCCCAGACCCGGGACTGCACCCCAAAGCTACAGCCTTGTCTCCATCAGCTAAGGCAGTGTGGAAACATGGGGGGGGGGTTTCACGCAAACTAATAGGCAAATGGAGAATTTTAGGGCAAAAATCCTGGAGCAGGACCTGGGGAGCCTTCAAGACGCCTTTGCAAGATCCGACTCAACACAAGGCAGCCCCACGCCTGGGCACCAGATAGCAAGCAAAGTACCAGGGCATCGTCTAATCCAGGGTCTGGAGCTCTCAGGCTTCAGAAGAGGGACCAAGGAACTAATTTTATTTGTGACACCAAGACCTACTCAATTTTCACCCAGATTTTGCGACTGGCAAGAGATGGGGACACCCTTTGCTCTCCGCAGCTTTCCCACAGGTCTCCCCGTTGCCAACCCAAATGACCTCTGGGCTTTATTGAGCAAATGACCAATATTTCACCCCTCCCTGCAGAGCGGCTTTTTGCTGGGTGTCGATGGCACATCAACCCTCCTCATCCTCTGTTTGCGCTGGTGAAAGGAGGAATTACTGCAGTATTTATCTACCACACTCTCTTTCAACCAGAGACTGTTCATCTCCTCTGCAAAGCAGCCCCGGGGGCACGGATCACTGCACGCTTCTGGACCCACTTGCTAAAAACATCACAAGGGGGGCAAAGCTTTAAAGCAAATAAAATAATAGAAAATTTTAAATTAAGGTGATTAATGTACTTGGAGGATCTGATGGATCAGCGGTTGTGGCTGGGCTGGCCATTGCAGACCTGCATCTCTGAGCAGTTTTTGGAGGGTTCAGTTTCCTCCAGGCAGTGACAAACAGACTTTTGCTGTGCAAATCGTAGCAGGTGAAAAAGAAAACCGGGGGAAAGCCTGGCTTTCCTCCTCCCACCAAAAGGACTAATACTGGGGCCTCTGTGCTGGCAGCAAAACAGGCGGTAAGTGAAGCAAAGGTGAGGATGCTGCACTGGGGATGTATATTGCAYATTGGGGGTATTAATTCCAGGACCAAAAGGCTCCTGGTGCAAAAATGGCAATATTTGGGGCTGGAATTACATTCACCTCCTCCGCAGCCGGGGCTTGGCCACGCCGCAATGCTCCACAACAGATTTAMACCTGCAGAGCCCGGCGGAAAACACTTACCTGTTCTACAAACGGATCCCTTGTCTTTTAAAAGGAATTAAATCTTGTGGATAAATACAAATGTTTTTATTCCTTTTGTGGGCAATTGTGGCAGAATAAGATAGCGGGTTAAGGTGTGGCCGGAAAATCTTTCACTCCGTGGGCTGCATCTTGTCACCCAAGGTAAACACGCAGCTTAACGAAATTTCAAGAGGGAAAAGGTGAGATATTTGCCTTTATGTTCATTACCCTTTAAAGCAGAAACAATATTTGAAGAGAAACAAAGATAATAATCATATGCGGTGAACAAACACAGCCTAGATCCTGGATTAATCAAATGACTTCAATAAAAATCCAAACGCCGGGGTTTTGGCGGCGCAGGGGGGGAGCACCCGCGTCCCACGGGGCACGTAGCCCTTGCACCCACCGCTGTCCCTAACGTCTCTCCCAGAAGGTCCCCTCAGATGCCATCCCAGACACTGTCCCGGGGAGGTGGCCATCACCATCACCACCGCCCACGTGTCCCAGGGAGCATTCATCCCCCGGCATCCCGCTGCACTCACGACTGATGCTCGGGGTGCACCTTCCACCCTCGGTTGCTGTTTCTCCTTTCACCCACGCAAGCTTCGAGATATTACAGTTGCTATTTAATTTTTCTCCCCTCTTCTGCTTGTCCCATATGCTTATAGACCCATAGGAAAAATACCAGCTGGGAAGTTTATAAAACACGGACTGCACAGTAGGAGGGGAATTTATTTGTTGGTACCAACCCAAGGCTTCAATATACGAACAAGTGCTGAGCATAGCAAAGCGAACACCCGCCGCCCTATAGATCTTCGCTGCAGGAAATCCTGCAAGTTTAAGGAGTTGCTATGGTCTACCGGATAAATAAGACGCATTAAAAAATACCCTCAAAAGATACTTGCACAATAACCTGTACTGGTTCCAAAGAAACCATTAGTGTCAGTTAGAAAATCCGATGGGTTCCCAGGGCAAAACGCCACCCAGCCCGGAGGGAGACAGGGACATCGGTGTGTCACGGCTCTTGGCAAGTGCCACATGCCCCTGGGTGGCACCTCCAGCAGCTCATTCCTCCTCCCGGGGAGCCACCCCAAAAGTTTGGAGGTGATGGAGGAGCCGGGGCAATGCCCTTGGGCTTTGCTGGCTCCGCTGTTTCCCGCTGCGGCTCTCGGGACCCGCGTGCCCCGCGGACGTGTCCCCTCCTGCTCGGCTGCAGGGATTCCCCATTTCCACTTCACGGCTTTCAACAAGCCGGGCAGATGCCAGAGTTTTAAATCAGAAAGGAGGGAGAAGAGATAACCATCGACGTGATGTTTTGCAGAGGTCCTTCAGCCTTGCTAGTAATCTCAACCAGCCTCTCCATCCAGGGAAAAATCATCCCCTTCTCCCGACCGCAGCCTTTTCCTGCTGGGAAAACTGGGGCTCAGCCCAGGCGTTCCCAGTTCTGCAGCCACCCCACGCTTTCCTAACGAACCATCTCTCTTTAGTCCCCTCAATACCCAGCTACGTTTTCCATTATTATTTGCAGCACCAGTAGGCTGCAACACAAAATAAGCATTTAATGAAGTCAGACAACTTTTAGGCAAACCAAAACCAGAGAAAACATAAGGAAAGTTTAAAATACTCACCAGGCAAACGGAGGGAGAGCAGCCTGAAATCCTCAGGGATGTTGGGGCCGAAGGGCTGCAGCCACGTCTCCCTCTCGGGCAGGCAAGAAAAGCTTCTCCCAGGGCATCTTGCAAGGGCATGGAGTCTCTTTCCATTGGTTTTTAGTTTTTCTGGGTGTTTTTCCTTTATTTCAGTAGACTTAAGTCAGAGCTTTGACAGCCTTGAGTAATTCAGGGGTAAAAATCCCTTAGTCCCCCTGGGTCTAATGGGGAAGACATGGATGGACAGGAATAGGTGGTATCAGCAATTTAGCTGCAAGTTTAACCGCGTAATTTGTGTCCCTATAACCACATATCACCCAAGCACAAAAATTTCCTCCTGTGCAGACACATATTAGGGGCATTTCTCACTTCTTGGGGAATTACTGGGAATAAGATGGAGCTGARTGGTGACATGATGAAGTGTAGGGGTCCTCACCAGCCTTCATATACAAACAGTATTTAGTGTTTAAGAGGTATGCATGAAGCGTGTCACATCCCTCACCTTTCAGGGCTGCACACATGTTTACTACGCAGGGGAACAGAGGTTCAATATTTACTCTACAACACAAACAGAAATATAAACCTGTCAAAAACATTTTGCTGAGCATAAATAGCACTTTATCTTTTGATCYTTCTTAAGCTCATCAGGCAGGCGAGGCAGCCTGTTCTCCACCCCAGGACATAGACAGTCTCTTGCACCTTCTTGATTTTTTCATTGAAGATGAAAAAAAAAAAAAAACAAACCACACCACAAAAAAACAAAACAAAAAACCCAAAACAACAACAAAACAAACAAACAAAAAACCAAAACAAACAAAAAACCCCAACAAAAACACACACAAAAAAACCCAAAAAACAAACAAACAAAAAAAAACAAACATAAAAAACAAAGCAGGAAAAGAGGAAGAGCAGAATCGTCGAGGAAAAAGTCYTTTTTCTTTGGGGTGGACCAAGGACAGCAGCATCTTGCTGCCGCTTCCCTTTGCGGCCAGCCCAGACACCCTCCCTCCCCAGGTGGGTGTTACCTGTAATTACCCTGTAATTACCATTATTATCCCAGCTGGGGGGCTGGGGCAGAACTGCTGGCTGGCTGCCTCCCAACAAAAGTTCACCTTCAGGATTTTAGGTGCATCTCTTAATTGCTGCGCGGGGAACACGCCAAAATCAATGACTCCTGTGTCACTGGAAGGTGCCTACCCTGGGGATCAGCATCTGTTCCAAACCTGCTGTTTTCTAAACAAAAACTGATAGGAAACAAATTATGCTCCATCCCTTGTCGAAATTACACGAGGCTGCTCCCAAAATAATCCTTCAGATCCAGCTCCAGATGTTTAAGGCTGGAGATTTACAGCAAGAAGTTTCATTCTTTTTAAATAAGATGCACAGTGCTTGGTAAGCTGAAATGTTATTTTAAGACAACCTGGTTTTCATGCTAGATTCGGAACAAGGACCATGCAGATCTGCCAGGTTTATTAGAGGTGAAAAGGAGGAAAAGGAATTGCAAGAACCCCAGATCCTCCTGACAAGGTTGGAAAGATTCAAATTTAGAAATAAGTTATGGTAGGTTTTGGATAGACCAAACTTTCGTCCTGAAAAAAAACAAAAAAAACAAAAAAACAAAAAAAAACCATCACCACCGAAAGAGGTGAGGAATTCCTTCTGCTTTTGCACATGTCCAAGCCTCAGCAAAGTCCGTGGGACAAAACAGGGTGCTCGGGCACCCCCGGCCCCGCAGCACGGTTATCCCGCCCCGCAGCGATGCCGCTCGGCTGAGATGGCAGATGACAGCGGTGATTTACCACCGGGACCAGACCGGAGCAAAGCCACCTGCGTCAGACACGAAGCTGGAAACCAAAATCCCCACGCGGAGCCACCTCGGGGCCAGAAACATTTTCCGCCCAAGAGCTGAAAGAGTGTTGGAGATTTCATAATTGGAAATGTTTTGGTTAAGAGTCACTTTTTTTCCTTTCGAGCCCACCTTGGCCAAGCCCTGGGGGTCTCATTAGCCCTGGGGACAGCTTAGTTGGAGGCTCGGGGGCAGCTTAGTGGCTCCAATGAACCCGATGCTGCTCAGCCCAGCTTCAAGGGAAGCATTCCTCCCCCAGCACCAGTGCTGGGCAGAAACCGGACCAATGAATATGTCTTTGCCTTYTTATTGAAGGGGAAGGTAAGATCTAAAGCAGCTTAATGTCTTCTGGGTTTTTCCCTTCAAGTTATGCAGCAAATATTACTGAAACCTCAAACAAGCAGCTCCCCCAGGGCCTTCACCCCATGCACTTTTCTCCATGGGGGAAGAAATTCCAATTTGGGAATTTGCTTTGCTGCTGAGCAAGCCCCAGTCTGTGGGTTTGCTTTGCAAATCTCCGGCGCCAACTCACTGCCGAGAGGACTACGTTTCCAAACTCTTCAGCGGCTCCTAGAGGAGCGCAAGCCCGTGATACAGATGTCAGCTCCTGCCAGGCTGCAAAACCCTTCCCAGAAGTATTTTCTKCCTCCAGTGTGATGACGAAGGGCTTTATCTGACTCAGCTGGCGAGGTGCTGAGCCTGCCAAGTGTTCAGGCAACACTAGAAGGCACCATTCCTCCAGAGATCAGCCTGCCCGGCCGCCACCGCGCAGAGCCATCACCACCCTCCTGCCGCTCAGCCCCGCGTGGAGCTCGATGCCCAGCTACACAGCTAAGGAAAGCCACAGGCGTGAGCCTAAAAGGACAAAAAATCAGAATATTTTATTTCCTTGAGCTCCAGTGATACAACTGTAGCAGCATTTCACAAATGAACTCCTGCATTGTTAAATATACATTTAAGGAAACACATTAAATTCCAAGGCAGGCAAAAAAAAAAAWAATAAAAATTAAGAACAACTGCAAAGTTACTCATCCTCCCCCTTAAATAATATGTGCGTTTGTTGCAGACAAAGCAGCAGTACATGTTTCACATACCAAGTTAAAATAAAACTTCAGACTCGCAGCAAAACTTTCAAATGCAAACCTAGAAGGGATGAGGAGGGGCTTTGGCAAAGGGGCTTTCACCTGGGGATCCAGCATTACCTACAGCAGGGAACATTTTCAGCATGTAAGAGACCTCTGCAATTATTAGACCAACCGAGCACRTTCCCAGCTGCAGAATGGGAAGTCTGGTTTTAAGAGATACCCGGGGCAATCCGTAAAGAGCTCTATAAACGTACAAGTGCTCCTCACCCACTCTCAGCTCAAGGCAGCGCAAAGTCCCAAGAAAACCTGGTTGATAATTACTTGGGCTCAACACTCCGGAGGTTCCCAGACATCTCTGGCTAGCAACCAAAACGGGATGCCACCTCCCCCTCCCAGAATGATGCTCAGCTGGCCAAAACCCCAACTGCCCTCCCAATCGCTCCACAGCCATAGGCTCTGTCCCTGGGCAAGTCCAGCCTTTGTGTCCCAGCTACTCACAGGTTACTTCRAACGGGAGATGAAGTTCTCCCAGAATAGCCAAGGTAAAGTCAGAAATATTAAAGCTAAGCAGCCGGAGGAAGAGGACGATGCACTGGGGACCGCTTGCTGAGTATGACTCCTAGCTACCGAAGTCGCACTGAAAGCTGTCACCTTCCACATTATGCTACAGTTTGCCTCTTCAGTATTAAAGTGACCCAAAATTTTCAGCTAAGTGTTTATGCCCACCTCCGATGGAAATATTTTGTGCAGTTCTGGTTCCTGTTAGTGACTCTCCAGTTTCTAAAGTCAATAGAAAAAGACATCCAAGGCTAACAGACAGCTCAGAGACCTCCAGCCTCGAGGATCTCCAGGTGCAGAGAGGGCCGAGGGCTTTCTCCAGCTGCACCACCAAGACCAGTAGCCTCAAGCTTACAATTTTCACTCTAAGACACAGGGTGCATTTGACACAGTGATTCATTCAGTTTAAGTGACAAAAAGGCATCAAGAAGCTCGTTTCATCACTATCAGTGGTAGAAGGTTAAATGACACAAGGCACACGCAACACCACCCAGAGGGGTGCTCTTTGATCTACCTTCTCCAAATAACGGAGCAAAAGGATTAGCTCTGCTTAGTGTCATCCTACGCAACACGCCCGGCCGACGGGACACCTCCAGTGATGCCTGCCAGCCCAAAAACTGCCCATCACATTGCAGCTCCCCCACAGACACCACCCCCCCCCCAGCAAGCTGGAGCCCCATCTCCATGGCAGAGCACAAGCTGCCCCTTGGCACACCAGTAAGGAGATGGCACCAGCTCGAGACATCAGCTGCTGCTGGGAGGGCAAGTTCCAGGGAGGATGGAGATTTGCCAGTCGGTGKCCTGTAACATATTTACACATCCAGGCCCCTAAAAATCCCTCATTTGCTACTGATCGCCCAGGTAACCGGCCAAAGGATGCATTTTGGTTTGGAAGAGCCATTCCCAGGAGGAGCAGGGCACGCAGCAAGGTGCCACCCTTCCCGAGCAGGCACAGCTTTGCTGGCCACCGCAAAGCTCAGCATCCCACAGCAGCAAAACCAACACAAGGAACCTCTCTAGGTTGGGTTTTTTTTTCCTCCCCAACAGAGATAAGCAGCAGCTCATTGTCAAGCATGAGTTGGGAGGTGGCTTCAGTTCTGCAGAAGACCTTCCCAAGGCTTTCACCGCCTGCTGCTGGTTCGGGGCTGCCAGGATGCGACCCTTGCAACTCAGCAGCCGGACTGTAAACAGAAGCTCCGGTGTCCCCCCCCCCCCGGGAGCAGAGCAGCTCCGTGCACCCCGCATCGATCCCACCGGCTATCGAGACGTGCACGGTCGCTCCTGTAAGCGGGATCAGGGCCTTAGTAAAAAAGAAGTATGAATAAATTAAGGGAGGATAAAGGCTGTTCAGCTATCACACACCATAAAAATGTACCTTTAAAAAACGTGTTTGCAAAAAAAAATACTATTCTTTAAAATCTACTTTTTTTTTTTTTAAGAGTCTCCTTGTAAAAAAAAAATGGAATTGATAGTTTTCCCCTCTCCCCCACAAAGTAACCAGGTATTTTAGGGTGCCCCTCCTTGGTGTCCTACAGTTTCCCAAAGTGGTGTTCCCGTTCCTTCTCCCCCCGATCCCAGCAAGTCTCAAGGGGCTACCAAGTACCTTGACACSCACAGGAGAATCCAGGCCACCATTTGGGGGCTAAATGCTGTATAATTAAAGCCAATCTGGCTATAAAAATAAATGCTTTTGTCTTCCTTACACACGGTGGAAGAATTCAGCCCTTTTTAAACAGCTCAGCATCTAGCTGTAATAGCATTTAAAAACAACCCAAATGCCTACATAGAAAAATAAAGGATAAACATTATCCATCTATTTTATATTTATATAAAAAGTAAGTTCTGTGACAGGATATTTTGCTTCTTCGCTGTAAAAAAAAAAAAAAAGCCTAGGCTGTATAACCTAAGCCTTCTGGTGAGGAGTAAACTACATCTTCAAACTTATTCAGAGAAAAATATCAGTTAGCAATTTCACTTCTCCAAAATAAAGTTATTAAATATATATATTATTATAAGTCTTTATAAACTATTTCACTGTTTAAGCAAGGAGGGGAACACGTGACTGAGGACCACTTGAATCCCTCCTTCCCTGGGGAGGGAGAAGTGGACGTCAGCTGTGAATCCACCAGAAACCTGGCACGTTCCTTAGCAGGGACCCAGAGCTTGCTGGCTTGCGGGCACACGCAGACACGCACAGAGGGCACGCGGAGGCTTGCATTCACTCTCACCAAGTCCTTCACAAGGATGTTCTTTTTTCCAGCTTGTGCTTTGTGAGGAAGTACTTGAAGAATTCRTACACGGACCAGGAGATGGCCGTCGAAGGCATCTGGTAAATGACGCGTGCCTGCACCCCTCTGAAATACCCCGAAATGCCCCCCAGCTGATAGACAGTCTTGAAGGCGTTCACCATGCCCGAGAGCTGTCCGCTGATGTTCACAGAGCTCAAGGCTATGTTCTCTTGGGTGTTGAGCAGGGTCTTGCAGACATCCAGAGGAGTGGTGGCGGCGGCGGCCACAGCCCCCGCGATGGCACCGGAGACGATGTGGGACCGAGGGTTGTACCCCCGGTGTGGGTTGATCTGCTCCTGCATGAATTCGTAGGTGATGAAGTGAATGGCCTGGAAGGGGACGTTCATGGTGAGCTGGGTGGTGTAGCTGCGGTAGAAGGCACCAAAGCCCTCCGTCTTCTGCACTGTCCTTATGCATGCCAGGACGGACTTGTAGGGCGAGTTGAACATCTGCATCCGCTGCTTCACCACTGGTCCAGGCGACGGYCGCAGCGGGTAAAGGCAGGGCGGACAGCACCAGGCAGGACAGACGCAGGGAGATAAAGACTTATGAGCTCAGGCACATCTTCCCTGGTCATCACAACACCCAGACTGAACCCGGCTCCAAGTCCCAACCATCCAGACCCAACCTCCCCTTCCAAGTCCAAACTGCTAGGACACAAACCAGGCATTTCTGAAGTGATGAGCTCCTTATTGACGGGCTTTTGCCAAAAGGCTGCACATGTCCTCTACTTCCCCCAACACGCCCAGGGCAACCCAAAAAACTCAATGCAACAAGTGAGGGAAGCAGGTGAGAGCTCAGCCCTGGTTCAACAGCTCTCCACTTCCAGGGGCTAATCCACTTCTTTCCTCAAGCTTAATTAAGGAACTTTTACTTCTAGTTAGGAAGGCATTAATGCAGACTGATAAGGACCCCCAGGTGCATCTGGGAGGATGCAGAGCTCTTGTGCGGAAACATTGACGTATCAAGAGGACAAGGGCAGAAAGGCGATTAAATAACTGTACGTCACCTGGGAAGTGTAACAGACCTCACCTACGGTCCCAAGTCCYGAAACGGAACAACTTCCATTGACTTCAGCAAAAGGCCAATTAATTTTATTCATTTAATCAGGATATGATTAAAAGGATTTTAAACACTGGAGACATTTTTTCCTTCAGGAAAAACTGACTTTGGGCCAACTCAGAAGTCCAATCCATTAGCACTGGCAGTGTTAATGAAGAGCTGGCAGTCCAGCTAATTGTCTTCATTTTAGCTGCATTTTGCTGTTAGTCCTTTTAATGCCAGACTCTACCCACCCAGAAACACAACAGTCCCACCGCCTGCTGCACTCGTCTAACAACATGACCGAGCTCAGTTTTGTTTGGGTGGTCCAAAGCTTCAGGAAAAACCACCACCACTTCAGTAAAGATGCACCAGCAGAGTCCTAACAGCATCACGTTAGTAACGGTGACACCGGTTTTCCTGGAAAGTCACGATAGGCCACACAGACGCTGTGCAACCCCTTGGCAAGCAAGGTAAAACAGCCGGGCAGAATTTAYCCCTTTACACTGGCCTGCCTGAGCTCATTAAAAGCTGGGCAGAGTCACCAAAGCAAAGGGCTTAAGCTGCTGAGATGGCACAGGGTGTCCCCGGTGCCTTCCCAGGCTACCGGGGCGCAGCGCTTCCCAAAAGCACAGGGCATTACCTTCAGCGGGATTCATCACTGCGTCGTGGAGTAGCGTGGCCACGCTCCCGGCTATACCTGCAAGACATAAGAGCATCCTTCAAAATAAAGATTCAGAAGCCAGGGGCTTGCTCGGGCACCGCCATCCGCCGACGTTGCAGGTAGCCCCCACCCCACCAAGCACCCGGGTACCGCTGCCCGGGGAGCTGCAGCCCAGCTCCACAGCAAGCCCAAGGAAGCACCCAGCAACACTCCCATTCCCAGCGGGGAAAAGCCCAGCCCGAGCAGCTTGACAGAAAGCCGGATCCGCTCACGGGATCACAGCCGTCACCTTTGCTATTCCCTACAACTCGCAAGGCTTTGCCTGTGCAAGACACCACCAGCTTCGCTCAGCCTGCGCTGGACCGAGACATGAGCAATGTTTAGAACTGGCTCAGCACATCCATAATTAGGCATTTTCATCTGTTTACTCAGTCTCGTTTTAAACACTAATTGCAGAGATTCTGCAAACATCCAGCCAGCCATTAATAATTCTGCAGTTGGTTCTAGGATGGGCCTCTCGAGCCACACCTTCTCCTTTGATGTAGGTTTCCATCTCAAATTCTCTCTTGCCCAAATGACTTTCGGTCATTTCTCATTAACACAGCGCTTGAGTTTTCCTGCTGGTACTGAAAGCCTGTAGCTACTTGAAAGGCAAACACAAGAAGCACATTAGCAGCAGAAAGCAGCAAGCCAGAAAGATATTATATACCCTTAACTGAGCTGGTTGAGTCAAGTCAAGTGAGTGCCATGGCAGATTCCTACCGTCACATCATGTCAAGGACCAGGCAGAAATCTTTTCTGCACAAACCCTTTTATAACAGCCCTCGCTGCCCAATTAGAGGGTTTCTGCCATTACAGCGGTATGGCTGGACTTAAAAGCAAAAGCCTTCCTGGTAGAAGCAAAATCTTTAACAAAGCACATGAGTGCACAGAGGATGCAGTGCACTTTACCATGCTGGAGCTCCAAGGGAGGCATCTGGAACCACCCGTACTTCAAATCTCAAGAGGTTTAGACGATGCCTTCAACATAAAGCCAGAAACAGCCTGCAACTGCATCTGAACACCTCTTGTYCAATGTATTGATTACTTGTGCTAGAATAATTCGAGATGAAAGAGTAGAGCAGAAATCCAGATTAGTCTTAAGACTCTGGAGSGTGCACAACAGTGCTGTCAGGAAGGGCTGATTCTGCTGCTGACAGCCAGCCCAGCCATCTCTACCCTCTGGAAGAGAGATCTACCAAGCAGTCAGTAGTCCTAAGACCAGAGCAGAGGTTTCAGAGGAGCATGGTGACCAGCATGAAGCACTCAACTGGAGGGCAGGTGCCACGCTTGCCTACCTGACTCCCCCCTGCCTCTCCAGCACTCCCAAAGCGGGTGCCGAGACCTGCAAGCCTGGGGTTATGTTTGCATCTTGCATCCTCCCATACGGGTATTTACAGTGTCAGTATTTACAGCAGATCTTCCAGGAGCAGAGCACAGTGAAGGATGCCAGGCTAAAGYGTGTGAAGCAAGCAAGGGACAGGCTGTTAACTGCAAGCTTTTTTTTTTTGTGTGTCTGTGTGTGTGTGCAAAAACCAAAAATACCATTGGCCAAGTGGCTGTTTCCTCCATGCTGGATAGTATCACTTAGAGACTTTTTCATTTTTTCATAGCAGGCAAAGTACATTGCGTGGGCAGGGCCAGCCCCCAGCATGGTGACATTAATTCCACGTAAAGGCCTCCAGAAACCCTCTGTAAGGACAATCTTCTTCAGAGCTTCATACACGCTCCGGTACTGGGCTTTGGGGTCCGGCTGCAAGCTCTGCATCCTCGTCTGCAACAAAGCACATGAAGGGAGAAGCCTCAGTTACCTGTCCAATGCAACAAGCACAARCCATAAAGAGCTACAAGACTTCCAAGCTCATTAGAGGACTCAACACTTTATTTACTCCCCAGTTGCACCCACGCCAGGGCCACGGCACTATTTACCCACGCTTCGCCTGCCAGCCCAGCGGGATTAACCCCACGCACCCATTGCGACACCAAAACGTTACCAGGCTGCTCAGACAAGCACCCAGAGGGAAGCGTAACCTCTGCTCTCGTTTAGGCACGGGAAGTACAGGGAATTAAGCTAGCGCAGTTGTTCAAAAGCCTCGGTGAAGAAATACAGTTAGGTCTTTAATCGCCTCTTGCTCACACCACTCCCGGCTCTCTGCCCCAGCTTGTTTCTCCCGCAGTTGCTCAGCTGCCTTTGACACTCAGCCCGCTCGATTGGGAAACAGGTTTCCTAGAAGGGCAAGCTGAGAAAATGGGGTACCCGCAGGAACCCCCCCAGTAGGAGGAGAGACAGGTAAAGGCCACCCCGTCCACCTGCACAGCGACCCAAGGAAGACCTGGGGGTGACGGTCCCCCGGCAGCCTGGAGAGCACGGAGCCGTCCTTCGCCCCAGCGTGTCCCTCCCAGCTCCCGCAGCCACCAACTGCCCGAGCCAGGAGGTTTCATCCGCATCTTCGTTCAGYCCTCGACGGGCTTTTCTTCCACAGATTTCCGAAGCCAGCTCAGCTTCTGGCATCCAAAGCATCCTATTAAACTCRCTGCCATCACTTAATTACGCACCGTGGGAAAAATCACTTCTTTTAGTTCCAGGCTTCTGCAGACTGATGCCATCACACGCCAGCGACGCTCAAAGCCCTTGCAACGATGACACCAACCTGCAACGGGTGTTTGCAGGCCACAGACCCCAGCCACCTCCCACCAGCGACGGGACAGACACTGGCAGGGCTTAAACCTCTACGAGCGTCCCAGCAAGACCAAGCAAATGTAGAGCATCGAGATGCAAAGGGCTCTGCTGCTCCTGCTGAGCAGCCCACGACCAACGTCCTGCCGGTCTGCAACGCGGCGGATACACCCCACCACACCAAAACCGGTCTGAAGGGATACAGCCTTTGGTGGCAGCCTCACGCCTCAAAAGACAAACAGAGAAGGCTCCTGGGAAAGGGCATAGCCACAGGAGATGAGCGTTTAGCAACCTGCAACAGGCTCCATCAAATTAATGCTCTTCTAAGGAGGAGCTTGAGAAGTGCAATCCAGAGGTCATTCGGGTTTGACGGGAAGGATGCTTTCCACCCCCGTGAGCTGGGACACCCCCATCTTCAGAATAAAGTTTCCCCCAAACCATTTGGCAGCACCAGCGCTGCCCTCGCAGGCAAAGCAACACGAATGGCTCCGTCCTCGGCAGAGATTCAACGGCCCTTGGAAAAGCAAGGATTGCCCACGCCATCTCCATGCTTCCTCACCGAGACATGGCCCTGCAAGCTTATCCATTCCCTTAATTAGCCAGGAGGCAATACTACAGCCAAGCTTTCAGGCAAGACTAAGCCAATAAAAATGTGTCAGGTTCAGACCTTCAATTGCCCAAACCACTCCAGTTACTGGAAGCTGCAAAGCACTTTCACTTACACTTTCTGAGACCAAGGAAGAGCTCAGAGATGAATTCAAGACTTAACCCAGTATAATAAAACCAAGCTATGAAAGCAGCAAAGCAACACGTGAGGCTAAACCAAATAAATTATTGCATTTGTAGTAAATATTCTAAAAAAAYTGCACAGGAATTACATTTGCAAAGTGACTTAGTTCAGCAGCTAGCTGCGTTTCAGACTTAAGCATCGGCCAGCGGTCATGACAAGGTATCACCCTACAACAGGGAATTTGGCGGCCTCAAGCAAAGCTTCCTGCTTCAGAGCACTAAATGCACTGTAACCTACGAACAGTGCCRGAAATAAACCCAAAGGCATGCAAAAATCCTCCTGTAAAGGTAGCAACAGCCCTGAATTATCTTGGAATTTAAAAACAGGTTTTAAATCCRGCTCTCAGCCCTTGCTGAGCGCATTTAAGGGTCTTGCAACCCCTCCACGGGTCTCTGCACCTTCCCGTCCCACRGATGCTCGTCGGGAGGGGCTGGATTTCACGATGCCCCGGAGGAACTCCCGGCAGCCGCTCCGCCGCCAGCGTGACTCAGCATGACCCACCGCTGCCGAGCTGGTCACATCCAGCTGGGGTTTGTTGGGTTTTTTGGGTTTGTTTTTTTTTTTTTTTTCCTCTGCTAGTTTTAACTTGAAGGCATTGCTTCACACTCCAGAACTGACCCCAGGAGGTCTCGATCTCACCTCGGTCTATTGCCGGGATGCCTTCGAAGCAGCCGATATAATTTAAGCACGCAGCAGCGTCACCTCGTCAGAAAGGTAATCGGGGATAAGTGCTCCTGTAAAGCAATAAATTATCAGCCCGGCACGTGCGGGACCAAAGCACGTGGTGCTGCGTTGCTGAGAACTAACCCGGAGTATCTCCACCCTTACTGAGGATCCAGCTGCTTTCACGTGAGACTGGATAAATATCAATTTTTATTTTGTCGTTGATCATCTGAGCCACTCTAGAGGGGTTCAAAAGCCCATACCGTACCCCAGAGCGGGTGGTACSTGTATGCTGTACCCCCCTAACCCACGCACGCTGCCGTTGGCATCACCACCAGCACAGCCGGGTCCACAGGCTCGCACCTTTCATTACAGCTGTGGACACAAACAGGACRAACACCCCAAGGAGTAACCAAAACCAAGATCTCCTGTGCGGCTGCTGCAATGCAAAAGGCACAGAGCTGAAAACAGGTTCAGCTCTGTTTCATCCAGGATAAGTTTATCACGGTGTGAACGACGATAATTTGCTATGAGCTATGCAGTCCTTACCCCCCCCCGCCCCCAGCTCCTGCCACCTATCTGAAAAGCCAGCAAGCTCCTCCAGGAGCCTCACCCCCCTGTTGTTAACCAGCCAAGAAATACTTCTCCACCTACTTAGATTAATCCTCATTGCATAAGGCAAGAGTGCACTGACAACCGCAAGCGTCCCGGTAGTCCTGGTTTCAGCTYGGGCATAAGAAGCAACACCAAAAGTCCCAGTTTCAGGTTCATCAGGTTACCTGCTGCTTGTGGACCGGCACCGCCTTTACGGATGCTGTCTGGGGGAGAGCACCCAGCCTTCCTGCTGCCAGAAGCACAGGAATAGTCCAGGGCCCTTTTCTATCTAGAATCGTTTTACTAACAAGAGTCAGGTCTCTAGTTCTGCGTACTCTTGCAAAGGGTCACTGATTTGACACGCCGCTGTACAAACAAGCTCAGATATAACTTGCCTTTGTGGTTTGTTTTTTTTTTTTTTTCCTGAACACGGCATGCTTTCTCAAAGTCCAGCCTGCACATTCATGTGACAGACAACTACCCTGGTCTCCCTGCAGCTAACAGAAGACACAGAGAACACAATATGCTTTTACCAGGAAATAAGCAGCATTTCTTCAGCAACCGGGTCAGATCTTGCTGGCCGGAGAAGGCTTTGCTATTGCACGACCCACGCCATGCTCAAGCTCTGAACTCCCTTTTCTTTCTTGCTAGGCTGTCTTTCAGCTAGGGCAGCTCCCCAGAGGAGCAACGCGCTTGGTGTGGCACCCACCCGTGTCCGCCAAGGCCCACGGGAGGGGAGCACAGGGTCAGTCGAACAGGTTAGCCGTGAGTTTCCAGCACCCCAACGCTATCAGCTGAAACAAGAGTAACTGCTCCTCTTGGACCTATGTCCCGATGGGTGGATGCAGAACCTCCCACCACCAAAGCCAAGCCAAGGCAAGCGTCCCTAACCCCAAAGTCTAAATAAACCACAGTAAAACAGCTCACAGGAGCTCATCTGCCCTGCCACCCTCAGTCACACTTGTGTGGTTTCAAGACCTCAGTTACAAGCAGGGAAGCTCCAAAGTCTACTTGCACCAGGCAGGTCACCCACAGTTGCCTGTCCTAGCTGGAGCCACTGAAACACTCRCTCCATCCCTCCCAACAAGCCCCATCGTACTTGTCCTCCTTTCTTTCCCACTGCCCTCTCTGGCATTGCAGATGTAGGCTAGATGTTTCTCCTACCCTTCACCCCAGGAGTTCCCATTACAGAACCTCCCGTACCCATTAGGAACCATGCACAGCCACAGCAAGGTCAACTTACAGATGTCTTGTTGCACCAACTTGGTTAGGAGCGGTTCAGGTTTTCAGGGAGAAGGACGGCAACATGTTTAGGGCTGGAGCAAGGACTTTTTATCATTAGTACGACTGCCATCCACTGCAAGGAAGGGAGGTTCAAGCCCAGCACATCTCCAGTTTCTCATTCAGCTGTCTCACATCAGCAATTAGTTCCCAGGTGAGGACAAGAGCTGTTCTTCACATCCTGGGGGCAGCTACTTTACCTGCCTTGGGAAACCAGCTCCAGCAGCCTTGCAGAAAAGCCASCAAATGGCTTAAGCAAGAGGAGGGAGGAGGCTCCAGTGGAGTCCTCCAGAAACTCCCTTCTGCCACCATCACAAGAAGTCCTTGACATGCTGATCTCTAAAMTTAATTCAGAGACTGATCAGGCTTGCCAGGACAGCTGTGTTTTCAGCAGCTACAAAACAAGCCTAAGCGCTATGAGAAACACCATTGGCGCACACCTAAAATCCTACAGTTCAAGCCAGTGTTTTCCTACAACCACAGCRTTAAGTGGGTAAGGCAGAGGCCAACGTGTAGTTAGGGCTGAAGCTGCAAGGGGGTCACCACTATTAGAAGGAAAATGATGGGAAGGAAAAGACACCAAGCAAGTCGCAATAATCACAAGCCTCCAGCTGCAGCTTTAGTTGGTAAAACACAACCTGTAACACATCTCCCCACTAAACAAATAGCGACTTTGTGCAAAATACACATGACCAGCAATGCTTTGAGTTACAGCAGGGGAATCGCAGCCAGGTGCTGTAAGAGGCTGCACATGGGCATATGCATCACGGATTTACACCCTCCCTCATCACATCCCGGCACGTGTTGCCCCACGAGCACCAACAGCACCTCTGGGCATTTTCTATGCTGTCACACAGGCGTATCCATGAACTTCACAGGGGTCCATAGGGCACTATTTTAACTGCTTGCCTTGACTCACCTCAGCAGGACACCACCATCACAGCCTGCCCTACCCCAACCTCGTCAAGCTCAGGAATTGTGCAATTGTCTGAAGCAAACAACTCCCCAAATTAAAACATTTTCAGTTTCTCTTTGAGAGGAAACAACTTGCTTGAACCAAAACATTTCCTCTACAGCACGATCTAGGCAGGTGCCTGAAATTCCTCTTTCTGCAGCATCCACAAGCCCCCACCTCCTCCACGGGCTCTGCTCAGCCGCCACCGAAGCCAGTAGTTATTATCCAGAAAGTCAGACTAAGGAAGGAGTTTTGCTGCTTTTCTGTAGAAGGAGAGCGGCACATTTCCCACGGTAAAGTGAAAGACAGCTGCTCTTACAAGCTAAATTAGTGTTTGGTTACTCCCATTACAAAAAAAAAAAGCCCTTTTGGGGTCAGTTCTCACCTTTTCCTGTAGCAGACAGARCAGGCGCAAACCAGTGGCGGGTGCCCGTCGCGGGAGCAGCACCCAAAGCCTGCAGCTCGGGATTTCACTTTGCCCCAACACACGTGCTGACCTTGGCCATGCTCCACCCGAGTTTTCCCCGCAGCCAACCAATGTTTTGTTGGAGTATTTTATCTGCTTCYGAGCACTTCAAGGCAGTCTGCGGAGCGGGATTATTCCCAGCACAAGGCATTGCCCCRGCACTCTCCTAGCACAGGCGCTGGCAGCCGTGAAGCAACCAGGGAATTCACTGCCCAGTGAAATCAGCATTTTCACCTTCCTACAAAGCACCTCCCGCTCCGGGAAACCAGGCACAACTTTCGTTTTCTCSCTTTTCCCCGCAGAGGAAATGCCCTCTTAAACGCCACCATAAAGTCCAGAGTGACGACACGCTGCTCTGACCGTGACTTGGCAGAAAATACCAGGCTCGTTTGGGAAAGGAGCCGGTGCGGAGGCGCTCGGGGTGGGCACGGACCCTGCGCCTCGGGGGGACCCGCGATGCTGAGCAGCCCAAACCTAGGAGCCAGGTCCAGCAGGCACAGACCCAGAGGGAAAACACGGGGGAAAAAAGCAGAGAATATTTCCTTTGAATGCTTATCGCAGCACACTGGCAAGACCTCCAGTGCCTCAAAGCAAAGGCATTTCCTCTCCTCTCCTCTTTCTACTCTTTCAGGGAGCCCTGCATTGAAAAAAGGAGAAATTAGAGCATCTGCTTGCAGCGTCTCCCGACCGGACCATGGAGGATCTGTCAGCACCAGCAATACAATATCGAGGGTGTTTGCTTTTCCCAACCTTATTTTCTCTTTTTTTTTTAAAAAAAAAAAGCACCATGCTGGCAGGGCAGAGGGAGGAAATACCCTTCATGACACTTCCTACCACGTCGGTGACGCCATGAAGCCTTCCCTCGTGTGTACTCGACAGCACCGAGAGCGCGCTCGTTAGTCTCGAGCGGCTCATCTTCATTAAAACCCAACCACCACCGCAAGCCCCCTTATAAGCCCCGACCACGACAAAGCCACCGCTCCCACGGGGCCGGGGTGACACGGAACGTGGGGTTCACACCCCTTGCAGCCRTCCTGGTGGGCAGACAAACGGATCACCCCATCCCACCAGCTTTTCTCTCCCGGGCTGGGATTCCAACGCTACGGGAGGGAAAAGCCACCCGGGGGGCTCCTGCTCCAGCCCCGCTCCGGAGGGCACCRGCCACATCTCCTGCCCCAGGGAGCAGCACGAGGACCTGGCTCGGAAGCGGCAAGGCCCGGCGCACACCTTCGCACCACGGGTCGTGCAAAGCYCGCCGGGGCCGAGGGCGCTGGGGCTGCCTGGGACGGCACCCGAGGGGCTGCGGGGACGGGTCCAGGGTGGGYGCGCAGCTCCGGCTTCCATCGGAGACCTCGGGGGTGACACCTCGGGGACCTTCCACACCACAGCACCCTGCTCCTCGCCCACCCCCCCCAGCACCTCTTGCASACTCCCCGTGAGCCCGGTACAATTCGGCTCCCCCCAGGTAACATTCCCCACCCCGGGAGCCCTGTGCACCCCAACACCCCTTGCACACTTTCCCCCCCTCCCCGCACCACTGCACACCCCCAGCACCCCCACGCGTGCTCTCCCGCTTGCACCAGCGCAGACCCCGGCACCCCCGTGCATGCAACCCCCGGTAATCCGTGCATGCAACCCCCCCGTGCACACACCCCCGGTGCACCCCCGCTACCCCGTGCACGCACCCCCCGTGGCACGCCTCCCCCCGAGACCGGCAGCCGTGGGGAGCAAACCCCGGCGGTTCCGTGGGCCACCCCCACCCTCCGCCACGCACCTTGACCGAATCCACCGGGTACATGACCGTGTGCTCCATGATACCCGCCACCGCTCCGGCCATCATGTGGGTGCCGAGCGAGGCGCCGCTGGGCAGGCTCTCGTACTCCTCGCCCTCCATAGGCGGCGCGGGAGCGGCGGCGGCGGGAGCGGGGGGGCCGGGCCCCGGGGGCGCCGCCGCGCTGCCCCCCAC
>JASVER010000094.1:954528-974224 GCA_030449065.1 Oceanodroma leucorhoa
GGGCCCCGCTTTAAAGCCGCGCCCGCGCCCCGCCCCGCCCCGCCCCGCGCCCGCCAATAGCGAGACGCCGCCGCCGCCTCCCGCCGCTCCGTTGGGTCCACGGCGGGGGCCCCGCGGCGTGACGTCACAGAGCGCCGGGCACCGGGGGGGTGTGGGGGGGGTGATTGGCAGGCATGCGGGCGAATGGCGGAGAGAGGCGGCGGGGTGGAGGTGCACGATTGGCTCTGCCGGCGGGGGCGGGCCGGTTGGCAGGCGGGCGGAGGGGCKCCTGGTGCCGGCGCGCGAGCGGCTTGTGCGCTGGCCGCCCGCGGTGCGAGCGCGCGCCCCTCGTGCAAGCGCGCGCCCGTCGTGCAAGCACACCCCGCCGGTGACTGTGGCCCCTTGCACAAGCGGACGCCCCCAGGCACGGCCGGTGCCAGCGCTTCCCCCCCCCCCCCGGTGCAGGCACAAGCCCGGGGCAGGAGGGGGCTCGGGCACCCCGCGGCACCCCGCAGCAGCCGCCCCAGCCGCTGCCCCCGGCGCTGGGCACCCCTCGTGTGCACGGCCGGCGTGTTGCAGGCTCCCACGCGTGGCCCTGGGGGTGGGGGGGGGGCTTCCGGGGTGCGCACCCCCGGCTGCACCCACCTGCGGGGTGCGGTGGGGCGAGGGCGGGCAGGCGGGGCGGGGGGGAAGGTGGAAATGGTGGGCATTAGGTGAGCGAAGGTGGTGTTTTTCCTGGAGGGCGATGGCATCGATGGGGGTACAGCAGCCCTTGGCACGTGGGCGTTCCACGTCCCCAAACAGCCCCAAAATGCTCCCCAAAGCACAGGTGAGGCCACGGGGCCAGCCCGGGTCTTGTGCTGCTGCCGCTTTGTCTCAGAGGGAGTTTTGCCTACGATMGGATTTATTTTGGTTGTGCTTTTGGGGTTTTCTGGGTGCCTCAGCTCGCACGGAGCCCAGTGCCCTCTCCCGTCACCCCGTCCGGCAGTGCCAGCATGGCAGGACGAGGCGCCGCATCAGCTCCCCTGCGTGGGCTTGAGCCTCGGCGTGGGGAAGAACAGCTCATGGAAGGGCTTAGCAGAGCTTTCTGCCCTTCCCTGCAAAGGCTTTTTGGGAAGATGGGATCCGCAGCATCCACCGTCCCTCGCCGCAGCTCCCGCTCCGCCGCAGAGCCGTTARTCCTGGCCTGGCTGCAGGAGGAACGAGCTCACCCCATGCCCCTGCGCCCYCAGATGCTCCTCTTCCCCCATATTTTGTATGATCTCTTTGTTCCATCATGAAACCAACCCAAAACAATTAAATTTGACACTCTCAAAGAGATGGAGGCAAAGTCTTTGTGGCCCAGGGCTGCGGGAACAGCACCGACTTTATTTCATTCCTCCTTGAAGGATTATTTGGAATTCGACCTTGCTGGGAAGGTGGCGTTGCGTAGCATGTACTGAAATCAAGGTTAACCGTTTGCATGAAGCACCATGATAATGCAAAGCAATTTATTGCTGCTTGAGCCTTGGGAAGCAAGGAGGAAAACCATCCTCCAAGGGCCCAAAAAAGGAAAAAAATAAAGTGCTTGGTTTTCCCATTAACCATGAAAWGAATACACACGAGGCGAGAAAAGCCTGGTCTGTTCTCATCCTCGCCTCCCGTCCGGGTACCTGGAGAGGGGCTGCGGCAGWGCAGCACTGGGGCCGGCGCTGGCACGTGCTGTCCTCCTCCCTCCTGCCCCGTGTCTGTGCTGGGAAGCCTCCGTTCTCYGTGGGAACACGGCGCCGCTGGAAAAAATAACAATAATAATAACAGCGTCACGCGCGTGACTCACTCCTGATTGATTCTGGGTACCTGGCAGCGTTTTCTGCACCCGGAGCAGCGCTTGTGCAGGGGGTGGGAGAGCCGGAGGTGAGACCTGGCCACCGTCCTGCTGTGTCCAAGCCATCACACTGTCCCGTGAGACCAGGCGTCGTCAACTGTGCCAAAACCTGTAGAAAGCGGAGACTATGAAAAGTCCTTCAGCAACATGCCATTTAACACAGCACTTGCTAAATCTCTCCTTCCTTTCCCCCCCATCTTGCCCCCTGGTAGAAGCCACTGGATTATCCCGGCTTTGTTTCCTCCAAAAGAGACTAAACCAAATATATGTTGCTGACAGATGGTTTGACACTGTGTTCTCCAGCTTAAATGACATTTCGGAGCTAGAGAGCCATGTGCCTACATGTAATTCCAGCAGACAGCGCTCCCCGATGATCACCCGTGTCTGCAAGACGTAAATCAAACAYGAGCATGAGAACTTCCTTTCCGTGAGGCAGCCTTATTCAAGGAAATGCCTGAACTAAAACCTGAAGAGGAACACTTTCCACTATTGCTCCACATAGTTTATCTAGGTTTTCTACTCCATAAACAACAGTCAACACCAGCTAATCTCCTTCCAATGCTTYTGGCAGGGCAGAGGAGGGTGGGGAAATTACAGTGTCACTTACTTTAATGAGCCCTTTCCCCTACAGTGTTAGGTCTTGCTCACTGATAAGAAATAGTATGAATCAGTCTGAAATGCGGTGCTGTCTCCAGGTGGGAACAGGTTATATTTTAACCCTGAGGAGCACTGGCATGAGGAATCCTTTCTCCTTCTGCTCCTGCTCCATGCCCCATGCCAGGGGCCATCCCGGGGAGCAGGGARCTGCTGCAGCCAGAGATGCCAAAGCAGAGATGCACGGACCGAGGATTTTCCCCATATTCATGAAGAAGGGACAAAATAATTCATCATCTGTGGAGGGAAAACGGGGCAGGGAGTCTGGTCTGGCTTGTGGTTTTGTCCTGTCACACGTCCCACCGGCAGGCAAAGGAACAGCCTGTGTCTCTTGGATGGTTTCCTGCCATCCCTCCCTGCCTGGCTGGGCAAATAAGAGTCATCCCTCGCTGGTCATCAACAAAGTGAACTCARCTCGATTTACAAAACCTTCCTTTGAAACAAGTTGGGCTTGTGCAATGATTCCCTTGCTGCCTCCCAGGGCACAACCACTCCCGCTGCACCCCATCCTGGTGCCAGAGCTCCCCGGGGGTTTGCGTGTCCCTCAGGTGCTCCACGAGCCCCAAACTCCATCACGGCAGAGAAGCAGCAAAGGGCAAAGCTATCTGTGCTGTTAAAAGCCCAGTTTGGCTGCAGGCTGCGCAAAGCACGCTCATTTCTACACTGACAAGTCGATGCGAAACACACCGCCGCAATCCGCACGCACGTTGCATCACTGCGAGCAGCTAAATAAAACGATGAATCAGACCCACAGATCTGAGTCCTCCCTGGTATGTGACCTTCTTTATGGGGCCTCCGYGCCGTAGGACAGCTTTTAAACAGCAGAAATATAACACGCCGCCAGAAACGTAACGAGAAATGAGAAACCACCTTGCAAAATGAAGTGAAATGCTCCCGGCTTTCCTAAGTCCCTGCCCAAAGAAGGTGCCTGCAGCCCCCAGGCCATCTGCCTGGCACTCTGCAGCTGATTAGGAGGACCCGGTTTTGCTTATCGCGGCCCCTCGCCGGGCAGGAGGTGCTGGCCACCACGGCTGCACCCACGCCGATAAGGCAGGAGTGTCCTGCTGGGAGGCAGACACCTTCTGGGAACCCCAGAAATTGCGGCTTATCTACAAGATCCAGTGGGATATGTGTATTTCTTTCCGCTTTCCAAATCTACAAGTTCTCTAACAGCTGAGCAACACCTTGTCTTAGGGTGGGTTTTATCCTTTTCACAACCTGCCGCCACCATCACGGGGCTGCCGGCMGCGGTGCGGAGCCGTGGGTGCTGAATTGGGGGGCGAGGAAGGGGAACGCTACTTCACCTCCAGCAGCGCGATGCCGTGTAACAGCAAATTACAGGATATTTTTTTTAATTTAGGTGTTCAGCAGCAGGTAATTGTATTTTTAATTGTGGAAAGGAAAAGGCACCCGTTTATGGCGCGGTGTAAAGCATTCGCTTTAAAAAAGGGATCAGAGCAAACATACGTCGTTAAGGGCATATGTTTGCAATCTTATTTGCAGTGCAACCRGCCTGTACTTTTATGTCCCCACAGCCTTTTTTTTTTTTTTTTGCTAGCTTGTGTTGTCAGATGCTTACGCTGGAGGAAGGATGGTTTTCATGCGGGAATTGCCAGCGCTCAGTGAGCAGCACACCCCAGAACGCCGATTCCCCCTCCCGCGTGGCGTGGATGCAGCCCCTTCCCGGCACACCGGCACTTGGCCACCGCCAGCCCCGCCAGCCCCATCCCTCCTTAGAAATRTTCAAAGCCTTAAAATAAATTTTAAACTGCGAGTCTGACTCTCACACCCCAGAACTGTCCTTAGGTCAAAAGCAGCGTCAGCCTCGGAAGATGCCCTGGAAAAGGGTCTCTCTGACACCAGCCTGGGTTTTCCTGCCCACCCCGGCGCCTTTTGCGATGCTCCTGGGAAGAGGCGGCCGCGGGGAAATATCGGCTGCTAGGAAACCTGATGCGTTCCAGTTATTTTTTATCTCTAGATTAACAAACGCCACAGAAATAAGCAAACGGTATTGTTTTTTTCTTCAGGGTGGACTGACCCACTTATGTGAACATCGGTGTAAGGCATCCCCTGGTTTTAAGCCCTTGCCGAGCRCACCGAGATGCCGGTAGGTAGATTAGGACTGTAAAATCAAGAACATTAATCCCTGCTCCGGTACAAACTCAGAGCATCTCTTTTTGCCTCGATTCACTCCAGATTACCAAGGTATTTGTTTCATAGCCGGTGTGTGTATAACAGGTTTATGTGGAACAGATCAACCGCAGTGATGTCAGTGAGGGCCATGGAAATGAATGCAAAGAAAATCAGAGAGAATTGAGCCWTAATGATGCTGCGGGGTTATTCCTRTGCCAAAATAGCCAAAATCTGAAAACTCAGCACTGCAGCTCCACCGAAGCAACGCAGACAGATCCAGCGCCCATTAACATTTATGCAACCTCAGAGGTAAAGGAGGTGTGGATGCGAGGAATTTGGCCTGTGGGTTTTATTTCAGCGCTCACATAATCTGACCTAATTTACCATTACCTGGCTCAATGGATTAATGGAACAGGGAGAGGCAATACCCAATGTGTATAATTAAGCCTGCCTTTTGTATTACTTCCTGGACCGAATTTTTTCATCAACTTGCCTTTCTGGTTTGAAGCCCTGGGGAAACAATGGGAAAGGCGCAGCACATGCTGGTGGTGTTTTCGGGATTGACTGGTGGCACTGGGCAGCTGAAAGGATCCCACGGGGTTTGCTGGGTTTGGGTATGGCTCTTCTTTTTTTTTTTTTTTTTTTTTCTAGCACTTAGCAAAATTAGATCCAGAAAGGAGGGAGAAAATCCTGGCTTGTCGTTCAGGGGATGTTTAAAGCTGGGGAATGATCCTGCTCTGCCACTGACTCCTCACGTGGCCTTGGTCAAGTCGTTTAATTTTGATGGGCTTCACCACCTCTTCTGGGCAGGGTTTTGTGTGATTAAAAGACACTGAGGAAAAAAGGATGAGATGAGGGCTCTGCAAATGGGGCCGTGGCTGGCGGGCAGTCCTAGCCTTCTGCTGCAGTGCAAGCAAATAAAAAAATCAGCATTATTCGCCCCAGAGCGAGCGCAGCCAGCAGGTCTGGGGAGGTCGGGCTGCGGGGATGCCTCTCCAGCTTTGAAATGGGAAGTTTTAACAAATAAACACAAAAATGCGAGAAGAAAAGTCCAGCTGGGAGACACGGCTCAGCYCTGCCTCCTCCTCCACATCCCCCTTCACACCCCCACCGGCCAAAAAAAAACCCCGGGGTGCTCCACCTTGATCAGCAACGACAGCTCCAGCTCCTCCCGTATCGGCTCGCCCCGGTGCACGCCGCGGGGCTGATATTCGGGAGGGTGCGGCGGGGCGGGCGACGTGCTCCCCCGAGATAGGGGCCGGGCACCCTGCACACACCTTGCTCGGGCTGTCGGGGTCGACCCGTGCGTGTCCGAGAGGCGGTTTCTCCTTTGGAAATGGGTGATGCCCAAACGCCCGGCTCACGGCGGGCTCTGCGCTGCTGCTCTGGGTCTCCATCAAGCTGCTTCCTCCAGGCACCAATTCAGAGCGAGCCTGATGATTTTAGCAGGGTGGCTTTATCCCASATTTCCTCCGAATTACCCAGGGGGAACAAAGCAGGATTTGGTGCTTGGAGGAAGCCTTCCTCCCATGCAAGGCRCTGGGAGCTCTCCTCGGCGGGGCATCCAAGCCGGAGTCCGGGCTCGCTTCACCAGCGTGAGTGACAGCCAGTGGGGAAGGTTTTACTCCCACTGGTGATACTGTTAACGGTGGAATGAAATATATTCGCAAACAACTAATATTTTCTCCGTCGCTGCAAAGAGCATGCATCTGGAAATAATTAGCATGCACAAAAACAACTTGCACATTCCTCCTAGGCCTCCATTTTGTGCCGCCTGCAGACTCTGGCAATGACGGTTTTATCGGCAGCTCTCAATTTCTGCGTATTTTTCAATATATCCAACACCCCGTCCGGCCCAGGCCACCCCCTGGCCAAAGCGTGCAGGTGACGCAGAAACCACGCTCAGCCCCCAGCAAACCACCCCCCAGCGCAGCTTTTTTGTTTGCATGGTTTCATGGCAGCGCTGGCTTTTTTTTCTTTTCTTTTTTTTTTTTTTTTTTTTTTCTCCACAAAACCCTCGCCGCCGCTGACATGCTCCTACTTGTGCCTTTGTCTCCGTAGATGACGGCAGCGTCGGGAACCGGCTGCCCCGCAGCCATTTCCCCCAGAGTCCCGAGTTGCGGCAACTGCTTTTGGGTCAAATTAAGCTTGGAAAGGGACCGAGGGGCTGCCCAAAGCAGCTGGATTTTCAGCTGCGTGGCCGGTGGGAGCCTGTGCAATGCCAGGATGGGTCCCACCAGCCCGGTGGCTGAATGTCCACCGTGCTGAGCGAGGACAGGGAAGCCCTGAAGGGACACGTGCTCCTCGCCCCGTGGGACAACAGGCTCAGCGCCTTTGCCGGGCTGAGCCCCGCTGGCAGAGCTTTGCTCCCTCCTCCAAGCCCTCGCGCCGACACCAGCTCCGGCGGCTGCCCCAGGGCTCCCCATTTCTCTTGCAAAGCAAGAGCAGGTCTAAGAGCTCCTTCTCCCTGGAGGTCTTGGCATTAGCTCGGTATAATTTGCCATCCCAAAGCACCTGCTTTCTTGCCCAGGGCCGCATCCAGCCGTGCTGGGGATGGGTTGCACACCCAGCACAGCTTTCCCTGCAAGTTCAATACTGTCTGCTCCGCTTTGGTCCAAACTAATGAGGGATCTATACCCACCGACAGGAGTTGCAATGCTTAAATCCTAAAGGAGCCCAATGTCTTGGCTGCCTTGGAGAGCCGTACACCTGGAGYGTGGCCGCAGTCCTCCCTCCAGCCCCCAGCAAAGCCCTCTCCCCTGCCCTGCCTCTGCAGGGCACCGTGCTTAGTCAATATATTTGGCTTAGTCAACATATTTCTGCGTTGCTTCTATGACAAGTTCATTAAAGCACTTTTAACTATTGTGAAAAGTGGCAAAGTAGCTGCGGTGAGCCCTGGCGGGAAGCGTAGCCCTGGCCCCACCCTGTTTATCCGGCATAAAAACCCGGCGTGCAAAACCCGGCGTGCAAAATCCAGTGTGCAAATCCCAGCGTGCAAAACGCGGCGTGCAACACCCGGCGTGCAAAATTCAGGGCACAAATCCCCGCATGCAAATCCCAGCACGCAAAATCCAGTGCGCAAATCCCAGCGTGCAAAACCCCGCGTGCAAAACCTGGCATACAGAATCTGGTGTGTAAAACCCGGTGTTTGAAACCTGGCGTGCAAAAGCCGTCATGCAAAATCCAGCGCATAAATCCCAGATGTGAAGCCCAGCGCGCGGGCTCGGCGGGTCTCCCCGGGGACAGCAGGGTGCACTGGTGGCTCTGCGYCCAGTGGGGAAGCAAAAGCCAAAGTGTTTTTGAGAAGCAGCGACAGCGGCTCGAGAGGCAAAGATGAAAGTTTCTTGAGTGAGCAGAGAAAGAGGAAGAGGAAACGCGGCAGAAAATGAACTCATGTGAAAACCCGCCGCCTTCCATGTTCCCCTCCAGCTGGAGAAGTCCTACAGAGGATCCTGCTCAGAGCAATGCGGCTCCTCGGCCACATCTGCTTTTCATAACGGGACCAGACAGACAATCCCGGCTCTGCTTCTTCACCCCRGGCCAGATTTGGTTTCTCTGTTCCCGATGTGACCGTGGCTTTCAAAAGCAAGGACTAGCTCTGGATGCTCCCATGACGCGCATGGCAGAGGCTCSATGCTCCTGCGCTTAAGGGCTTCGCCCTGTCCAAAGGCAAARCCTTAATGGGGTGTTTCAAGCTGGGACATCCAAAATACAGCATTGCATCTGAGCGACTACAGGGGCGTGCAATGGACAGACAGACGGACAAACAGCGGGTAGCCAGCGTGCATTAAGAAAATGACAGCAGCCATCAGGCTGGGTGTTCATTTTGKCCCATTTCCCTCCTGCTGGGCTCCCAGGGATGAAGGCAAAGTCCGTAACGCAACAATTTGTGATGGCAGGAGGAACGAGAAGAAGTGGAGGAGCCAGAGCAGCCCGGCAGGTTCAGCTCCTTCTCTCTGCAGATGAATAGGGACTGCAGGGGACCAATTTTTGCCCTTACAAAATCACCCAGCGTGTCGCTTACCCCCCCCCCCCCGGGAAAAGCAGCGTTTAACCCACGAGAGCTTTATGCAACACCCTCCGAACCTGTGCCTGGACATGCAYTAATCGCCAAGCGTGTGGTTTTGCTCACGCGGCCGCACTCGATTTCACCACGGCAGCTGGGACGAGGCTGAAGCTCGCTCCGGGACCCCGGGAACCGCTCCCTAGGGGAGAGGTGAGGCCCCAGCAAAGCTCCCCAGCCTTTCCGCGAGGTTATTCCTATTATTTATACATTATGGTTGCCAGGATAAACTTTCKCTTTCCAGTTCTCCGAAGGGATCCTGGAGCTGCATGGGCACAAGCTGTGCTGCCGCTCAGTGGCAACGCACAGGAGGGTTCCTTGCTTTGCCGGTGGATTTTCAGCCCCTTCGAGGCAGGGAGAGGCTTTTTGCTTGTTTTTTTTAACCAGATTCATGTATTTATTACTTCTATCGTAAATATTTATATGTTTATAACAGGTGCTACAATACCATTGTGTAATTAGAACAGATAAATATTTGTATTTGTAAATTTGTATTTATAAAKGCCTATTTAGATGTTTATGTACTGTTTGCATATTTATATTCGCCTGCTTATACCAGCCATGTAATCTAGAGCTTGCACAGCCCCGCAGTGCTCGCCCCAAGCGCTGGGCACTACMTTAACCCACCGCCACCTCCCTGGCCACGCCCCCCGCCGTGGCCACGCCCTCCTCGCTTCTGGTCACGCCTCTCACCTGCAACCACGCCTCCTCTCACCCGTGGCCACCCCTCCTCTCTGCCCGTGGCCACGCCTCCTCTCACCCGTGGCCAYGCCTCCYCCCGTGGTCACGCCCCCGGGGGAATCCCTTCCCAACCCAGCGCACCGAGCCCCGGCGCCACGTGTGTGCGTCACGTCCGGCGGTGGGACCCGGAAGTGGCGCGGTGGCCGGTTGCTATGCGGCGGGCCGGCGGCGGGCCGGGAGGTGAGCGCGGCGGTGGCTGCCCGGGCCCCCGGCTGAGGGAGTGGGGGAACGGGCGGCAGCGGGCAGGGTCCCTCCGGGGCGGGCCTGGGGGGCGGGGAGCGCCTCTGGGCTCCCGGGAGGGGCCGCGGCCGCCGCTGCGTTTCTGGGGAGCGGGGTGGGGGTGAGAGCGGGCCGCGGCCTGCCCGCTGCTGGGGCCGTGAGGAGGGGGTAGGGGTCCCCCACGGCCCGCCGGGCCCTGCGGGCTGCCGGAGCCTGTCCCCGTGCCCGTTCCCTCCCCGGTGCGGGTTTGTGGGCGGTTGCGGTTTGGCACCCGCGCAGGAACTTCGTGGCACCTCGGGCAGGTGCTTTCCTGAGGGTGGGGCCTGTGTGGAAGGGCTGGGAGMCCAGCTGGGGGGTGGGAAAAGGGTGACAGCCCTGACCTCTGCTGAAGCGTCGGCATTTGTGTGTATTTGGGGTGGGTTTTTTTTAACTGTTGCTGGTGTTTTATTATATCTGGACTCTTTACGTTCTGGGGCCTGGCGCTGCAGGTGGGGGCAGAGCTGAAGAGGCTCTGTCTATGAAGACCTGGCGTAGCAGGTGCGCTGCTGTCTGTGCCTAACCTTCTCCCGGCTCCCTGAGCAGAGCAGTGCAGGGCTGTGCTCCAGGCAGGGTCAGCTAGAGCGGGTTGCCCAGGTCCGTGTCCAGTCAGGCTTTGAAAGTCTCTGAGGATGGAGACTGCGCAGCCTCTCTGAGCAACCTGTTCCAGTGTCCCACCACCCTCACAGGTGGCTTTGTTTTTATGTTCAGATTGAATTTCCTGTATTTCGGTTTGTGCCTGTTGTCTCTTGTCCCGTCACTGGGCGCCGTGGAGAAGAGTCTGCTTCCTCCTTCTTTATATTCTCCAGTCAGATATTTATATGCATTCTTGAGAGCTGCCTCCTCTCCACGTAAAACAGGCCCAGCTTTCTCAGCCTCTCATCACGTGAGAGACGCTTCAGTACCTTCATCATCTTTGTGGCCCTCCACTGAACTTGCTTATTTCTTGTCCTGGGGAGCCCCAAACTGGACCCAGCACTCCAGATGTGGCCTTACCAGTGCTGAGTAGCGGGGAAGGACCACCTGCCTCAACCTGCTGGCAACGCTCTTCATAAYGCTGTCTAGAAGATCATCTATGTTCTCTTTTTAATTCAGGAACGGAAGAGCAATGGTCTTGAGAACGGTCGATGTGCCTTGTCAGTCGGAGGTGACCGGCTGATGTTTGAACACCAGCTGGTCTTTCTGTCTGCTGGTCGTATCCCGAAATGGGGAGGTAAGAATCCCAAAGGAACTGTCAAATTAAATTGTGGTGTCTTTTGAGTGAAGGGCAGGGAACCTAATCATGAATTCAAAGGTGGGAATATTGTCTTGACTACACTCAAGCCAGAGCATGAGCAAAGCAAAGCTAGAGGAAAGTAAAAAGTTTTATGAAGAATCTGTTTGTCCTTAGCTTGTTTCAGAATGCATTGTGTTTCTTTTTGGTAATAAAGTCCATTTTTAAGGCAGATTATCCTCTTTGAATTTTAGGATCAGCATCTCGTGTTTGCTGCCTGCTTCTTGGCACTTCAGCATCTCTCCGGTGGGATGTCCGCGTATTCTCAACACCACTTTGCGACAGATCGTCGTGATAGGAATACTTGCTGCTGCTGTCTCTTTGCTTTACTACTCTCTGGTAGTCATCCGCAATAAGTATGGGCGTGCGTACAGGGACAAAAGATTCCACAGGTGAGAGGTGAAAAGACTTTTGTGGAAAGGAATGAAATGTAGTTTTGGTGTGAAAGAGAAAACACTGACAGGTTGTGTCTGTGAAATACATGAATGAAGGGAAAAAGTATGAGTAAAACTTCCTGCTTTTTTATGAAGCTTTCCTTATCTAAGTTGATTTGCATTTATCAATAATTCAGCTTTATAATACCTTATTTTATGTGTCTGTAGCAGCTCAGTAAAACTACAGGTGCAAAAATATTTTGTAACAAATTATTTTGGAAATTACTTTTGGTATTTATTCTGGGTATTTGATTCTTATGGGTGGCACTTCACTTTTTTTCTTCAGCAACAGTATAATAGTGAAAACTGTATGATTCCTACGATGGAAAGCGTTGTCCTGTTTTGAGTCTGATGTTGAGAAAAACTTCCATATGGAACTTAATTGCCACGTAGTAATGCCTAGTTTTCKTCTAGATATCTTGCCCGAGTAACTGACACTGAAGCTACAGATACAAACAACCCCAATCTGAACTACGGAATCGTTGTGGACTGTGGCAGCAGCGGCTCCAGGATTTTCGTGTATTGTTGGCCAAGGCACAACGGTAATCCGCATGATCTGTTGGACATCAAACAGATGAGGGACAAAAACAGAAAACCAGTGGTTATGAAAATTAAACCAGGTACTGGAAAGAAACTAATTTTAGATGCAATTTTCTAGATAGTTACTTATCCTAACTTTGCTTTTTCAAACCTCGTATTTAAAGGGTCTGGGTAAGGGACACTTGTGGGTTGTCAGCGTGGCACTCCTCCAGACTTCTCTGGGTTTGGTTTGCAGAGAGCTTTGTTCAGCTGTAAAGCGTGAAACAGGACACTGATGGGCAGGAGGGAGAGGTTTCTCTGTCGGCTAAGACAGTTGCCGGTTCAGTTGTCAGTTAACTGGGTTCTGTTTATTTAATGAATAAGTAATTGGCTTTCTGTAAAGCAATTTGAACCAATTATGTAAATAGGTAATATACCTAATACAGGTTTTTGTTGAATGTTCGGAGGATGGTTAAGTGTGAGCTTCATTCTTGTTTTCTTATTTCTGTAGCTGATTTCCTGGGTTTGGCTTTGGGTTGTTCGTTTCTYCACTGTGTGTTGGTTATTTCCTGGAAAATGTTGATAACCAAAGCTTGAGTTGCTTCACTTTCATATTTATCTGTTTCACTAGGCATTTCGGAGTTTGCCAGCTCTCCTGAAAAGGTCAGTGATTATATTTCTCCACTTCTGAGCTTTGCTGCCGAACATGTGCCACGCGCAAAGCACAAAGAGACTCCTCTTTATATTCTGTGTACTGCAGGAATGAGGATTCTGCCAGAAAGGTTATTGGCTGTCTTATTTTTAGCATTTAGAATAGCGATCCTGGTGTGTCTGACTATTTTTAACTGTTCAAAATGTRATTTTGCAGCCAGCAGAAGGCAATACTTGAAGATTTGCTCACTGATATTCCTGTGCATTTTGATTTTCTGTTTTCGGATTCGCATGCAGAGGTTATTTCAGGGAAACAGGAAGGTAGGTTAGCRTTGGAAAAATTATCTTTGAAATGATTATTACTTTCACGGTACAACTTGGATAATTTTTTTGTTGCTTTGTAAAATTCTGGTTTGGTTGAGAGACCTCAGTAGCAACATATGGAGTGTGGAGATGATCATCTGCTGTGCGCTTCTAACTTGTCTAAATGTTTTCTAATTAGCAGTGAAAATAACTTATCTGTCTTTAGCAGGAATTTTAGTCCATTTTCTCTGGCTTTGGGGAGGGAGGGGTAAGGATAAGGCACAACAYTCTTGATGGAAGAAACTTTGCAGGGAAAAATGGTTTCTCAAGGAGCGATGTTTTGATGTGATGAGCTCACTAGAGGCTTACAATAATTTTGAAAGCTAACGCGTTTACTTTTTCTGACATTTACACATCACGCTGTCTTTAATACATTGAATTAGGGGGTTTATCATAGCCTTGACTTGGGAGAGAAGGAATAGAATAACTTGTCAGGAATGTTTAACTTCTGCGTATTTTATGTAATAAAATATGAGCAGTGATATATCTTAATAACTTACATGCAAAAAATCCCTCTTTGTTTTTAAGATGATATGTACCAGATATTCCTGAAATATGTTTTCTTATGCATGTAGGAGTATATGCATGGATTGGCATCAACTTTGTTCTTGGAAGATTTGAACATACAGATGATGGTAAGTATCTTAACTGTGAATTGGATTTTAGGAAGGACTTCAGGTACCTTCCTGTGCTTTCACTGTTGATGGTATGGTTTTAGATAGAGATGTCAGTGAATAGTGCGTGGGCAGATGCGGATGTTGGTTGAATTTGTATGTGAAATTTCAATGATCGGCATTGCTACAAAAAATAAGTTAACTAGAAGTAGTGTAGTGCCTCTTTGCCCACCCTAATTGTATGTCTCAATGCCTTTTCGTTGTTTTATCCAGAGGATGAAGCGATTGTGGAGGTGCACGTCCCAGGCAGTGAAAACAAAGAGGCCATTTTTCGTAAGAGGACAGTGGGTATTCTTGACATGGGCGGAGTGTCGACTCAGATAGCATACGAAGTCCCTAAAACTGTAAGCTTTGCCTCTTCACAGCAGGTTATTATCTGTGCAACTTTCTTCTTTTCCTTTTGGTTTATTTTAATGCATATTTGTTGTTTTGTTTTCTTTGTTTTGAGTCCTATTCTTCATTACATCACATTCCAAAACCAAGGCAAGAGAAGATGGCAAATACCAGTCCTTCATCAGCTAAGCAACTAATTTGTATTTTGTTCATTCAAATGTTCATTTCAATTAGTATGATTTRCCACTAATTTTTAAGTTTAAGTGGACATGTGGACATGCATTCTTTGTGTGTATGTATGTACAAYTTGTAAATCTGTTACACTTGAGACTTGTTCTGGAATTTAGAACGCAAAAGTTGTGTGGTGGTCATTCTTTTATATAAGAAGTTATATAAGATACGGCCTTTTTCCTTTAAGTTGGGTGGGTAGAAACTGAATTAACAGGACACGGGGGTAGCAGTACAGATTGTTTAAATATCACCTATGTCCTCAGCACAGTTCATCTGTTGTAGGAAGCAAATTTCTTTGTTACAAGTCTTAAATGGAACATAAATTGCGCTAACTTCAATCCAGAGTTCTAGAGTAATTCCTGAATTTTTGAAGTTGGATAACTTCCCGTTAGCTTCATTGAGAAATAATCTAAAGTAAGAACAGCATAAAAGCCCTATGTTTTGGCTCTCAATGCACTGTTATAATGATGTATATATTTATTCTTTTAAATTTTCCTGTGAAATGATGGGTTTTCATTATTACAGGTTTTAATAACTACATTGCCTTTCAGACAGATGGTGTAACAAAAAGTTTGGGCTGTTAAACAAAAGYATGGGTGTTCAGATCCAGAGCAGATTGCCCCAGTCAAATATGAATTGGAAGTAGGAGGAGTTGCACACAATTGATACGATGACTGTTGCATGGCTATATCTGAACATAAGCCGATATAAAATAGGTATTCTGGTCACGGAACCTGTCCGGGTTCCCAGACAGAGAATGACAAGAGAGTCAAACAACTGACTGGGACGCTTACAGTCCTACTGCTGTTTTTCGTTTACAATGTCAGTTGGAAGCCATGCGATGTTATGCTACATTTCTGAGCAGGTTCTACATGAAGTGCTTCTGCTACACAGCTCTTAAATAGCTGAAAAGCTACTGCAAGTGTCTGAYTGTGCTATGTGAGGAGAGCTGAGGGACTGACGGGTCTCCTGAAAAGCTTGAGAACTCCAGATTGGAAAAGGAAGACCAGCTCTGCTGGGCAGACCATAAATCTACCTAGCCTAGCAATCAGTAGTACGAGGACTCAGTCAGAAATGGTAGCATTGAGATTAGTAGCCACAGCACGTACTTTTTCACAGCACAAGATGCTTCAGCATCCATGGTAGCAATTCCTGGCCTTTACGGTTCCTTGAGTATCAGTAGTGATAGCGCAGTTCTCTGCAGTCAATATGCTTTGCTCTCCCTATGAAGTAGAAGGTAACGTGGACCTGTGAAAAGCAAAATAGATGAGTAAGGAGTGAAGTTTGAAGATGTCAGTGGCATCCAGTTGTCCAAAGAACTCATGTTTAGGTTCTGGTTCATATTGTTTGTGCCTAATCTTGGTGCTTGTGTTCCTACAGGAGGAAGTAGCCAAAAACTTACTTGCAGAATTCAACTTGGGCTGTGATGCTCATCAAACTGAGCACGTGTATAGAGTCTAYGTTGCAACGTTCCTTGGCTTTGGAGGAAATGCAGCGCGGCAGAGATATGAAGACAGTCTATTTACCAGTACAGCGCTTAAAAACAGGTAGCTGGCTGCAGCTGCTTGGGGATATGGGTTCTGTGCATGACTGGGCTCAGTAACTCCTCAACTTGAATACATTTAGTAAAGTATCCTGACGGAAAACTTAATTTGTGCAGCGTGCCGCATGCAATGCTGAAGTTCCTTGAAATGAGGATACTTTGTTTTGATGCTGTTGTATTTCAGAGCTTGAGGTTTCTGAATATGCAGTTGTTACTGTGCTTGCTCCTTTGTACAGACTGCTGGGCAAACAGACTGGCGTGACCTCTGATTCACCCTACCTAGATCCTTGCCTGCCCCTGGATGCTCAGGATGAGATCCAGCAGAACGGACAGATAATGTATTTGCGGGGAACAGGAGATTTTAATCAGTGTCGTGAAATTATTCAACCATTCATGAATAAGACTAATGAAACGCAGACATCTCTTAATGGTGTCTATCAGCCTGCTGTGCACTTTCAGAACAGTGAATTCTATGGCTTCTCAGAGTTCTACTACTGCACTGAGGACGTGTTACGCATGGGAGGAGATTACAATGCTGCTAAATTTACTAAAGCCGCAAAGGTAAAGTGTTCTTGAGAGAGTCTTTTTCTAATTCAAAACAACTACTGTCCAGAAGCGTTTTGTTCTGAAAGTCTTGCAACAAAACTCTTCCCTTAAAGATCCAAAATCTTTTTACCCTGCAATGAACTATCAGAGGACATGTCTTTTCCTCACTGGGTTTTCTTTTAGAATACTTGTTTTAAGTAAAATTGACTCTAAAGGGAACGGGACTCATGGTAGTCAAGTTCCAGCAGAACTATTGATAATGGGGAAATCCATGCTGCTTCCACCCCTTGCTGCTTTTTAGGAATGTCTTAGTTGTTGTTAGAAAAAGAATTCCTTTTCTTTTTGCTTTATACATTTTGTACCAGTTTCTCAGGTGTTGCTCCTAACAGGGATCAATCTGTTGGGGACAGTTTAAAGTAAGGCTACAACATAGAGGAATATGACCTGCTTTGTAAATGCCCTAAAAATAGGTTGTCTATTTTTCATCTCCAAATACATGACCAAAGAGTTTAAGTGCTACTGAATACTAATTTAACCACAAATGCCAAGTATGGATCAAAACGTTACAGAAAATATCACGAAATTTGTGGTCTGACTTATTAGCAGTGCAAGGGAAGCCATTATTTTTGAGTTTTCTAGGCTTTGGTATTTACAGAGCATCTTATCTAGTGGCATTTTTTTCTTCTCAAGGCAGAAGCAATGTTGAAGTCTGTCTTTTTTTTCTCTTGAAGGATTATTGTGCCACTAAGTGGTCTGTCCTTCGGGAACGTTTTGACCGTGGTCTTTATGCATCACATGCTGATCTCCACAGATTGAAGTAAGTATTTGTGTTTGTACAGCAAATTCATTCATGCAGAGTTGCCAGGGAGAGGTCATGTCCAAATGATCCATTTAATGAAATCATTGGAAGTGTGAATATAACCTTAAATATTGCATCAGCCATAAAAAAGTACTGATAATTGTGTCTAAATGTGCTCCCCTGTCCTCTGGGACTCTGTAACTGCTGGCCTGACTTTATGCCACTCTTTTCTATAGGTACCAATGCTTTAAGTCTGCCTGGATGTATGAAGTATTTCACAGTGGCTTCTCTTTTCCTGTGAGTTACAGCAATTTGAAAACAGCTCTGCAGGTTTATGATAAAGAGGTGCAATGGACCTTGGGAGCCATTCTTTACCGAACACGGTTTTTACCTTTAAGGTACCAGTTCTTTTCTCAAATGTCTGGAAAGAGCATTTGGGTGGAAGGTATGGGGGTTTTATGAAGGGAAGCAGGATGGTGATAGCAAAGCAGCTGACAGGTAGGGGGAGACAAGATGTTGCTTCTAGTGCATTATATATAACCTCAGTGCATATTTCAGGTAGCTCAAGTAATGCTTTATAAAGACTATTCTATTAAAATGGGCTCTTCTTCCTGTGGTAAGAGAGCTCRGAGGCAAAGTCTGATTTGCAACTTATGTCTGTTATCCCTTTGATTCTTTTCAGAGACATCCAGCAAGAAAACTTCCGTGGCAGTCACTCCCACTGGAGGAGCTTCTCCTTTGTTTACAATCACTATTTGTTTTTTGTCTGTTTTCTGATTGTGCTGCTCTCCATCCTGCTTTACCTGCTAAGGCTCAGGCGGATCCACAGGCGAATGTTGCGTAACAGCTCGTCTACTTCCCTATGGATTGAGGAAGGCCTCCCACCACAGAAGGTCGCAGGACCCTTATGAGAGGCTGTGATGGAGAGCTTTTATTGGACTTGCTACTCAAAAAGCCATTTTTGCCTCAGGGTTCCTCCTTTTTGTCCCTTGAAACCATTGAAGAAGCAGATTGCCTAGAGTGTGTAATACAGCTAGGCTTTGGAAACATGGGAAAATGGGGTCAACTTGGCTTAGTCTCATTAGACAATATCTGCCAAAAATTACTTATTTTTTTTTAATATTGCACTTTTGTGTGTAATGGGATGAGCAAAGACTCRTCAGTAAATGAGCAGCAGCAGCTTAAGCTATGTGTGGTAAGGGAATGAGTGTGAATTCTCATCCTTTGGGTGAGACTGTGAAATCCTGTTAGCTAGGGTGAATGAGGACTGGTTTTATTTTCTTTTCCAGATTCCAGGATTGATATCACTTGACTTCTCAATTCTAAGTCTCCTCAATCAAAGAAAAGGAAGTGCAGGGTTTTCAAAAGCAGTACGAAAACAACCTTCTAGGACAGCTTAATCTGATGTTATATTCTGGGATAAGTATTGTGATGGAGAAAGAAAAATCTATTGCACCCAATGCTGTGCTTCCACAAAACTGCTTAAATCAGTTCTGTTTATTTGTGACAGTTTCCCCTCTTGTCTTGGAAGCTATATCCTCATAGTGGCAAAAGTCACTAGTTTTTAATCCTTTATTTCTGTTTCATAATCATTCAGAGATCTCCCTGAAACTCCAGTAAGGTGAAGAGAACTGGAATATGCCTAGGCTCTTGTTTCTGCTAGAGTAGACATGCACAGTGTCTCTTTTTTGGTTTTGAGTATCTGATTTGTTAATTTATATTTTATTTAAAACTGTTAATTTTACTTGAAAGTAAATTTGTCCATGATTAAAAGTGGGATTTATATGAACTTTTGGTGTATGGATATTTTATTGCACAGTATCACTTCTGTTCTCACTGTGTGTGCCCAACTGGCAAAACTTTCTTCTCTTCTAGTTGGTGTGAATACGCTGGAAAACCGGATGCTGTYTTCAGTATTGGAGAACTAATACCATTTTTGTCATACTTAAGGTGCAGTTTATTAATCTAAAAATCTAGATACTTTAAATTGTTTTATGGTCTGCTTTCGATATGCTTGCTTTTGCCTTTGACTGTGTAGGGAATTTGGGCTTGAGCTGCTCAACTGCAGCTAAATTCAGGTGCTAAACTTCCTGCTCCTTCCATCCAGTGTCTGGGAGATGGCTGTGTTGCAGTCCTAAGAATTAACTTGGATACGGGGTGGAATTTTGAAACGGCGACAGAATCTTTAACTGAATGGTCAGAAACAACAAATAGTGTCTCCCTTTTATAAAGGATTTTTTGTACCTGACAAATCTGAGCACTTCACTAGCTGAGCGTCTGGTTTGCGTTCTGCTATTTTTTGAGCACCATCTGAGTGAATGCTTAGATAATACACCTCTCGCTTCTGGTGTCTGGAACTGTGCTACAAACTTGCTGCACTCGTAGGCGGATAAGAATTATCAGAAAACTGACACTGCCAATTGTTACAGAGCCTGTGCTTCCTGTTTCTGAGATGCCTAAAACTGAGTACAGAGCCTCTAATTGCATGCTCAGATAAAGCAGCCCCCTTTGGACAAGGGCTGATGTTAGTGGTAAAGTGGAGAGGAAGTGTCGGTGTGTGACTTGGCAAACTGCAGGCAGATGCCAAGCATCTCTTAGCAGAAGAGATAGTGTCTCAAATGCAGCAAGCAAAAAAAAAAAA
>JASVER010000094.1:974306-1026895 GCA_030449065.1 Oceanodroma leucorhoa
TGTTTAAAATAGAATTTCCTTTTAGATGCTGTGGCATTTTCTTTTTAGCGATGTTCTTACCACTTAAGAGAATGAAAAAAAAAAAAGATAAAATAATTTTAATGTATAACTTTAAAATCGATTCTTTAATAGAATCAGCAGCTCATTTTTATTAAATAATGGACAGTCATAGAAAAAACCTATTCTGGCCTTAACTAAGGTGGTATAAACATTTTTGAAAGGAAAAACGATTGTCTAAAGGTATGTAATATGTCATGGTTGAACCGAGTGCAGGATTTCGGATGGACAAACTCTGGCTGTGCACAATGAAGAATGTGTTTCGTGGCCCCCAGAGCTTAAGAAGGTTGCGGTAGAACAAGCTGCRGCTGGGAAGCTTGGTGAGTACAGCAGGGACAGGCACAGCAGTGGGATAASGGAGACAGGTCGGTCTTGTGCTTACATGAAGCATCATGTGCCTGCTTTAGGGCTTCCACGCTCGTTTTTGAAAGCACCACGCTGGGGAATGAAGATATGAAGCAGGAGTGTTTGGAATGTGAAGAAAGATGAGATGAATGGTGGTGAGAAGGTGATCAGGAAAATGGGGCACGAATGGGCAGGAAGCTTTTGATGTACCAGTGACTGCTGTGCACAGTGTCTCTTTTTTTTTTTCCCTTGACTTTTTTCTCCTCCAGGATCCTAGCAGTATTGTCCTGCTTTTTCTAGTGATTTGGTTCAGGAAGGACAGAATAAAGACGACCCAATACACAATTTCCTCCTGTAACGGTAAAAAGATACTGCCAGCAGAGATTGGTTGTGGGAGCAACTACTATTCATTAAAAATCTAAGCAGTGCATGAAAAACCAGATTCAAACAAGCGTAAGGGCTAGAAGCTTGAACAAGCTTTCTTCATTCATGCGAGAGAGTGCACAGAGCCCTGTTTTATATCTGTATTTTCCCCCTCATTCAGGTATCAGGGGGTAAATCGCTTGGTAAGGTGAGCAGGTGTCAAGGTGCTTCAGAGGGAGGTGGGGGTGAACACGATCTTCAGAACTAAAACCAGCTGGCTCTTACCTGCTTGGGGACTCGCTTTCCTAAATACTTCAAGGTCTTTAAGAAATCTCRTTAGATGCTCAGCTGCCCCTCCCTGTGCATGAGAAGGGTCAGTTCGTCATGGTAATGCCAGTCACTGAACCTCGCTTTCAGAGATTGGTGGTTTGGTTTTTTGTTTTTCTTCCAGTAAACTTGGATTTGTATTTCTTTGTGCAGGTTTTCTGCTGCATTATGTCTTTATTGTTGTAATGCTAACTGAAAAATTTGAGGGGAATGGGCTGAGTTTCTTTAAACCCTGACTCTCGGCCGCTCCATCCATGACCAATGTGTCGCACACCCTGGTAGGAGTACGGTGAGCTTCAGGGCGTTGAGCACACTGTGCAGAAGTAGCACTGGGACCTTATTTACTTCCAGCAAGCTGGGAGTTAAGCCCCTTGATCTGACCTAAGTATAGGGGGCACAGGGAGAGGCAGCTGAATTAAGGAAGTGTCCTAAAGGTGCACAGGAGAAAGCCATCACACTCGTTAGGAGCAAGAGCCTATAAGGGCTGGGAGAACACAGGGCTAAGAAAGAGGAGATGGTGCTGTGCTCTTGCCTGGTGCTCTTTGGCACCATTTCTGCTCTTCTGAGGTATTCTAGCTTCAAAGTGAAGTTTTTTGGTCCTGTTGGAGAAGGGATGGGATTGTGTTTTCATTGCTGTGGGACCACGGGGAAGGTGCGGTAAAAGCGTGGCAGGATGCTGTGGAGGGGAACGAAGTGCTGTGAGGAACTGAAGTGGAAAACCAAGGCTAAAACCAAGGCTTGATTTAGTAGCAGTCCTGGGGTAGATTGCTGTTGCTTGGAGAAAAGTGTGTTGAGAGGAATTTCAGCAGATTCTTAGGCTGTGGATCTAAAAAGGTTGATTGTGCTTGGTCTGTACCTTTGGAAAGAGTAGAGCWCCAATGACTTGGAGCCTCCGGCTTTTGCTTCTTTCAGGAGGTGGTTTTAATGCTGTAACTGGGATGTGCTTGGGTTTTGGGTATGGAAGAGAGTAGGGTTTTGTCCTGGGAAAGTGTATCTTAGAAGAAAGGACAGAGAAAACCAGCTTTGAGTACCAGCCTGACCATCAGGGCGGTGTAGGGCAACAAAAACRGTGCTGAGCACGTTGTACATACGTATATAATCCGGCCACGTTTGTAGCGTGTCCGTGCGAGGAGGCGACTGGAGCACCCTGCAGATGACCCTGCTCCCATAGCCCCGCTGCTGGCGTGTCCGGGAGGCCGACGGGATGGCCAGTGGGGTAGGGCTGGGGCTGGGGAACGCTCAGCTCCTCCCGGGCACCTCCGCGGGGCTGCTCCAAGTGCTGCTGATCAATGAGTGATCAGCAGCAGTCCAGTGCCGGGGGGGGGGACCTTGAGCCACGCACCATCCTTCGGTGTAATGCAGCGCAAGATCTCAGCGCGTGGACTGCGTGAGGCTCTTCCTGCGTCGTGTGAGTTCACGGCGTGTTAGTGTTTGCTGTATTGAGGCTGACAGATGTGCGGGTGCCTTTCACTGCTTTAAGAGCTTAAAGGCCACGAGGCGTGGGGAGGAGGCCCAGATTTTCAAAAGCAATCAGCTAAGTGCCAAACCTAAATGCCTGGATTTACAAGACTGCTGTGCTTTTTGGTGCTTGAACTATCCTGTGGCAAGTGTTTGCAAATTCAGCTCTTAGCTGCTTTGACAATCTGTGTGTAATGTCCCAATAATTAGAATTACAGTGCGTGTGGTGGTTTTTTGKTTTGTTTCATTWTTTTTTTTCTCCCTCCCCTCCGTAGGGGTTTGCAGGACRGGGCAGGGACTCTGGAAGAGGAGAAAGTAATTTGTGACATCTCCTGAGGAGRAGACTAAAACTGTATTATTCTTGCAGCTCTTTTTGCATCTCTAGATGAAGGGAGGAAAAAAAAAAAAAAAAGGAATCCTTTACATCCCACCCCTGGACAAGCCTGCTCCAAAGAGACTACACTAAGCAACAACACCAGGGGAAACATGATTCTTTTAAGAGACTTGGCAATACCTGTTTTCACTCAGTGCCTGTTCCTGGGCTCGGATTCCCAAGTCACAATGGTAACGTTTATCTGTTTGTGTCTGTTTCTGCATTAACATGCTTTATTTTCTTTCTTCTGCTTCTCCTATTCACCTTGTCCTTTCTCCAGGTCCATTAAGGACAGGTAAGGCATGCAGAAAAGCACAGAGGGGAGGCAAGGGCACTGCTCTTTGACCTGTCCCAGTGACCTGTAATGGACAGGTGAATGATGCCGAAGCTTTTGGCTTCATGGCCTCTTAAACGTATCACTCTTCGTTTTGTTGTCCTGTTTTTGTGTGTGGAAAACGTCCAAAGCAAATAAGGCCAAACGTGGCCCCTAATGGAAGAAGTGGTTGGGAGACAAAAGTATACCCATGAGAAAGGCAGGGGATGATGGAGAGGGTGGGGAGGGGAGGAAGCACATGGCTCCTCCAGGAACACCAGCCCTACGGAGGTAGCCCTGGAGCTTGTGGAAACAAAAGGGTTTTCTGTCTCTGCAGCACTTAGCGAAGGGGACAGTCAATAGTCGTGACTTGATGGCATGCCTGATCGGGGGCACCGTGTTCTTTCTTGTCCCATTGTTTCTGCCATTGTTGCTACTAAATAACGCATGAAGCTTATTGAAAGCCGAAATGAGCCTCGTGAGGACTTGCTGTGTCCCTCTCCCCGGGCACCAGCCTCTGTGCGTGTAGTGTTCAGGGGACCTGGTGCTGACAGTTGTTTTTCAGGTCACSCTCCCTTTGTTTAAAGAATGGGAGGATGACAATGACTTTCTCGCCTGCTTGTGCTTGAAGGTSTTTGGATTGGTAGGTGGGTGCTGGGAAGTTGCTTGGGACGGGGTTAGCGGTGTCTTCCTAGATGACGAGTGGTTTGTTTTGCTGGAGGTACTTTTCAGAGCCCTGATCTTCAAAAGGGAGTGCTCAGCACATTTGTGCCAGGCAACATACAAATGCACTGAAGACACAAATGCGATGTCCAGGTTTTCCTGAACTCCAAATGCTTTCCAGGGTCCTGGAAGTTACTMGCTCTACATTCCCTGCTACAAAAAATGTGCAGAGCAGGATTTGAACCTACAGATTGCAGATGTTTTCTATTCCTAAGTCTCATGTGTATGGCACTTTACCAGCATTTCTCTTCTGCTGCTAATTCCAGTGGTGACTTGCAAACAAGATTCCAACAGTGCCAGTTTTCTTCCTCTTTAGGTGGGCTCTCTGGGTTGCCATGGCCGAATTTTGGCAGGCAGTAATGAATAGTGGAAGGCAGTAATCTCAGGTAACTCTTAGGGCATCACCTGCCACGAAAGCTGAGAGTCCTTAGCTCCTAGCTGATCACATAGACATGAAGGGTGTTAATGAAATGATGGGATCAGACACAAGGGTGTGTAATGCGTCTCCTACATAGCTGTTCCCTTCTGCGKCCCACGTCCTGGCCTTGCAGTGAGCTCTCTTGCAAATTCAGCAAGTGGAGTCTCTGTCCTTGAACTAATTGTTCAAGTTTTTGCAAAGAACAGAACCGCTAGCAGAGGCTGTCCTTGTTCGGACATGTTCTTTGGCCTGTCACAGTGAATCAGCCCAAAAGACGTTAAAACAGATGTTTCCATAACGCCTCCTAAGGATGACGAGGGATTTGCTGCATTTGCCTGGGAGTAATGAAGAGCAGTACACTGTGTTCTTAAGCATCCTCCCCCTTTTACAACCAAACGGCCTTATTCTGTTCAGTTCCTCCCCTCTTCTCCCTTTTTTCCTGGAYGTAGCTTCCCAACCACAGCAAAATAAATCCTGACAGAGTGGATGGGAGGCCAGTTCTATCTGCTCRGTGCTCTTCAGGGCCAGAAGTCCCTTCTCTGGCTCTTGACCCCTGGACACAAAGTCCGTGCTTGCAGAGGCTCTGTGTTAGGAGGGGGACTCTTGCCATCTAGTGGGAGGGGATGGTAAGCCTCCAGGACCTCTGCCATCCCTCAGGATAAGAGGACAAAATGCAACCCTCCTTCCCGGACTTCTAGTGCCTGAGTCATTTCACTGCACATGTGGGATTAGCTCACCCTGCTCTCCCACAGTGTTGTCACCGCTTCCAGTTGGTGAAGCTGGATTTCTCAAMCTCTTTTCCTTTCTAGAAATCTCATTATTTTTGCATTTTTTGGGGGAAAACTACTATACTTATCTCCTGGATGGCTGAGTTGCACAGAGGGAATCTGTCGGGAATCTTCAGGAACCGGTGTGGATGGGGAAGGATGTTGGTGTGTGCTGGTCAGATACTGTACACCTCCTGCGTTTTGTCAGGAGATTGCTTGGGGGAAGTTGCCTTTCAACGGCTGACTCCTTGAATCRGTGCTCAAAGACAGCTAGGATCTCYGAGTAATTGCTCTTACAGATAGAGAATGAAAAGTACTTGCAAAGTGCCTTGGAGTCTTCCTTRGCCTAGGAAAACCAGAAGTTCACATTCCGSTTGGGAGATTTCAGTACCAACTGGCCTTCTCCCACCCCTTTCTTGAAAGGTTACGGAGACAAATACAAGGAAGATGTRTGTGCTGCTCTATTGTCCAAATTGCCTGGGGCTGAGAAGGAACAGCTGCCGTCAGGTACAAGAACAGACGTTATCTCTGAGCCCCTGCGCCTGCTACGGAAACGTATCTGCTGCAGGTATTTCACGGGGCTTCGGGTTTTCACCCACCTTGGTGTCTGAGCCTTTCGTTTGCTCAGAGATAGGTGTAGTTAATGGGTGTTGAAGGTGTGTTACTCTCTCGAYGATGCATCAAACTGAGAGCTGGAAGACATGGGTCTATCCCAGATCTCGTGTGAGGCTGATCTGCACTTATGTTTGGATGGGCCATTTATTAAGAGTCTGGACTTCAGCAGAGATCTTGTTTCRGAATGTTTTTTTTGTAGAGCATTGAGGCCAGCTGTGCCTCAGTGAGCTAATATGAATAGCAAGACTGAGAAGTTATGAGGCCTGCAGATTTGAGGGGGTGACTGCAAAGCATGGAAAATCCAGTGGGTGATGGAAAGTAAGSATGATGTGGTCACTGTCTGCATTGCATTAACCATTAGACTAGAACACACGCGGAGGAGGAGAAAGAGAGATCTCAAAGGATTGAAGTTATTTCTTATAGAAAATGAATCTCATTTTTTCCAGCTTTGCTGGCTGCAGAAGAGCTGTGTCGTGCAAGGGTCGCTCCCTGAATAGAAGCAACGCAAGTTTACAGTCCTTTCAACAGCAACTAGCAGTAACCAAATAGCAGGAGATGGGAGTCTGGGAGGTCAGTTCAGTCGCTACCAAACTCCTGATGTGGAAATTGTAGAAATTCCCGTAGGGATTAAACATATTATATAAATCGGTTTATGCCTTTTTTGAGGGATGCATACACCTACTTCTCCAGAATCTCTAGAGTTTGTTAGCCATCCTGTGAGCTCAAAAGCAGGGATATAGCTCTCCAATTACACGTTGCAGGAACTTTCCACTAGGGCCAATTGGTGTGAAAATTGCCACGTGTCATTAACACTCTTACAGAGCAGTCAGGTCCTTCAGTTCTTTAGGTATCGCCTAGATCATCTCTGTGCAGAGCAACCTTTGCGGAGTTTAGTGTATCTGCTCTGTGAATGTGAAAGGTCAAGTCGACCTGCGGCTCCAGAGAGTCTACAGGGTGAAAACACAAGGTTTGGGGAGGCAATGAGCCTTCCCTTTTTAAAAGAACTGAAAATTGGAGAAGAGAGATTATAGAACCTAATAGTGCGTACCTAATTTTTGGGAGCACGGACCATGACTGTGACTACTTGGTCAAAACCAGTCTTGACTTGTCCATATGGCAAGGCGTGTCCTTCAGGCAGATGCAGAAGGAAACGTGTAGGCAAGGGATGTGGACCTGAAATGGTGRCTGTGCGTATGGCCAAGAGACAGATTCAGTTGTAGCTGGTACTGGTACAAGTATTTTGCATGAAAACATCCATTATGTGTGGAGTCGGTGAAAAACGCAGAAAATCGGTGTCCGCTGTAAGCTATGGTATTGCTGCCCACAAGGGTGCATCTTTGCCCCTTTGTTGGAAGAAGCTGCAAGATTACTGCTGGGGAGAGGACAAGATACGGGGTGGTGGATCCGGGGTGGTGGATCCGTGCTTTGCCCCTGGTAAAGGGCAGCAAACTGCACAGAGCCCGAAGAGTAATGAGGTGACAGTTAAACAGGTTGAGAGGTAATAGGGTGGCTGGTGGGCCTGGCAAGTGGTTTCCGTGGTCGCCTGTTTGCATGATCAGATGATGGAAATCCAGTCTGAGCAGCGTTTTTTCCTGTAGACTGTATGATTTTGAGAGGCTTTCTAATTTTTTTTTTTTTTGCTAGGTGCTTTTCTTTTGGTCTTAACTAGCTGCAATATGAAGGGGGCAGCAAATACCCTGAATCCAGCGTGTTACCTTGAAGAGCTTTGAATTCCTGCTGAATGTTTCGCTTTATGCAACCAGCAAGCTCTTCCATCAGCTGGAAGCCTGCATGGCATTTGCTGCCTGTATCCTTACCCGACCCGGGCATTCGACAAACATTCCTCCRGCAGGCTGTCATGTTTCTCCATGCCCTGACCAGCAGACGCTCACACATTCCTTCCTCTGGCCAAACTGCCTTCAGCTTCCTGCCACTCCGAAATAGCTCTGCTCTGTGGAGCTTCTGCTGTGACACGTTTTTCCCCTGATGTCCCTGAGACTGAGCGAGGCGAGTCCGGCCAGGCCTGACCCATCAGGCGGTACTCTGCTGATAGCCATGATGCTAATTGCAATTTGCAGCGTTTCGCCTCTTTCATGAGCATTCCCGGTACAGGAGAATTAGGGCACTGTGGGCTGGCRTGCAAAACCTGCTGCTGCTTACCACTCGTGCTGGCTTCCCTGGGAAGAGCCAAGCTCCGTTTTGGTGGCATCCTGGGTTTAAGTCCTGACWTCGTGGTATTCTCTATATCACACCAAGAAACAACTGTCCTCTTTMWWWTTTTTTTTTTCCCCTCCTTTAACAACATGATTGACCTCGGGGGCCTGCCTGCAGAAGGCTTTGCCAGCTCACGGGAACGCAGTTGCCACGTCCCTACCAATATTATTAGCTGGTGTGGTCTCCTCTGGGTGGGCATCATCTCAGAAGCCTGCTATGCCAGTAAGTAACGGGACCATTCTTCTGTTGGGCTGAACTCTCAGTTATGGACCCGACTACAAGCACAGAGCTCTGCACAGAGCCTGTGAAACAGAGAGCAAGAGAGACTTTGTGCTGAACACCTTACGGTCTCTTGTAAGCACGGTTGAGCTTCTCTGGTATTGTCAGTTTGTTCAGTGAAGAGCTATGACCTTGCTTAAATTATTCAGGGCTGCATTACGCTTCCAAACTAGCTTCCTTTCTGCTTCCAGCATGTTGCAGATTCCTCTAATGTTGATGCCCAGTTCAGTGCAATATCCCTTTCCAATAAAAGGTGGCAACAGAGAGTGGGGAAGCTCTGCACATCAGTGCCAGAGCAGCTGGGACTAAGAAAAAATGCTGCTTTTCCTGTGGTTGGGGTTGAGAAAATGGAGTTGTGCTCCGAGCAGGAAGCAGGCATTACTTGGTGTGGGTAAACTGTGTTTAGGAAGTGATGAAAAGCCTGGGAAAAGGGAGACGTTTGATGACAGACATGTTCTTGTAGGGTTTGGTGTTACATTGCTGGAAACGTATCCAGAGATAGGGATTAAGCACTTGAACTTTTCAAAATAATTAATGGAGTTAATTTGAGAATTGATGTGAAACCAGRCAGGACTAACCTGGAAGAGTGTGCTATAGGCAGCAGTCCTGTGCTAGGGAAGGCCTTGCTAGAAAGTCCTTTACAAMTATGAATATACTGAAATAAATGGGGATATTCCTTCAAAAGTCAGCCTTTGGGAATACCTGCTGTTCTTTCTGTGCCTATCAACTTTCTGCTGACTTGTTTGAGAAACCCATTGAATGTAGATTTAAATACCCAAGGTCAAAGCTGGTGAGAAAATAAATTTTCATTCTTTGGGAAATGCTGACACTTCAGAATGTGTTGCTGTCCAAAATTGGGTCAGAAGACAAAAATTTCATGGTCTTCTCTGTGATAGAGATTTGAAAGCCACGGTTTTCTTGTTATTTTCATGGTTACAGAAGATGGAAGTGAATAGAATTGTTATGATGMGTTAAAAGCCTAAATGAAAAAAACACGACAGATTTAAAAACACAACCCCCCCTCTGGTTGAAAAGATTGCAGAAGTTTACAGTTGCCTCAGAATAATGTCTAATTGATTTAGCTGCTTCTTGTTGATCGAACTGTTTCAACTAGCTCAGACCAGTGTTACTCTTTCACTGCTAGCTGTTCTCATCACAGATGCTCTGAATTTTCTGACACAGCAGAGGTCAGGATTTTTGATTGGTCTTGGGTTTTTTTATGAAGAATTGTTTTTAGTATCTTGTTAGTCCTCGGGACATCAAGGAGTATGGAGTAACTCTTGCTGCAGATCCAGATGGTTTTTAAGTATGTGCCTCGGTTTGGGCTGCTGTAGTTACGAGCTTTAGGAATATTGAGCCGCTGGAAAAGCAGYTGCTGGCTGTTGAAGGGTTAAGGTGGGTGATACCTGAGTAGCTGGGGAGCTGGCATGGTGCAAACTCTACAAACTAGAGAGGGGTGTAAGCTTGAAGGTGCTGTACTATGGGACCATGCACCCCTCTGCATTTGGAGAGCGCTTAGCGCCGGGAGGCTCTGAATCAAACTGGGGTGCTTAAAAACTGCTGTGATCGCCCTGTGTTACTTCACACTGGTATTGATACGATTCTCAATATTTGTTCTCTGGGAACGTCCCGAGGAAGCATTCACGTTCCTAATCCACCTCCTTCCTTGCAACCCTGGCTAGATTTTTCGCCCCCATTTCTTTTCTGCCCGCAGTCCTTCTGCTCAGATTACAAGACAAGCCCATGATATCACCCGCTATGAGCCGAGGCTGAAGGGGCYGGGTCTTGGGAGGGGTTTGCTTGACTAACTCTAGTGAAATTTGCCAGGAAGCAGCAGCTTCTCGCAGCATATTTCTCTGGCTGCAGGATATTTTCCAGCGCAGAGGGGACCACTCRGACGGCGCGCTCAGCCCAGAAGAAAGAACTTCATGAAGCAGGACAAGACCGAGGTCMCCCCCCGCGCAGCCTACCACTAACCCCCAGGTAAAGGCAGACCTGCCGAGACTGCAAGCCAGAGCAGAGGCACTATTCCTAGAGATGAAGGGGCTAATGAATTAGTTTAAACAYTTCTAACTCTCTCTTGCTTTGGGGCTGAAAGCTTGATTTCACTTCTTCCCTTTTCTCTTTGAACGTATTTTCTTTCTCTCCCGTCAGTTTATGTTTAGACATAACGGGCTGGGAAGAAGGTAGACATTTCTTCTAATTCCTGTCCCCTGAGACTTGATTTGGCACGGGTGGGACGACACAGATATCCCGTGTCACTTTGCAAAGATGWTGTGACCAAGCTGAAGATTTTTCTCCCCTTGCCTGCTCACAGGCATGCACAGATGAAATAAAAAAAGCCATGTTGCCAACTGTCTACAAGTTTAGGCAATGCATATTCTGTAATATTATTAAAGTATGCTTGATTTAGACCAGAAAACTACAGTACATGCCATCAGCATTGTGTAAATGTTACCAGCTAAACTTCAGCAGCAGTTTAAATCCTCCTCTCTGAATAACTGTGCTCTTTCAGAGGAAGAGGCTCCAGTGCAGATGTTTCCCATTGGCAGAGGGTGCGAAGCAGTTACGTCCCTAGTTAAGAAACTTCTCTGCTGTCATTGCTTGGGATTCACAGCCCCTTGCAAAGCAGCCCTCAGCCTACCAGCGACTTTCTTTAGGCTGTTTTATCATGCAGCAATCACAGTAGTTTTCAGGATGACTCCAGGATATGCAGTGGTATCCACCTGAAAAGTTGCAGCTCAGAAACATGGGATGTTTCTGTCTGGCATTAACATAGCCCAGGTTGAGTTCTGATTCTTCAGCAGGCACACAAATAACTCTGCCTTTTTTTAAAGTTAATTTTTGTCGTTTAATTTAAACAGATGCTACTGTGTGTGGGTAAAAAGAGATCTAAAGACCAAGATAGTTTAGAAGACTATAGAGAAGAGCCTAGTTTAGCTATCTGGAAGCGTAGTAGGAAAACTATTTAGCATCTCTATAATCAGCTCATAAAGATGACATTGCAGTGCTTTTGAATTTGTACTGAATAGGGGCTGAAAATAATGGCTTTAGGGTTCCTACTTGCCAGTTTCATTTCATTTGTATTGAACCACCCACAGTGGTGGAATTTCCTTGGTTGGAAGCTAGAGAGCAGTTAGAAAACATAAAATGAAATACTAGCATGAACTACTGTAATAGCAAAGCATATTGGGAGAAACCACATCTTCAATGTAGTGTGCTGGATACTTGTTGCTGCAGGAATGAATTTCGTGTGATCTTAGTTCTAAGTGCAGGATAATGTTGGAAAACACCCCCAGAAATGGGTTACTAATACGAAGTTTAATACTTCAGTCAGGTGGTGATGAGGCTCAGGATAGCTCTAAGATTGTCTGCTCTCCAGCCAAATCCAGYGTGGTGCTTTGTGAGGGCTGAGGCAGGAGTGCGGAGATGAGGTCTTTAGAAAAACCTTCAAGAAAGTTTTAGCAGCTTGGAAAAGTCACCAAGATTGAAGAGAATCTTGATGATGTAGTAGAGAACAATGCCTTTGTCTTCAGCAGGGTGATTTAATAGAGAAGCCATGCATTTTGCTGAAAGAACTATCCTTTTGCGATTTAAGCAGAGACCCCAAAATGCATGCCTAGTAATGTWCTCTGGATTTTTTTCAATAGTTTGACTCCCAAGTTCATTATCTTTACCTTACTGTACTGCTAACTTCCCTTCTGTTTTTTTCTGTTTCTTGCTTTTATGTTTATTTTAACCTTTTATTCTTTCTCTTCCTGAACTGTTTCATAACATTCTTGGTGCTGTTTAAAAACACAGCGATGTCCTTTCTTAGAGATTGCAACTCCAGTGGATGGAATGATTTAGCGGATCAGTCAGTTGGTTTGCAAAGCACTTTCTGTGAAATCCGCTGGGAGCACGTGTGCCTGTGTGCGCAGATACGTGTTCACTRTGAATATCTGCAAATACACACATTGAGGAGGAAAACTCCTGCTCCTGATCTGTAGCAATGCTGATGGAAGTTTGTTATTTCAAGGGATATTTCATAGGAAAAACAACATGCTGTTCAGAAGTCAACCTGTCCTGCGTCTGCACTGCTGATGGGTTACGCTGTGTTAATTCAGACAGCATCACACAGAGGTATGAGGGGGACCTCCTTCTTGGAGAATATCTAGTATTTGCTAATGCTCTTCAAACTTAGGTCATGCACGTATGTGTTCTGGTTCAGTGAGTGTGGGTGTCAGCTGTGGATTTTAACGTGGTACCCCTTTGTAGGGTCTTTATTCACGAACTAATTTTGTATGTCATGAACTAACTGTGTAGGTTTCATGAAAAGAGGAGTTGAATCATATAGCTCTAGTTGCCACTGCTGCTTTTGCCAAGTACAAACAGATTGCTTGGTCATCATAATCGCATCCACTAGTTGCAAATCAAAGAATTTATACTACTAGGTTCAAAAAATCACTTTTTCTGTTTAATTGTCTTGGAATTATATTTGGGAAGAAGTTCTGTTTCCTATTAGGAGTACAGCACAAGGTCTGTGGAACAGCCAGCTGGTGCTGGCCAGGAGCCTGAGAGTTGTCATGATTCACATCTCTATTCGTCTTCGTTCTCTGACACCAGGCAAAGGGAAGAGATAAGGAAAATAAAGGATTTCCCAAAATGAAGCATATTTGAATTGCAACCGTGACATGGAGAGAAGATGCTGCATGTGTCCATCTGATCCCCAGGCAAGTTTTTTTGCCTTCGAAGATAAATGAATGCATCAAGGGACTAAAACTGAAAGCAAATGTGAATTGCTTCCATTGAAGGAGCAGGTCTGAGAAGAGACYGCAGCCTGGATTTGGAAGCTGTAGGAAGTGTTCAGCTGAGCCCTTTCACAAAACGKGCTGACCGTGGATCTGGGTGTTTGGCCCTGCAAAAATTGCTSTGTCCGTGCAACTTCAGAGAGCAGCATACTCCTAAACATTGGGATCTCGTAGATCTAATCAAATAATGATGCAAAGGGCTTCGGTTAGGCAACTTCTGCAAACACTGKTTTTTTCCTGTTGTTAGACCTGTAGCTGTCTTTTAGAAGAAAACACAAGCAAAGTACCTTTTATTTCCTACTCTCCTAACTAGCATGTTTGTCCATCAGAGATTCTCTTCTCTTGTCTAGCTTCAATAGCAAGTGATGGCAAGCTACATACATTCCTGGGCTACATACATCTTTTTTTGCTGTCTGTTCAAAGTGCTGTCTGTTGTATTTATTCTCATTAGCTGGCAAACACTCCAAMCTGTTTTCTGTTCCAGGTAGTACATACTTCAGTAAGCTTTTGGGAGGAAATAAAAAAAGTGGGCGTGTATGTAGGTACGTTTGAATGTGAGGCAGAGGCCAGGAGGTTCTTTAGTAATTATTAAATAATGTTGTTTCTCTCGAGTGAGATCTTGTGGCTGGTAAAGTCGTGGCAAGTCCATAGCTTTGGATTGTGTAAGCTTTACCTCTGGTGCAAGAGGGTGTACTGGGACTTTGCTCTCTCTTTCCCTGCAGCATCCCAACAGACTAGAAGCAGCAAATTGCATTTGGTAGCTTCCCTGATGTAAACAACCGTTGAATTTGCTACTGGTTGCCCTTGGCCAGTTTGCAACAATGTGAAATTTGCTTTCTTAAGGTAGTTCTCGGCTCCCTGGGAGCAGGTTTCAGTTCCTGAGCAGCGACAGGTCTCTAAGGTGACTTACGAAAGCCCAACGCTAATCCGAGAGCTCCAGGGAGCCTGAGTGAAGGGGATGAGCACATGGCAACGGCTCAGTGGTACTGGCTAATAGGCATCGCTGCTTTTCTCCTCAGCTGTGAAGAGAAATCCAGAGGAAATGTGTTCCTCAGGGTGATCACTAGCAGATTATATTGCCATCCTTCTGGCTTGCAGTCTCTGGATTTGTAAGATATCAAACCGTTATCCTGAAATGATTTCTGCTGTCCTGCTTGTTCTGGGCTCTGCCTTGAACCCTATACAGCATTTTACTGAAAAAAAACACTTTAGTTTTTGGTTTAGATGTCCCTAGCAGCACTTCGGCTTCCTTCAGTCATTCAACTTCCACCTTCAGCATGCTCTCTGGATTGCCTTAGCCTTTGCTGCCTCTCCTAAAGGGGCTGGGTACTGACGCCAGAAGGGGCTTGCCCGACCCATCGGGTGTAGCACGACGGCATCTCRTCCCCGAGGAGGCCACGCCAGTCACGGGACACTGTACACAAGTTTTGTCATCAAGCCCATGCTGTTCTGCTCCGTTCCAAGGCAGGTTCAGTTACACCGAAGTCAATCCGAAGGATGTCTGGGGATTTCTAGGAAGAGGGTTAAGAGTGATGGTGAATTTTTCTGGTCACCCCAGTCAATCTATTGTGATGTTTTCCTGCCATCCAGTGGGGTGCGGGGTTTCATGGGGAGCACGTGGTCTTCTCCAGAGCTCCTTATCCACTGAGGTAAGGACTGGTCTTACGTTGTTCCTCCAGCTAATGGGTCTCTGCTGTAGATTTGGATTTATTGCCATTGATTGGTATATCTGGTCCTGCCAGTRACCTTTATGGCTTAGTGTTTTAAGAGCGTGAACGAGAGGGCTCTCGTTCGTGGCTTACACTGGGGTTATAATCAGTGGGGATTTAATCTCCAGCAGCATTAGCCCTAGTGCCCGTGGCAGGGCTGAGTCCCTTGGAACGACGGGAGAAGGTATCTGAGCTCTCGCTCGGGCGAGCGGTAGCATTTCTACTCCCTTTAATAGCACTGGAGAGGGGCCCGGTGCGAATTGCCCTTGCCTTGGCTGAAGAACCGCTTCCACGGTAGTGGGAAATCCTGTTCCCGTCCCGTGGCCGTGCCCGCCGCGGGACGCGTGTGTGCGCCGGAGGAAYGCGCTTTGGGCGGCGGGGCGTGGAATTGGAAACGCAGGGTGTACAATTCGGGCAGTGCCGTTTCAAGTGGCTGAATATCAACTGTTTGGTGCTCCTGGCCGAGACCCAGGCGTGCGAGCGGTGGTCAGAGTGCTAATTGTCTCTTCCTCCTGRTGGATGCCAAGCCAAACGGAGCATTGCTGGATCTCCCGTCACGAAGGCACTCAAGTCAACCACTCCAGACTTTCCTTTTGTTGTCTGGGTAAGGATGGGAGCAGGAAAGCTGGTGTTTCTGGTTTTGTCTGAGCTGATTTATTGTTTGGATGATTTGGTGGATTAAAAAAGGGATCCTTGCTGGTAGGAGCAAGCTTTTGATTTGGGGAGATGAATAGCCTATTAGTTTCACCTGGTGAAGTCTCTGAAGAAGTAAAAGCTCAATATTATTCTGAAATGAAACTGTTGTTCCCTTGTAAGCCTGTGTCTGTCTGTTCACTTCCAGACTTAAGACTGGAGTCCTGAAAAGGGCTGAGTCAGCAGCTAGCAGGAGCATGCCTTAAAGCCTTAAATTACATGTTAATGCGSTGATGGAGAATCATCTTATGGCCTGAAGTACAGGATGGAGAGCCAGGAGACCTGGAGTATTTTCCTGGCTTCTCCACTAACTTTATTCAATAGGTTTTTAAAGTTCTGTCTTGGATTCTTTTGAATGGGGAGACCAAAATATATACTTTTAGGATTATGTCATTAATAAATCTGGAGGCTATTGAAGAGAGGGTGTGAGGGGAGGAATGAGCCCTACAACAAAGGGGACAGCCAGCACAATCCGAAGGTCCTGCAAATCTAAGCCTACATTTGGTCTTAGGGAGTTCAGCATGTCCAGCTTTCTTTGAGACCTGGGGAAAAAAACGTGTCCAAATCTTGGTCACAGCAGCAGAGGAGTGGGCTTACTTAAATATTTCCCTTATTAAATTCTGTTATGGTGGCTTATAATGATGCTGCCATAAATGTGTGTGTGCAGTTGGCTCCTGTCTGATACTGTCCATGTTTGCTTCTTTAAATGCTCTTCAGTGAGTCTGTTGCTGAATCGTCAGTGTTCTAATTGAAGAGCAGTGATAGTCKTCTTTGATACTGGTGCAGTAAAACTAACGTCTTGGAGCTAAGGAGAGAGATTTCAGGAGGAGCCAGGAAAGAATAAATCCAGGACTCGTGTGGCTGTTGTGCCGTGGAGTGAAAGGAGTGGTGTAAAATTTTCTGTGCTGCTTTATCAATCCTCTAGACCGGTCCGGCGTTACTGCTTGTCTTGCTTCCCAGTGAAAACTGACCCGGATGGATGGATGGATGCCTCTGCCAGAAGATGCCCAAGTGCCGTAGCTCCCTGTTGTCCCTCCTGACCAGTCTTGATAGGAGCCAGAAAGCCGAGAGCCCTTTTCAGTACTGCAGTGCTGGGGGGCTTCCCTGGACCCACGGGGCTCCTGAAGTTTCCCCCTTGTACCTGGGCTGCTGTTTCTTGTGGAAACACTAAAATATGCCTGTGTTCAAATTCCACTGGATTCTGCTTTTCCTGACATCGTGACTTAGTCTGAATAGTTTCTCTTAAGCACCTCAGTAAACAAGACCTCTGGGTATGGAAGGTTTTATTTCTGGGGCGATGCAAACACTGTGAAAGCTTTGTCTCTTAATGTTTGAATGCGTAACTATTTCGAAGCGGATGGTAACACGACCTGAMGGAAAAGCGGACTGTGGTTGCTAGTACACACTGCAGTGTTGTCTCCTGAAGCATTGCTGCTGTTCCGATCTTGCAGAGAATTCCTCCGGGATTCGCTTCCGCAGGTGGAATTGGGACTAGAAGGGAGATTTCTCAATCTTTTTCCAGTACCTTGCCCTGGGCCCTCAAGGAGCCCCCCCTGATCCTCGCAGGATCCTGACGAAGATGAGAGATGATGCTCTRTGACCTGAGCACAAAACGTCTGTGCCCGGAGTCACTTTCCTTAGCGAAGGTTCGTGATCGTGTTCACGCAGGCTTGTTAAAATTCCTTTTTCCTAGTCAAACGTGCCTCTGCGGAGCAGGGGGCTCTCAGGCAACCTTATCCTCCCTCACCAAGTTTTCTTCAGYTCTCCAGTAAATGGTGGTTGGTTTTCTTCCGTAGTCTCGCCTGACTCCAGAAGTCTCTAAGCTTTTGGAGAACAAAAGCAAACCCGCTGCAGTTGCCTTTGGAGTCTYGGGGCTCCTGGGGTGTCTGACTCAGCAAGGCTTTGCCAAGAGTGAAAATTACACCTACTATATTTACTATAATCTAAATTAGTATCTCCCTGACTAATCTTGGTATCAGTTAAAGTAACCTGGAAGTCTGTTGTGATCCCCCTCCCTCCCCTACAGCTGCTCATGGACCATGAGGTCTCCCAGTGCTGTGACTTTTTGAAAGGCTCTGGCATCTTGCAGTGGTCTGGCTGCTTTATTAATTAACACTTCAGGGAGTACCGCTCTCAGCTGGTAACTATTACATCCTGCCTCTGAATGGTTTCCCCAAATTGTTGTGTCTTTTGGCTGAAGTCCTTCAGTAAAATGACTCAAGAGCTTYGGTTTGAATAGAAAGCAGTCCTGGAAACTGGAGTTGCACAGCTTTCAGCTATTCCTTGGCCTCTGATCACGAAAGACCCCTATTAACCTGAGCGCAGAGCTGACTGCTGGCCGTTGTTTGCCTTGGCRCAAGAGGGACGAGTGAAACATGCTGACCTGCTGGCTACGTGCTGTTTGTCGATCCTTTTCTCCTGTAAAATATCCTTATTTTGTTTACTATTGAGCTTTCTGGAGTATCATAAAACAAAACGGTAACCTGGAGGGGAATTTGGCATATTCCGTTAATTACGCCGACATGCCTTCTTAGCTCTTGAGAGCTGGAGGTCCTTCAGGACTTGACTGTAAGGCTACTCGCCACACGTTATCTGCCTTTGCCTTCTCAGGTATCCTTCGTGTGGCTGCCTGCTAYGCAGCAAGACCACCCAGATGCCTCAGAAGGTCCCACCAATATCCAAACAGCACTGTGTCCTCCTGCCTGTGGGACRGCCATGGGAAAGCTGTAACGACTTCGTTAGAAACCCGACTGCGTAGCTTTCGGCGAAGTCAGGGCCCTGCTACCTCTCATCTTAGTTTTTGGAGAGAGATTGTTTCAGTCCAACTTAGTTTTTGATTAATATTTGCTGAGGCTTTTAAAATCCGATTTATGCAGTAGCAAGAAAGAGCAGCCACAGAAAATGAAGTAGGTTAAAACAGATGTTTGAAGAAGATTAAAACTGAAAACCAGATTTTTCTGAAGACCACTAGCCTTGCAGTTCTGCTGGGCTCAGTGTTAGACCCCCCTCTTTCAGTATTTTTACTTATAACTAACATATGTTGTTATTCTCTGTTATGATCTGACTAAGGGGGTTACTTGAATTTTTTTTTTTTTTTTATACTGTTCCCGACAATTGCTCTGCCCATGTGTTTATCCTCTGGGCTAAAAACCGTCTTGTATCCATGAAAAACATTGTAAGAGGTTTCTTTTGAAATCAGTGYTAGTAGGTATTGAAGTCAGGCATGTCTGACTAGTACTAATGTGCCTTGACTCAGGAGCCTTTTATTTTTACAGACCACGTGTATCCTGCCCTGTTGACTACGTTTACTTTGGGAAATACCCTTTGTTTGCTGCTGGAGGGAAGCAGCCTTGTGAAAGCAGTTGTACTTCCTTCCTCTCTTCCCCTTCAACTCTCTCTGATGTGGGGCAGGACTTTATTTTACTCCTCTCTCTCAGGCTCACCTCCTAACCTGCAAAAAATTATAAAATATCTTGTTTCCGTAGCAGTATTTCTCTGAATGCCTGATGAAAATTTACAAATCTCAATCTTGTGAAACCAGTGTGGAAGTACATGGCTCCTTGAAACCAAATGTTTATTTTCCAAGATCTTTTTTGCCGCATATCCCCCCCCACGCTGATTTAGTTAGACCTGTTGTAAGGTCTCCCCTTGCTTTTCCTGTTTCTTCCCTTGATGTCCAATGCTAGACTTTTAACCCATGTGCTTCTATTCCATTTGTCTATTCCTTAGGCAAATGCCCTTCATCCCCAGGTCTCAAAGCACGTCAGTAGGAAGCTCGCGATCACCAGCCCTGTTTAACACAAGGGGAAATTGAGGCACAGCCCTGGAAGTGACCTGCAGGTCAGTGTCAGAGCTGAGGTTTGAACTGATGTCTCTTGAATTTCAGGCTAGTTGCCTGGGATTTCTGATACATCTCCTCATTAAGCAGCTTGAAAGGCTGGTTAATGTGTTTTGCTGTGTCTTCCTATGTGTATGTGATCTTCTGGTCGTTTTTTAGGGGTAGCTAAGACCTAACAAAAATACTGGAGGATTTTTAGCTTCTAGACATCTGGTTTTGGAGCCAAGTCTTTCCCCTTCTCCTTCCCCTTTGGTGGTTGCCAGGAAATAACGGAGCTTTAAAGGGCTGGGGAGCTTTTTCCCACCGCGCTCTGGCATTGCTTCATTTGGAAACTATTCAATCATCAACCCCCACGTGTGCTGCTTGACCACTCCGTGTGCTGGGTGCCTGAATGAAGGCTGGGGAGTACGTGAGCGGGAAGCGGGCAAGAAAGGACCAGGATTTGAATTCTGCACAGCATCTGGATGAAATTCCTCTAATGAGTCAAAAAGTTGCTGGTTCATACCTTAAATGACTAGCTTATATAATGATGTGGCAGTTGTATGACAAGTCAGTCCCTATCCAGACTTAGTAACCAAAAATTGGAGACCATTAGCCACTACTCCATCAGACAGACAAGGTTAGGCAAGACAACTACTGCAAAGCATCTGTGTACAGTAACATGTTGATTTTCTACAGATGAAACCGGATGTGCAGTGACAGAAATAAGTCTTCTATCATCGTATTGGGAAAACAGATTTTAATATAAATACATCGCTTCTAACCATATTATAATACATTTCATTACCTTTCTGGTTTTTCACTGTTTAAGTGATGGGTTTGGCTTCTTTATTGAAGGAGGTATGGGAGAAAATGCTTCAGTTCTGTCCTGGTAGGATCTGAACCAAGGTTTTCTGTAGCTTGCTGGAACCACTGAACTACTGGATTTGCAGAGAAATGGGAAAATCAGTTGCTAGCACTTGCGACCTCTAGAATTTTGCGCTGGGAAAAAAGTATTTTCCAGCTGAAACTATCTGGCAAGTTGACCTAAACTTACAAATTATTTTCATGAGGTTTTTTTCAGTTTTTTCTTCCACCCCACAAGAAATAATTTACTTGACTTTGTTTTTTTTACAGGCAGCGCTGGACATAGGCTCTTCCATAGCTTTATCCCCCGCTGAAGCAAGAGACATAAAGTTCGTGTCGTTACCAAGCCTCACTCAAACTTTCCTTTCGTTTCAGGACAGCCGCACAGTACCTACCTGCACTGATTGGCAGCTGCTAGCAGAAGACTTGGCTCCGAGAACCCTGAGCACTGAAAATGGAAAGATTCCTGGGTTTTACCCGTAACCACTGTTTCATCATGCTGTTCTTCACTTCTCTGAGCCCGCTGGGCTTTGCTCAGTACGAACACTGGCCCTACCTCTCCAGTTACCCTGAGCCACCCCCGCAAGTGTACCAGCCCCYTCAGAGACCGGCAAACGTTCCCAAGATCCAGCTGCGGCTTGCAGGGCAGAAGAGAAAACACAACGAAGGCAGAGTGGAGGTGTTTTACAGCGGCGAGTGGGGCACGGTGTGCGACGATGACTTCTCCATCCATGCTGCGCACGTGGTCTGTCGGGAGCTGGGCTACGTGGAGGCSGTATCTTGGCTACCAAGCTCAAAGTATGGAAAAGGAGAAGGTAAGGTAACTCCAGAGCAGTGGTATTGCCAACCCCCAATAATTGACGTGTTAGTTAAATTTAAGATGTAGTGATGTTTCTTACAAATGTAACTGAAATAGCTTCCAGGTGAAGCAGTGCCTCTTTAAATCCAGGGATCCATTAGATTAAACAGTTTAAATAATAGGTGTTTGCCTGTTTTGACTGAAACAAGTTAAGGAATGATGAGATAAAGAGCTGAAAGACCAGATCGTGGTGTGTTTGAGGATGCTTGGGAGCAGCTGGTGGTGGATAAAGGTAGGAGGCTCTTCAGCAGCCAATATAGCTCGTCAAAAGGGAAGCTGCACCCACAAATGTAATGTATAGATGGTCCATGTCCCTATTCACGCTTCCATTGCCTTGCAGTGAGTCAAATAGGGCCTCTAAACACTCCTTATTCTTTTTTTTCCTCTGAACTGTTTAGGCTCTAAACAGACTGCTTATGTGATGCTACACAAATCTTTCTTTTGCCCTGTTAGCCTCTCTAGAAACACATGCGTCATATTCTGCAATGCAGACTAGCCTATAAAACCCCAAAGGAGTGTGCACACTTCGTGTCCTATATAGGACTATATTTGTAATAATCCTCTTGGACGCTCTCAGGCTGTTCCTGGTGGGGAAAAGCTATTCACCCTCACCCCAAAATGTACATCCTTTCTTGCTCTTTGAAATTGTAYGTGATGGATGTGTGGATAATTGCGGATTGCACCTTATTGCACCTCATTCCCAAATATGTGCTGAACAAAGACTTGGAAAGGTGAATGTTTGTGTGTTWCAGCAATGAATTCTTAAAATCACAATGCGTGAGAGAGAATAACTCTGTAATAGTATATAACTCAACAGATTTAATTGTCGTCTTTTGATATACTGTTAGTGAAATGTTGACCTACGGAGAATTTTTTTCTGCAAACATTGAAGCCTGGCACACTGTTGATGTAACCCACAGACAGATTATTTCCACTGCAGCAGGGATAAATGTGCTGTATGTCTGTTACTCAGCACCGCTCGTTAGTGCTCACGTCTATAAACTTGCCCGTAAAAGAGCAAGCAGGCCTTAACAGTGACTTGACTGAAATGCAAAACCTTGAATGTTGTCCCAAGCTGTGGATTTTGGCTCTTGGGGTAGAGTAGGAGATTTCCAAGTGAGAAAGAGGCCATGACATTTGAAAACACTCCAGAAACTGATTGCCACGTGATTTAAGGGGAGTGTTCTCTGCACGCCGGAATAGCGCTGGGTAAATCCTGATGCAGAGAGCCCGTGTTGGGGGGGGTCGTGCCTTCCTCATACCCTAGAGCCAGGCTTTACGGGAGCTCTGTCTGCTCCCCTGTTTGGGGAGCACAGAGAGGGCTGGCAGATCCATCCTCTGGTGATTAACCAACTGAACCTGTTGGGGCTGCCGGAACAAAGCTGGGACAGCCAAGGGAAATAGCTACAGAATCTCCTCGTGGCTCTGAAGGTCAGGCRGTCCTTTCTGTCCAAAGGACGTGTTATTCTTCAGAGAAGCAAAGCATCCGGGATCCTGAAATAGGGGAATTGCTTGTTGGCCCTTGCTCTCTGCAATTTAGGGGGCAAATCACAGGGACCACAGCATGTGGCCAGCACATTTCCAAAGGGAAAATGGGCAGTTTTCAGGTGAATCTCAGAGATGCTATTGGGTCTTTTGCTCTCGGCTGCTCCTGGGAAAACATGACCTGAAGTTTGGAGGTGACACCTATTGTTTTTTGTCTGCTCATCTTAGAAGTGAGTTTTGAGGGACCTGATTTGTTAAAACATATATATATATATATATATATATATATGCATGTACACATGTATGCTTGTGTGCGTATGCACGCAGTTTTTGCTGGAGAGAGAGTGGTAATTACAGTCTGGAAACTGGATCTGGCAATTGGTTTTCAAAGAGCACCCAAATAACAGGAGGTTCTAATCAATACTGGTTTGTTAAAGCTTTTGTAAAAATCTGCTTTTAAAAAGTTAGGGCATTTAATCAAAATTTGGAGCCATCTCCTACAAAAGATTTAATGAGGATTTGATAAATGAGAAATGATGTAAAGAGAAGCCTTAAGTACAGAAGGAATGATTTGGTGAGTATGATTAGAGGGCAGGGTCTAATCAGCCAAATCAAGGGGACCCGGTGACACTGTGTGCTCTGAAGCGGCTGTCGTCGGAGGAGGTCATTTAGCACTGTGAGCAGGACTGCAGCAGAGATCTGSGTCAGGCTGGTGGTATTTTCTTATTACCATGCAGATAAGTGAAAGGGAAAGCTGTGGGGCAGAGCTGTTTGCAGTTAGTAAGTACCTGAGGTGGATCRTTGATGTTCCTTAGCTGTTGATTCAAGCTTATTTTGGCAGTAGTCTCTGACCCGGACACAGTAAGAGCACAGCAGCCTTACTTGCTTTCCTATCAGCTGTCAGTACAATCTAGACTTATCCTCTTTGCGAGTCTCAGTTCTATTTTCTTTCCCCTTCAGGGAAAATTTGGATGGACAATGTCCACTGTAATGGCAAGGAGACCACCCTGGCAGCGTGCACTTCAAATGGCTGGGGAGTAACTGACTGCAAACACACCGAAGACGTGGGAGTGGTCTGCAGTGAAAAGAGAATCCCTGGCTTCAAGTTTGACAACTCATTGCTTAACCAAATAGAGGTAAACAAAATTGCAAGCTGCTGATCAAGAGGCTTCTGTGGACAGGGATGTCTGCTGCTGCACATTATAGGTTATCCCAGCTGCACGCTATGGTTAAAGCAAACTCTTGACAGCGCTTCTAGATGCTGGCTGAAGATGCAACTTTCAGATTTGAATTTCAGCTGTTCAAAGCATTATGTGTCTAATAAGAGTTTGAAAGGTCTTTTAATAGCACAAGAATAAGTAAGGAGAAAATATATTACTCCTGTTCTGCAACCACTTTTCAGAATTGAAAACTGGTTTATTATGTTTCTAAGAATGAATTTTGGAGAGACAGGATATGTCCTGTATTTGTAGACCTTACACCTGGGTGACTTTGTTGGTTCATAGTACTAAATTACTGATTTTTCTTTCCCCTGACMCTTCCCTTTCTGTACTGGGAGCAATGTGGAGGTCTTTGGTATAACAGTGGGGGTCACCAGGTAGGCTTGGATTTGGAGGTGAATAGGGCTCATAACCATGGCTTGAAATGGGTGGATTTATAAGGAAAGATATAAAGAGATTTTTGCACAGTTTGGCCAAGCAATGACGAAGTAACCATGATAACTGTATGGAAATATTTGCGGGAATGGGGGATTAGTACTGGAAGTGATGAAAGGAATTGAAGAGAGGAAAACGTGGGCTGSTCACTGGGGGAAAGGTTCTGGATTGTGACTGGGTTAGACTGCTAGGCTGAGGTTGAGACTTGGGGAAATGGCAGAAGCAAAAAGCTTGAATCACCTTCCAGTGGACTTGTTAAATTTCTGCAGAATAAAGAGCTGGGGAAATGCTGGGCTGGAAAGACGTTGGGCTGAGCCCTTCAAAGAAAAAAAAAAAAAAAAAGGTGGTGTGGGTTTTTTTTCCTTCAGCATTTCAGGTTGGAAACTATTTGTGGTGACTCAGCTAACATCTCCCTTGTTTTGGATGCTCTGGTGTTTCATTATGCGAATTCAGTGGTTGCCCTTGGTCAAAATTTGTCATAAGAGCCTATCCAGTAACCACAGTCAAATCTTATTTTAAGCAGACGGGGAATCCAGGATGTATCGCATACCACAGTGCGGTTTCCATGGCTGAGTCTGGGCTTTGTTTATGATCTGAAACAATGGATACAACCTTCTTTATCCCTTTAAAGCAAAATTATTCTAGCAGTTACTTCATAGCCACTGATTTAGAAAGGGTCTCCCAGCATTTTCTTCTACCAGATTTTTCCATGGGAGGTGAATGCAATGCAGCACACTTGACAAGGGAAGATAATATGCTCGGTCCAACCTTTCATTGCCCTGCTGAGGCTTTGGGGAGAACACTGTGTGGGTGAGCAGGCAGCACTCAGCACTTTCRTGGAAGGGCTCCCGTGCGAGGGTGYAGATATAGGATATGAGAGCTGAAATTCTCTTCATTGCCTTGACCTTGCTTCACTTGGCTGAGGAGGGAAAGGAGGCTTTCCGGAGGGATCCCAAGCTGCCTCCATCAATGGCACASTTGTTGCTCGGGGAATGAGGCGAGATCATGGAACATCAGTGATGGCTTTGGCAGACACGTGCTTCCCCAAAGCCACAGTGAATCCTCAAAACAGAGGCCTGGAAGAAAAGATGCTTTAGTCTAGACGGAGGTCACTTCACTCTGAGATGCTTCCGATATTAATCATAAAAGCTTTGGAGGGCTTTGCTTGTCCATTAGCTAAGCACTGGAGGTTGCCTAATGACTTGAACACATTGGGTAATTGAGGGCTCGCTTGTGCTGATGCTGTGTGGGATCTTAATCTTCACAGAGGATAAGTAAAATGAATAATGAGATTGAAGCAGTTCATAGAGCAGAAGCCTGACTCACCAACAGGCTCACTCAGGAGAAATAGGTGTAAGAGAAGTCATATTCCCCAAGTCCTGGCAGCTCTCGGGAACTGCGTATGGATGAAGGCGTCCGCCGACATGACAAGTAACAGCATTCACAGCAATTGCGAAGGGGCACTGGTGACTAAAGACACTGAATCGGTGGGGAAAAAAAGTAAAATAGAAAAATAGCTTTATTTTTAAGTACCTGCACTAAGCTGAGAGCTGTCAGCCTGGCTGTCCCTGTGACTTTGTCCTGGTGGTAGAAAATAGYGTTGCATTTTCTGGGCAGTGGCTGCTGTCACCCCCAGCTCTAGTGTCCGTGTCTGTGTGTGTGCTCCTCCCCTCCCTATTGCTGCTTGAATTTAATGAACAACTTGGTACYGTACCGTTGCTTCTACTCCACGAAACCAGGCTGATTTCTCTTATATCCCTATAAGATCACTGGCAGCTGAAGGGTTCTTTTTCTGCTGGTTTCATTGCAGCAGGATTAAGGCTAAAGGTGATGTGCTATAAATTTTTAAAATGCCATTGTGGAAGTACTTTTCAGTCACAGCTAGCTGTCAAATGTTTAAACTCTTTCCCCCCTCTCAGCTTTCCTCCTCTTCTTAATCTTTGCTTTATCTCATTAACAGCTGGCATGACATAGTTTGAGTCAAAGATGATGAGCAGGGTTACTCATAGGGTCATAAACTCCAAAACAGGGAGGTCAAAAGGTTTGTGTGAATGCAAGTTGAAAGTCTTTGCCCTCTCTAACATGCCTGGGAATTCTGCATATCATACCTCACATTCACCAGAGAAAACATCATCGTTTTGTAAGCTTCTGGTTCTTTAGTCTGTAGCCCAAAGCTTGCCCAAGTGATGTTTTCTCTTTGGAATGAGMTCAGGGGTTGAAGGGCCTGGAATTTTCTATTAAGCAGCAATGCTGCGGTCGGGTCTCTCCACCAGTCCCACTGGCTTCAGCTACTGCACTGACRGAGCTAAACCAGTACAAATTTCCTACTGAGATTTCCAACGGAAGATATTTCAGTTTGCCCTTAAGCTGCTTTTAAAACCAGGCTTTACTCAAAATAGGCCCGWGATAAGATGATGCACAGAGCTTATGTATTCAATTACACCTTCCAACGTTGCTTTCCCACACTAGTTAGTAACAACTGTAATGATTCCCAAATGGATCTGACTGCTTGCAAASTGATGTGTTTACAGGCAGCAGATTAACAGGCGCAAGCGCTGACTTCAGCGTATGTTCACGTGTCGGGGTTTAAGCTGCGCTGGGGTAGGAGCAGCAGTTTTGTTCCGCTTCCCTGCTGCGAGCGTTCAGGGGAAATACGTGTTTTGTGCAGCCTGGTTAACCCATCGCCAAACATGTGCCATCGCACTTAGATTTCCCTTGCCTGTAGTGAGGCGCTCGGGGTGTTCCCACTGCCAGGGACAGATAGACCATCTTAAATTCATCATTTAGGAAGTGTCTTAAAGACCCTTTAGTGCTAAGTTGTCTGGGGCTGCCAAGCGCTGCTGAGATTTAACGTGGAAAGCCGGTATGTATAAGACAACATCTGACTTCATTTTGACGGGGCTCCAGCTCAGAGGGGCTGTGCAAATTGACATTTGCTCAAATCTGGCCTTGCTTCCTCAAATCCGACAGGCAGAGAGTTCACACTCTTTTAAAAGCAACATGATAGCCCTTGAGCAGAGTTTATTTTTATTGGACAACGTACATACCTCCATTTCCCAGTTTGGAAATGCTGCAGATAAGTAGTATAGTATGAAATTTTCCATCACCATAAACCACTTGGCTTATATATATATGCTTAGACAGATCTTTTCCCGTCACAGCTCATATTTTGAGGGTTTCGTCATATCTCTTCCTGTCCCTGAGCCTTTCCATTCCCTGCCCTGTTGGGAAGGGGCAGTGCCTGACCCTTGCTTCTGTAAGGCACGTTGCCGGTCACAGGCCAAGGTGAAAGGTTTTGGTCTAGGGTGAGTGATGGAAGATCTGTGATAAGAAGATGGGAGACCCGCAGGAAGATGTTAACTCTTCCAACAGGACCAAGGTTGGGGCAGGTCTGAAATCCATCAGTCTGYTGCTAAAGGGCAGAGAAACTCCCATCATTTTTGCTTGCTATTTTCCGCAGCCATTGTAGCTTTTAGCCTTGGGACTTGTTCAAAGGATTATTTCTTGGAGGGTGATGAATGTGCATAGCAGGACAGCCCTTCCATGGGCTGCTGGCTGGTCAGAATTAGCCTGATACCCCTTTAGCTCAGTGGCTGCGTAAACACTGATGGTTGCTCACCTTTGCAAAGCTAGGCTGATGTGAGCATGATGACACTGAATGCATTTTACACAGGGGCTTTTCCCCCTCCTCTTTGAAGTGTGTAGACTWAATACACAGACAGTGTCTCATTAGTGGAGAGAGCAGGGCTTGTGGTTTGACTTTGTTATTACCTGTTTGCCTTTGGGAGTATTAGGAGGGGAAAGGCAGGTACCACTGGTACCGCATCATCTCTCCCCTCCTGCAGGCTCCAGCTCTGTGAGAGTAAGCCACGCACCCTGAAAGGGTTAAAAAAAAGCAGTAGCTGTGCTTGGAAGCACTGAAAGTGTGTGGCCGAGCATGGCTTAACGCAGTAATTGTATGTGAACGTAAAGGCTGCCCACAGCCTGTGTGAATGGTTAGGAACACGAGGAAGTTGATGCTGAACCTGCTTGCTGTGGTCCTCCACCGAGGCATCTGTGCTTGCAGTACGATGGGACCAAAGTTGTTAAAATAACACCATTGTTTAACTCAGAGTTTGATTTTTGCTTGCATTCCTTCTTTTTTTAGCCACGGCCTGGAGTAAAAGCTGTTTTGCATACTCTAATTCACATTAGTGGCTCGATGTACAACTTGGGTCTGMCCATGATGGCAGAGCACATTGCCCACTTTGTTCAGAATGGTAACTCCTGTGGGCGTTACAATGCGGCAGGCACATTGTGAGTGGTGTCTTGGGAGCTCAGAGGAAAAGAAAAGTTTAATCATGTTGGTTTTAAGTGCTCAAAGCATATCTGAGAACACAGAAACTGCTTGCTGACTCCGATGGAGTTTGGGAGGGACAGACAGTAAGGTGCTATAAATGTGTACGCTGAACTGCAATAATTCGAGCTTTGTAAAAGATAACAAGTGGAATCTGCTGCTTTAGCCAAAGCTCTCTGAGCACACGGGGCCTTGTGCTGTCTGTTTGCCCCAAGTGAGCCCTGTATCGGTTCTGCAGGTGGGGCAGGTTCTAGGAGCTAAGCGGAGGAAAAGAGCTGGGAGCAGAATCTGCGCATCTTGACTGTCCTGGACTGCACTCCTCCTTCCACTAAGATGTCACGGCAAAAGGTGCAAAGAGCAGGATAAAATCCACGCAGAAGCGCAGTACGACTGTCGCTCGCTTCTTGTGCTGCAGGTCACAAGCGTCTGAAAGTGGTTGGGTGGGTAGCGTGGACCTGCTTTAAAATCCCTTTGTACGGTGCCAAAGCCTGCAGTTTAAGTGTGTGCACATTCTCAAATGTTTTCCAAAGTCTTTGCAGGATGCCAGAAGCTCTGAAATCAAAATGATTTAATGTGTGTTCACAAAACCGTGAGCAGGGAATGCAGTCCCTGCCTTTCCAAACAGTACGTGCAGCCGCTTCGTGTTGCCCAAACGCAGCACAGGCCCACCTGCGACTGCCGTACTGGGTTGCCCAGCAATTTTAAGACCACAGTAACTAACTCCTACCCTTAATATATTTCTTAAATAAATGCACGACAGGTATTTTTTTTAACCTATCCCCAAACATCCTTAACAAAATATTTGTTGTCCACCCTCTTCCTCTGTGTGCACACACAGGCTTCAAATAGGACATACTCTAAATATATCAAATTGCTGCAGCCATTACAAGTTCACAAATAGATCTGGTACCTGAGACTAGACCGTAGCTTTGGCCAGACGGTGGGCAGACAAGGTCTAGTTAAACATACCAGGCTGCGCTGCTATTTCTGTCCTTCTTTTCCCTTCTGGGCGTATGTGAAGTATAAAAATCTCACTTCAAAGCCTGGTGGCTCAAAGGCTCTGGTTATGCCAGGTTAAAAGTGGGTTGAACTATATTGTCCAGGTTTCTCAACCAGTGGGAAAGGGCATTGCKAAGTCCTGCTCAGGAGCTTTCAGTTAAATTGGGCTCTGTGGATCAGGCCATATAAAATGCTCCTGTATGCTGAGCTCCTGAAGACTGGAAGGTGTAAGGAAGGGAGCAGGACAGGGACGTTGCTTGTAGCTTGGCACACWGGTAGATCTTCCTCTTATCTAGCTTCTTGCCATGCAGTGGAGACTCTCTCCGTACCGTGGGGAGTTGCAACTTAGATCACCACCATCTGAGACTTCAGCTCTATGTCTCGGCCGTCCAGTTCTCAAGAATGTTTGGCAATAAAAGGTTTATTTGCCTGTTTGTTATGACAACGGTGTTTTACTTTCTTTCCCTTTGGTGTAAATGTTTACTTCTCTAAACATAAGCCCATGTGTAACGTAAATGCTGATGCTTTGCATGTCTAGAAGGGGTCTCGGCATCTCTTCCGGAGCTAACTCCAGACRAATATTAATTAAGCTGCTGTTGGGGTAAGCCACTGTGTTTCTTTAGTACTGTAATTTTACAGTATGTGTGTGATAGTTTCTAACTGCTTGCCTCAACGGTTCCTTTGTGATGGCTTGTGGCATGTCAGGGTGCTGGGTTTGCTGGGCAGAGAGCTGGAGCTTGTCATCTAGTGGGGGGTACGAGCTATGGAGCCTGGCAGGGCTGAGGAAGCACCAAGGCTGGCATTGGTTTGCTGCAGTTCCGTGGAGAACAGGGTTAACCTTTTTATCTCCTTGCACCAACTGTATCCAGGGCCCGAGGAGCTGACAGCCGTCGTGCTGGATGCGATACCATTTCTCTGTAACACAAGGGAGTATTTAACTAAGCCTGAGAAGAGAGTATGATCTTGTTCTGTTTTGCAGYGTGGAGGTCAGGTAATAAATCTGGCTAGCTTGTAGCGTCTGATCCAGATTGTCTTTAAAACAGCTCAGTAGAAAGGAAACGGAGAATGTAAAAGCTTTCCTCATCGGGAAACCCTCGGGCCATGATGCACACAGAGCAGCACAGCTTATCCTAAGCTAAGCCTCCCACTCATGCCAGGGTTCAGTGCTCCTGCCTTCTCTTGCTCGCTTCTGTCACCAGCATTTCTTTTCTCTAGTGCTTTTCATTAGCCTGCTTTGCATTGGCAATCATGAGGCTGCCGCTGAAGCGTTCCATGGCTTAGCAAAGGCCTCGGCTTTTGTCATTTATAATCTGCACTGTATTTGCTCCTGGACCCTAATCCTGAATTGCACTCTCATCCCTTCCCCTTTTGTACTGCACAAATCCAGAACAAAAAGTGCTTGCAGTCCAATGTTCCTAGGGGACTGCTGTCCCCCATAGGCAACCCGTCTTTGTCTTGCAGCAGCTATTTCACCATGTTTATTTAACAGCTGGGACCCTGTTAGTGACTCAGAGGCACAGCTCCAGATGTTTAAATCAAAACAGATTCCACCCATTCCTATGGATGTGAAGAGATAGCTTTCTAAAAAGTCATCTTCAGGGGAAAAGACTTGGTAGCTGGGACTGCAGTGGAAGTAAGTGAAAGGTTTAAATGCAGGAGAGAAGATGCCTCTGGGATGACCGAAGTCTATGTGGAAAGACTTCGTGTTATGTTCTTAATWGAAAAAAAATCAATTCATTTCTTGTCCAAGTTGCAGCGTTAGTATCTTGGTGCTTGGGAAGCCAAGAAATCCTGGAGCTCCACTGTAAATGARAAATGATGATATGAATAGGTTTCTGCATCTAAGGGGCAGTGGGATAGGTCAGGCATAAGGAAGGAGAGAGCAGTTCGAGTGGATCACAGGGAATCTTAAAGCAGAAGAGCAGTGACTAGCCAGAGACAGCACACAGGCTCCTTGAATTTGTTAAATCAAGGATTTGTGGTAAAAGTGCACCTTTGCCTAAGCTGTCTGCTTGTACAGTCACCTGGCGACCAGATAGCTGCCAGAGCCAGTACYGAGTACCTCCACCCTCCTGCTCAGCAATCCTTAGCATCACTCATGGTGACGGTTTTAAAAAAAAAAAATAAATAATAAAGTAAAATACACAGAAGTAAAATTTCATTCCCGTTCCCTTTCTGCCTGCATTTGAGTAGTTYCTCTGGCCGTAGGGGAGACACACACAGCCACAGCCTGCTCCATGCACTTCTCTAGCTGGTTTCTTAGCGTTGTCACTGAGCGCGCGGGCGTGTGTTTAAAGTGAGCGTTGAGATGCTCTCCTGAAAAGCCCCTCCGAAATCCCAGCTGCTGTGGCTTGCTTTCAGCCGGGAGCCGGTGATGCAGGACCAGGGTAGTGTCTGCAGACTGCARAGTAGCAGTTGGGTTTCTAGGAACGGGATCTCCTCCCTGGATTGATTACGGTGCATCCTCGGGGCTCTTGMAAGAAGAAAGGTTATCGCTGAGCTTGGGCAGTGGAGGAGGACACAAGCATGCTGTCCTGGGCATAACCGTTCTGCCAACATAAAACAGATGGCAGAAGGTGAAAGAAAATGTTRTGAAAGTTGTGTCAGTTTTTTGCAATCGGATCCGAAGCCGTGGGGAAGCATTTGTTTCAGAGAGTGGAAACAAAAGCAGCTGAGGCTCATGTGAAAACTTTCCAAGCCAGGAATCCTTTTGTGAAAGCTGAAAAACAACCCCCTTTCTTTTCGCTGTCTCYGGGCAGGCCCCGGCTTTCTGAAGCTGAGATTCATTGGTTTCGTAAGGGAGCCCAGCGTGCTGGCTTGCGGTGGGCTTTTGTGTCCGGGACTGAGAGGAGCAGCAGTGCGGGTCTTGGACGTGGCTCTTGGCGAGGAAAGGAGCGGGATGGAGGGAATATGGCCCAACCCAGAACAGTTTGGCATTTCCCCTCGCCTCCCCCTCGTTTTTATACTAATTTGTATTGTAGTGATGTTGGAAGTCCCAACCGAAATCACATCTTTGCTTTGGGCAAATACAGATGTGAAGCCCTTGCTGCAGAGGCTTTGCGATTCCGAGCGGGTGAGATGAGCTTAGTCTTGTCTTCCCGTTCCAGAAGGGGTGAGGAGGTGTGAGCAAGAGGCCAGAGGTAACAGCGAGGAGGTGGGGAGGTGAGTTTGTGTGGCTGAAATCACACAGGAGACCTGTGGCAGAACCGAGCAGGATCTCTTCAGCCTCAGACCACAGCATTATTTTAGCTTCAGTCTGATTTTTACATCGCTATATGCTGTCAAGTGGCTCCAGTGAAAAGCAGATTGATGTGGAAGCCAGAGCATTGAATCTAGGAATAGATGTCCTACACTTCCCCCCCCTGCCCTCCATACCCAGCTTTATTTTGCTTTGTGTTTCTTCACACCTTTCAAGGCTAAGGAGGCTTAACTCAAGCAGGAGAAAAATTCCTTGGGGTTTCTTATTGCTTGTGTGCTTACTCCCTTAACGGAGTTTGTCTGTGCCAGAATGGATGTCTTTGATGAAAGTGAAGCTGCGGCTTGACGAATGAGGCCAGTAGCGATGGAGCAGACCTACAAACTCCATGCACGGGGTCAGCAACGCAAGACCCGCCGTCCTCTGAACTAGCAGTATTCTGGAGAGCAGAAACCAAAGGCAAGAGCTGATTCAACCTCAAGTATGTGGGTGGGATTGTTTCATAAGCARAGGAGAGGTTGGAGATCCAGGTCTGAATTACGCTAGTAGCTGAATTCTAAGAGTTGGAGTTTAGGGGGAGAAAAGAAAAAAAAAAAAAAAAGGAAAAGGGCTGGCACATGCATCTCCACAGCTGTTGGTCTAAAGAGGTGGGGATTGCGCAAGGCTAGCGGAGAAGGGGAGGACTGTCATGCGTGAGCCATGAGASTTAACCCTTTCTGGGCTTGATCTCTCCTCTTGCTTTCCTCAGCAGCATTTTTCCCTTGTATTGAGGAAGCTGAACTTGTGGGTTTGTGGATGGTTTTCTCCCTCCCTGCTTTGTGTTCCTCAGCCTTAGACTGAGCAAGCCATGTCCCACTGGCGTTGGGGCTTGGGCCTCTGTTTTCCTTCCTATAATGTGGGGTGCAGCCAACCCAGTTTTATTTCCTAGAGGTAGCATTGCTCTTTGGTGAACCGCTGCTTGGCTCCTGACATATTGTTGAAGACTCTACRGTTGATACCTGAGGTGGGAGCTTGGCAGATGTGCATTCAGCTTCTGAGTTGGTTGCAGATACCTGCCTTGTGATCCTCAGATATCCTTCAGAGGATTTACCAGGTCTACCTTGTAGCTTCAGTGCATGGCTATAATGTGAGAATAAGTAAAGCTTTCAGAGATGAGGTTTCCTTGTTGATATGACAGCTTGTTGTAGGCGTTTGTCTCCACGTGTACATAAAGTATGGAGAGGGTGATTTTAAAAAAGTCTGCTCTAGCTATTAAGTATTGTTTGCTTCTGATTTTTATGTGGAGTCTGTTTTCACCATTAGCCCAGCCGCTCTACACATTGGTGTTGGAAGATAAAGTGTAAGTCTGCCTGTATTTGCGTTACTGAATACTCCCAGTGTAACAAAAAYTCTGTAATGAAAGGAAACTATTAAAATCTGTAAAGAGGTATTGGGAGAAAGCTCTTAGCAGTCTTTTCTCCGTTAGAAACCTATAGTATACTTATTTTGATCCTTTGTTCTTTAATCTTCCAATATAAAGCTGAGGTCTACAGCACACTGAATTCTTCTCAGACGTTTTGCTGTTTGTTCAGACTCAGTGCAAACCCTTGAGTTGCTATATCAATAATTCTCTGCTCTAAACCTACTCTCTGTGAGGGGAAAGGGGAATGAATGTGGATTGGTTTTGCTCTCAGACAGATCATGAAAATGTCATTGCATGCCGGTCTGCTATAGCTATCTGAAGATTGAAATACCCTCAAGGGAATGAAAATGATGGCTTATTTCTTGCTAGTTTGCTCACTTTTTTTTTTTTTTCTTCCTTGGCAAATACCTTGGCAAAAAAAACATGACAAAAGAGTTGGATTCGCTAAAACAGAGTCCCAAGTCAGAGCAGGATTTCTTTTTGTGTGTATGTCAGCATCTCTGGGGGAGGAGAGACGTGTCGTGGGACCTTTGTACTGGAACCTGCAGTGCCTGAGGTATCGCGCTGGCTCCGACAGTGTTTTTTCAAGTCCAAGAGCAAGCCGTTCAAGTTTGCACCTTGTTTTTCACTTCTGTGAAATGACCAGCAAAGACAACCCAGTCCAATCAGTTAGTGGAAAAGACGTGCCCAAACAGGCAGCCTGAATTCGGAAACGCAGGCRTCTCGAGTCCCGGACTGGGTCACGGGTACCGCACTAGGTCAGGGCACCCCAGGATCCTTTATGGGGACCCCCGCATCCCCACCCCTGCAGTGGTCAGCACTCTGTTGGAAGCAGATGTAGCAACTTGTTTTTATTTGCTAAGCCGCTGAACTAATTGCAAAAAATAGCAGGCAAATCATAAGGTACCTAACAAGCATTCCCAAGCTTTCCATTTTTTCAAGAGTTTTTAGTTTTTGCAACTTTGTGACTTCTCTCTCCCCTTCTCTGACTCGGTGGGCTGCTTTCTTTCTTTGCCTGTTGCTCTGATATCATAAATCCCGGTAAGGGATTCTCAAATCCATCCAGGGTTTTTGAACATTAAAATATACCCTCTGGCTTGGAGAGCCTGTTAGATACGGATGCTCGGAAGCTGCAGGAATACRGCAGGGAAGAGTTGCTGCATGTCGCCCTGTTCAGGTGCTCTTTCCTCAGCATCTGTTATTGGCAGCTGTCGGAGACAGGCTGTGGATGTCTCTGGTTTTGTGCAGCACAGCTCCGGCTAGGCTGGTGGAGTGGGAAAGAGAGGAAAAAAACCAGACGTGCTTGATCAGAAGGTGAGTGCTTTAGCACTAGAGGTTTAGCTGATGTTCCCTGCTGCAGGAGGGATCTTCATGGGGAGGTTAGAGCCGGGGTCTCAGGACACTTGGATGCAATTTCCTGCCCTCGTGGTCTTTGGGGAAGCAGTTTGCTCTCCCTGCACCTTATTTCTCAATCTGCAGAAGGAGATTGAGAGTCATTCTCCCATCCTTTGAGTGCTCTGTTTACCTTGGAGGCCTTTCAGTTTTGTCACCGCCTTCCATCCCTGTGAAGACCTCTGATGGTGCAGTAGTGAGAATAGTGATGTATTAGCGATGACTAATGGGTGCAACCTGGGAATAATGATTCCGCTGCTTTGCGGTGGAAGCATCGGGCAGATGTTTAACATCTGGAAYGGCACTGCGCACGATTCAAATGGGGCTAGCAACTGCTGTCGGGCAGCTTCCTCACAACACAGGCATCTTGACCGTGGTTCCTCAATCTGAAATCACACTTTGTTCCGAATGCTCCTCCTCCCTGAGTGCCGAGGACCGGCTGGGGCCTCCGGCCTGTCTAAATTGAAGCAAAATGGAAGTGGCTGTCAAGTGAAAACCATGGGTGGATTTTAGCGCGTTGCTGATGTCAGGTCTAGTCAGGGAAAATGTCCTATTTTGGTTACTTTAATATGCAGTAGGGCTGATRCTGACGTAACTACGTGTAGCAAACATACTTAGGGCTTTATATAGGGTGGATATATCCCGCAGTCACAGACGGAAAAACTCACTTAGACCGTCTCACCCACTTTCTCAGCTGTCAATGCAAATTTCCTCCTTAGTTACTATCTTTTCATGTGCTTTTCYAGTGCAATTTTAAGCTTTGGCTTTCTGTCCTTTGGGTTAATCCTTTTAATAGGCTTTTATTAAAAACACTTTTAGATCTTCAGCAGTCAAAGCTATTTCCAAATGGATTTAAGGCGTTGATTACCTCTTGTTTCCTGGTGAAGAAACTACTAAGGCAAGGCAGAGGGAGCAGAGAAACAAGGTGCTCTCTTAGGCAGCCCTGGCCTATAGCTCCAGGTAAACATGCTTTCTCCATCAAGTGAAGAGCTGGAAACATTTCATAAATGGCACCAGGGGAAAAGTGAGTTGCAGGCTTTGGAAACCAGCCTGGGGAGGCCTTCAATGCACAGAGGCTCTGCTACTTTCCTGACAGCACGTAGTCAAAAGCTGTGCAATATTTCAAGAGAATCTGCCAAATTCAGGAGAATCTCTTTGTATTGCAAATGGACTTCCCAGACTACTCAGGAGGTTTACAAGTTTGCTCTTGCATCAGACCCTTTGAGCACCTTAAAATGTCTCAGATATAACAAACTTGGATATCGTTGTGGTTTTTTTCTTCCTGAGGGCTACAAGAGCTTTTAAAACCTGAGCCCAAACTGCGAACCCTGTATGAGTAGCACTGTCCTCCTGGGTAAATCACAAGGTCCTATTTTCCAGGGTGACTGGGGGTGTCTGATGGATGCTCCAGCCGAGCTGCTGGAGGACTGAATTCCTGCAGCTGAAGGTGGAAGGAGGAATCAGTGATCTGGTTTGCTGTAAAACTGGGTGGTAAATGTAGACAATAAAAAAAAAAAGGGGGGGGGGAGAAGAAAAGGGAGGGAGGAAAAAAAATGCCTTAAGTGACTTGGCCAAGGTGATGCGGGCAGAGCTGTGGGCGAGGAGGGGGTGCCTGCCCCGGCAGACTCTTTCTCTGCAGTTGGTTTCCACTTGCCCAGGGTCTGTTAGTTGCATCAGTGTCGGTGAAGCATCTGGAGAATGGATGCACCACGTGTAATTTGCAGGACTCTGCATGTCCTGCTGTGATCTCCCTGACTTCAATACCTCTGCGTGCCACTGGTCGGTAAGCAGAGGCCTGTGTCTCTTTAAAGCTCTGGGCATTTTTCTTTTCCAAGTGATTGAATTTGAGCGAGGGGAGGGGGAGGATTCCTCAGTTCTGATGTAACTGTTAGCCGAACCACGTGGGTTTATACATTTTTGACAAGAAAAGCTCTCCTGGAAGCAAGTTATAAAATTTTCAGTAGCTCTTTTGTAATGGCTTGCCACAGCGGATATTTTCCAGTCAGCCTTTGCTTTTGGACTCGGGTCCCTGCAAGGTTTGTTTGTGCGGTGTCCTCACGTAGGCTCTGAATGTGAAATCCATTCAACCTCCSTGACTCATTTGCCTTCCCAAGTAACGCTTCAGCTGGAGGAGGAACCCGGCTTGGGGAAGCGGTGCGATGCCGGCGTCAGCACATCGGGATCCCAGCTTTCACAGCACCTTCCCAGGCCAGGTGGGGAAGGAATAATGCCCAGAGGCTTGATGAGAGCCCCAACGTCCTTCCCTGCCGGGGCTCCCACTTCCCTGCACCCTGCTGGCATTATAAGGTGGCCCTAGCAAAGCTGAGCTCGGCTCACTTCCATAGTAGCTGAGACTAAATTGAGGTCACTGTGCTTCTGAAACAAACCCTTCAATGAATTTAAGTAACAAAGGAGATTTGTTACATAGCTGTTTGTAAAATAACGCTTTTTCTTTTTTTTAAATGAGAAAAAGCATCCTCTCTTGCAGGATGGAGGATGGATTTGCACGAGGTGGAAAGGTTTGCTTGCTTCCCTGTTGCGTCTTTTTCTAAACAGCTCTTCCTTTCTGCCTCCCTCTGTTCAGCCTTAACAGAACTGGTTTTTGTTTCCCACCTCGAAGTTACACAACCAGTTTCCTTGCAAGGCAGCATCATTTGTGTTTCTTTTATGCTCACAGAACATGAACATCCAGGTGGAGGACATAAGGATCCGTGCCATCCTCGCCACCTACCGCAAACGGGTGCCTGTCACAGAGGGTTATGTGGAGGTGAAAGACGAAGGGACCTGGAAGCAGATCTGCGACAAGCACTGGACCATGAAAAATTCCCGAGTTGTCTGTGGCATGTTTGGATTTCCGAGCGAGAGGAAATACAACACCAACGTCTACAAGTAAGAGCAGAGCTGTGTACGAGACACAAGCGTGTTTCTYTGAACACTTGGGGCCTTGTTCAGAAATGCAAATTGTCAAATGACACTGGAGACCTTGAGGTAGAAAAACCTCCAACTGCTTCATTCCTTCAGATCAGATTTTCCTTCTGTGTAAATATTTGAAATGTCAAGCATTTCCTTGTGCAGACAGGGGAGTCGTTTGATCCTCACCGTTCTGGCTGAAGACCTAGTGCAGTATCAGTTGTAGTATTTGAGAGGTCCCATCAYAGGAGATGTGGACAGTCAGCCCAAGAAATCTTTTTTTTTTTTTTTYCCCCCAGCTATAGGATAGCCATTTCCTCCACTAATGACAGGTTCTGTGTTGTGTGCAGGGGATGGATGGGTGGATGTGAACAAACTGATCACGCTCTCCCAGTAAACCCATCAGCTACGAGAAAATCTAAGCGCTTACCCCATCCCTCTGCAGAAAGCCAGCTGTAGGATCAGATCTGGTATGTGCTGAAAGCTTCAGCGGGGTAATCTTGGAATAAAACAGGCCTTTCTTGTGCTTCRTTGCCCAGGTTCCTCCATCCCACTACTGCATGCAATTCCTGGTCTCACACCTCTGTGTTTACCAGTTGCTCTGSCTCTCACGGAGGCTCACCGACCACRGTCCAYGGGTGTCCAGCTGCCAAATCACCCACAAAGGAGCAGTCTGCCCAGGGGAATATTTCCCAGTAAATCTCCCACTGTTGTTCACCCCAGTTCAGCTCCTTTGGCACTGGCAATTCCTCAGGGTCCCAGGCTGGAAGAGCCACCAGCCGTCTCCAACTGTATGACTTGCTCTGTCCATTAAAGCCTGCTCCGAGSCGAGTTGAGTGCTGAGCTAAAAATGTCAGTAGGGCATCCATGCTACTCCTCCCAACGTTGCYTCTGCCTGTGCATCTGAGATGGTGCTAGCAGAAGGATGCAGTTTGGGGTAGTTCGGTGCTGCTTCTTCTTCCTATAATTGTAGACTGCTTTAAAATGAGGGAATGAAATAGTGATCCATAGGGAGAATGTTGTGTATTTCAGAGCTGCAGGCTAATCGCTTCAGGCTGCGTCACCTGTTTCTTGAAAGCCAGGAGCTCTGGTCTTTTTTGTTGTCATTGCTTCAGCTTGCATTTTGTCACCAGCCTTCATCACAGACTTGCTTCTTCCTACACTGTTCCCTAGAAATAACACCCTAAAGCAGATGCAAAATAGTTTAAGTGAAATTCYGTCTCGTTTCTTTCCTACACTGTGACCTATGGAGTGGGAAAGTGTCAACTGGTTAGGGGGAGAACTGAATTCTCCAGGCAGGAGTTGTGGTTTTCCTGCCTGCTCCTTTTGGCCTCTGCAATTGCTATTTCTGAAAGCTCCCTCTGGAACTGGCTGGCCATGTTTCATTTCTTTCATTAGCAAGATCATGATCAATTGAAAAGGTCCTTGGGTTGGAATAGCGTAAAGCCACATAGCAGCACAAAGAATATAAAATAAATAACCSAAGTGGAATTCTGTTTTCAGGCTTCCTAGGGAGATGAGCAGTGAATTAATAATTGCTACCAGGCGGTCTCATGTTTTGTCCTGGAGGACACCAGTCCACCAGTTAGAGGAGCGTCTGCTCCCATCAGTGCAGCATGTCTCCCTCAAACTTAGCTCCGAGATTCCCATCCCCTGCATCAGAGCAGAAGGGCAGAATAAATTACCTCTAGTAAGACAAAGTAGATTTTTCCTGCTTCTCAGTTGTGGTGTTTCCAAGAAAAGCATTAACTTTAGCAGCTGGAGCCATCTGCCTTAAATAGAAGGGTGCTTGGTAATTGTCCTGTCTCTTGCAATAGTACATGTAGAGRTGGAAAAACTGAGGCACAGTTGTTCAGCACAATATTCAGCAGTGTTGAAAATCCCATTCATGGGAGCTGGAGTTATGAATATGCAGTGCTTACAAATACCAGGCTTGGAGATCTCTGCTACCGAGCCAGACAGATTGCTTAAGTAGCCTCAGTGCCCTAATACCTCCCTCACCTTTGCTCATTTTTGGCAAGCAGTAATGGCCTGCTGGGCTCCTGYACCCCAGAAAGGTATTTTGGAAAATATACTGAATATTATCCCAGATTGGAAGAAGATGGGATGTCATTTTATTGGAGGGAAGAGACTTGCAAAACTTTGTCAGCTAGACAGTTTTGTTTGGTTAGCATATGTCGTGGTTTAACCCCAGCCGGCAACTCATCCCCACGCAGCCGCTCGCTCACTCCCCCCCGGTGGGATGGGGGAGAGAATCAGAAGGGTAAAAGTGAGAAAACTCGTGGGTTGAGATAAAGACAGTTTAATAGGGAAAGCAAAATCCGCGCACGCAAGCAAAGCAAAACAAGGAATTCATTCCCTGCTTCCCATGGGCAGATGTTCAGCCATCCCCAGGACAGCAGGGCTCCATCATGCCTAACGGTGACTTGGGAAGACAAACGCCATCGCTCTGAATGTCCYCCCTTTTCCTCCTTCTTCCCCTAGTTTATATATATGCTGAGCATGACGTCATATGGTATGGAATATCCCTTTGGTCATTGGGGTCAGCTGTCCTGGCCGTGTCCCCTCCCAGCTCCTTGTGCCCCCCCAGCCTGCTCGCTGGTGGGGTGGGGTGAGGAGCAGAAAAGGCCTTGGCTCTGTGCAAGCACTGCTCAGCAACACCTAAAACATCCCTGTCTTATCAACACTGTTTTCAGCACAAATCCAAAACACAGCCCCATACTAGCTATTATGAAGAAAATTAATTCTACCCCAGCCAAAACGAGCACAGCATAGTGTAAAAAGCTGTGTTCTTTCTTGGGGCGTTTGCCTTTGTGCTTTGTGTTACTGGTAGCTGCATCATGTACARCCAGCACTGCTGGTAACCTTGTGGTGAGGGAAACCTCCCGGTTCTGGGCTGGGAACTTCACAAGTGATCTTTGCTTCACGATCAAGATACTGGAATGAGGAGCGCTGGAATCTGCTCGCCTGGGCCATGAGAGCACTGCTCTCTGCTTTGTCCCACATACCTTCTGGTCGCGTTCTGTCTTGGAGAGGGAAGACTTCATCTCTGGCCGGTCACTTGAACGAAACCCTCTCTCCATGTGAGTGTGAAGCCTCAGAAACGTTCTTCTCATTTCTCAGGCTTTGCTCTCCCTAATTCGTAAATACCATTCTCCCAAGAGCAGATCCTTTCCGGCTCYGCAGCTGGGAGACGGGCTGGAATCGGGTTTCTGCTGGCCGGGGCTGCGAGTGCCCCCTTTCCACATCCCCGCCAGTCCCGCTCCCCACAAACTACAGCTTTGCATGCTGAGCTAGCTGATACTCTGCTTCTGCACAATGGTGGGAGGTGAAATGATTTGCAGATGGATCTTGCTTGAAAGAAAACAACTTAGTTCATTGYTGTCCCGGTGCCAGGGTTTTATTCCTGAATGTAACTTAGAGTCTGCAGTTGACAGCACGATTTATGTTAGGAAACGAAACAAATCTCAATGTTGTTTCCATGTTCTTGTTTGTTCTTCAAAGTGATTTTTATATAGGCACCACTTGTTAACTCCTCCTCCCAACTCCTGCTCTGGTTGAGAAAGCAGAGTAGAATTAAATGTATTTTGCGGATGGGGAGAGTAGAGTTTGTGACCGGGGATGCCTAAGGCAGAGAGATGGAGCTGATGCCTYCTCGAGGCCTTGCAGCTTTGTGATTTGTCAAAGAATTGGATGGAGGAGCTCAGCAGTTCCAGGATGCTTTGTTCAGTATCAGTCCAAACAGCATCTCCCGGTTTRACCAGTCCGCTCATAGCTTTATAAATCTGGTGAGATGTGTAGGGCAGTTAATCACTTCTATGCTTGTAGGAGAAATCGTGGTGGCTTGGGTTCKCCCTAGCAAAGCCAGGATCTTAAGGGCTTTGGCAGAAGGTGGCAGGTCTGGCTTCTCTTCTGCCTCCCTGAGGCTGAAGACAGCAAACTTGTTAGCTTCAGTAAATGCTTGAAGAATTTCTGAAGGGTAGAAATTCTGTGCTCACACTCCTGAAGAGGAGTTCACTAGCTTCTGTTCAGCAYGGTATGGGTGAATTTTTCCAGCACGTGTGTGTGTAATGATTTGTTTTCTGCTCTCCCTGAGTCCTCTCAGATKCATTCTTACACAGCAAGGTTGCTTTAGCTAAACCCTGAGCCACTTCCCACAGCCCTTGGGCTTAACCTGTGTCTTTGCTTAAAGCTTATGTGGTGAAGGTCCATCTCTCCTGACCAGCTGAAATGGTTTGGGCTCCAACTTGACCCTAGAATTGGCTGAACTCTCACAGCATGACTGTTCACTCACACCTCTGATCTGAGCAGCATTGCTCTTGGCTTATACCAAGGCCAATGAGAGGTGGGTTGCACCCTTTCTGTGTGAAAAAGYAAATAACAAGAATGCCCTGAGTTTCTGTCTGTAAAGATCATCTGTGTTCTACTTCTTTTTTCTATATATTCGGTCTGGGGAAATGAGGTGGGGCTTTCTCTGGCTATTTCTCCCCAGCCTACCAAGGGCTGTTAATACCAACCAGATGTTAATGCCTCATGAAATTTCCAGGATGAGGTCACTGTTTGCTATTATAAGGCATCCCTGTAATTACTTCTCTAAGACAGGCTGCGTTTCTTGTCTGCTTTGGAGTTCGTGGAGCTCTCTGCACGTCTGTGGAGGGCCCCCAGTGAAAATACTCTTTCAGGTTCTCACTTCCATACCGAGCACGCAAAGGTGGTGGGGCAGAGCTGGCTCGTGCTATAAGGGTGTGGAGTAACGTCACCGAATGCAGGTGCCTCCAGATGCTTCCCGGTGTGTAACGTATGCCTGAATCTGCCCCGTCGCTCTGCAGCCCGAGAGGGCGGTTAATGTTCAAGTGGGACCTYGGTGCTGAGCTCCAGCAGTCCAAGGGCAGAGGCTTTCATGGCTTTTTGGTACACATGTAGTATCCTGGGTATTTTAATTAAAAGGAAGAAAAATCTACAAGGTTTGGTCCAAACTGAACCAGGTATTCTAGCTGAGAAGTAGCTGGCACTTGCCTTCTGCCTGCATCCTTCCTGGTTTTGCTTTTTTATTTTTTAAATTTTTATTCCTCCTTCCTATTTCCCATTCATTTTCCATTGATTCAGGGTCCCTGACAGCTCTGGTTTGACAGACTTGGAGTTTGACRGCCAGCGTTTTACCCACAAGACAGGCGGGTTGCCTGTTGCTGCTCCACAGGGTAGATCTCAGCCCTGCCCCATCCTCTCTCCTTTCCAGCACAGCGTTTACTCCCCATCACGTGCTACRACTGCGTCTCTATCTCCAGCCCGGCCGTATTTGGCCCTAACCTCAGCCCAGCRAAATTTGGTTCCAGAAAGGATTAGTCAGTGGCTGCGAGCCGTATGAGCCTAGACAACTGCTGAGCTTGTCAGCAAAGCTTGGCAAGTGGAAGGGAAGAAGATAGTCCTCTCAAGCACCTGAAATGGTGCAAATTGCCCCACACGGGACCACCAAAGGGCAGCAGTTGGGAAAACCTTGACCTRTCCAGTTTAGTTTCAAACCAACAACCTATAAAAGGCTCTTTGTCCCTTTACCAGATCCTGTTCAGGCTCTCTGTCCTGCAGGGACGTGCTACAGTTAATCAGAATTGGTGCTCTTTTTCCCACCTTGCTGTGCCATTTATCACAGCTCATCCTTGGATCTCGCAAAGCCACGTCAGGATCACAGCAGGGCGTTGGCTCCTCTGCGCCTTGACTTTTTTTTTTTAACTTCTAACATCTCCCTTTTGGTAATGATCTGACCCATATTTCTGTTTCGTTGTCTATTTTAGCTCCGATACAGTCATCCGACAGCCTTGCAATGCAGTTAGGATGAAGCTGGATTACTTTCTTTTCTCGTTTATCACACATGCCCCTTCCCCCTTAGGAGTCCCTGGAGCAGCTCCAGATAAGTGCTCCAATTTGGGAGCAAGAAGCAGAAACGCTGCCAATCTCCTCTGCTGCGAACATGTCATCAAGGGAATTGCTCTYGCTCTCGGAAATTGCTTTCAGGCTCACAGTTGTTAACACTGCAGCTTTGAGAGRAGCCGGAAAGCTGTGGCTTTTTTCCCAGTCTGCCATCTTCTCGCAGCTGATAGGTGATGGCCAGCAAAGAGAACAGCTCGTTTATGGGAGAGGTCTTTTGGGGGCCTCTCCAGTCCAAACTCGCCAGCGTKATTCGCGCAGGCCCTGTTTGTACGCTGCCTTTTGAATTAACTGATCTCTGGCCCCTGCGTAGCGTAGGGATCTCTATTACGTGTCTCTCCTTTGAGTGCATAATTGCTGCTCTAGCTGCGCTGTTGGTTCATACTCTGATCTTCAGCKTAAGGAGATGGCCTATTTATTCCCAGGTGACACCTTAACAGACAGTCATTGTGTGTATGAGTGGATCAGCTTTCAAGTAATGCTGTTCAATCCTCATTTTATTTCAAGGCTTTTTTTCCCCAAATCAGTGCAGTTTTTATGGATTCCTAACTTTTATTTTCCTGTTCTCTTTTTTTCCTTTAAGGATGTTTGCCAGCAGAAGGAAGCAGCATTACTGGGCTTACTCAATGGACTGCAGCGGGAACGAGGCTCATATCTCCAGCTGCAAACTGGGCAATCACCTCAACGTGGATGCAGAGAAGAACGTGACCTGTGAGAACGGGCTGCCTGCCGTAGTCAGCTGTGTCCCCGGACGTGCCTTTGCCCCCAGCAGCCACAGTGGCTTCCGAAAAGCCTTCAGGCAGGAGGTGAGCAGGGAGTGAATGCAACCTGTCAAGTAGGAAAAGTAGGATGGAACTATTCACCATCAGTTACCAGCTGCAGGGCCTGAATGAACACGTGTATGCCCGTAGCCACAAACCAGCCCGTTCTGCAAACGTCCCCTCTTTGTGTTCCTTTCTCACCACGAGCCCAGCTGAGTTTCTGTCCTCGCAAATCCGTGGTATCCTGCCTCCGTCTCCAGGCGCAGGAGGGTGGGAGGCTGGCTCACCGCTGCAGCTGGCAAGGCTGCGAGCGAGTGGTAAGAAAATACATTTGTCACGTTTCTGTTGGAGCTGYGCTGTTCAAGCCGATTGAGTGCGTGCCCAGTCGCTGCCGGGCTTTGCCATTTCACAGTCACTTAAATACTGCTGGGTTGTTTCTCCTGTGGAGGTACAAGGGAAATAAGCTGGCGTTTCTGCTGCCCCTGTATCTTCTGCAAAGAAATGCCCTGAGAGACTGGGAAAACATGGCCTACAGGAAAGGTTGAAAAAGCTGTTTGTTTAGTCTAGCAAGGAGAGGGCTGAGGGTAGTGTAAAAATTCTAAGATATGCAAAAGGCTGTTATAAAACAACCCTGGAGTCAGTTGTTCCCAGTGTCAGTGGGGCGACTGAATGTGAAAGAGCAGCTTAACTGGCAGCAAACGTGGTTTAAATTGATGCTAATGGAAATTTTCTAGCTGTAAGGTATGTGCAGCCTTAGGATACGGCGGTGATCTCGGGGTCTGGAGGCCCTTAATGCTGGGTTAGAGGGGTTTTTTTTGCAGGGTGCGTTAGGTGCTTTGGATCTAGCCTATAGCCCTTGGCTGTAGCCTGCATCCCCCAGCCCTATACCTCTGTGACTTTAGGAGTGGGCTTTCTCTTGGCACCTGAGAAGACCCCAGACCACAGCTCCAGACACTGCTCTTGTGGGAATAGTGCAGCCCCGTCCGTGATTTGCTTGCCTGGAGTCCAGGCACTTCTCTGCATGAGAGCTTGCAGGATGTCGGCCTCAAAGGTGAAGGGTCTTGTAAATCATTACTAATCTTCTGAGCCATGCGCACTGCCAAGTAATTCCTTAAGCCTTTGTGTAGGCTTTGGATGTCCTTCGTGTGACCCTGGCCTGGAGAACTGTAGATGCTTCCAGTTTTAAAAGTTAAGTTGTTTTTTTTTTTGGTCTCAAACTCTGCACAAATCATGTGGTGTTCCCGTACCCAAGACTCAGCTCCCACTGCAACAACACATCTCTTGGGTGCAGCAGCTGGCGGGTGCCTCTGCTTGGTACTGGGGAAAGATGTAAGCCATGTGTAGTCGGTGACTAATAGAAATATAAGAAGAATAGAAATGAATGGAACCGGACCTGCCACTCAGCTGCGTATTTCTGACTGCAGTCTGCCAGATTGCTTCTTCCACTGGCCGTAACTGCAGCGGACGGATAGGTTTTGCATGGCTTCAGTTCCACGTTGGTCTCCTCGGTTAACTCAGGACCCGTTTGGAGACGTGTACAGCAAATGAAGCCGTCTGGCAGCCGAGCCACAGGCAGCGAGCGGATGAGAGCAGTGTGCTAGCTGGCCCCGTGCGATTCCCAGGCCTCCTATAAGGCTCCCAAGRGACATGGTGTGACAACTGGGTTGTTGCGTGTCCAGCCGCTCCGGTGTGCAGCAGCAGTCATCTGCTGCAGAACTGCTTGTGTGAAAAAGGCTCCTAAATCCAAGCACTTAAAACTGCAGAGAACGAAGATGTTTCTTTTTATTCACTACCCACATATAGGGACGTGAGAAACACGTCTATGCATGCTATAAGTCTTAGCAGATAAAGATCTCCTTTCATCCAGCACTTTTAGCTTTTTGTATTATGTGGTGGTTGTTTTAAGGTGCCTCAGGGTAATACTTTTTGGGCCACAGCTTACCTGCAGCCACATGCTGTAAGTAAGAGCTGTAAAGAGAGGATGCTTCGTCCCTAGGCAGCGGTAACACCACTTCTGTCTGTGTCTTCCAGCAACCGCTGGTGAGGCTGAAAGGGGGAGCCAACACTGGCGAAGGACGAGTTGAAGTGCTGAAAAACGGGGAGTGGGGAACGGTTTGCGACGATAACTGGAACCTGGTGTCAGCCAGCGTGGTGTGCCGAGAGCTGGGCTTCGGGAGCGCCAAGGAGGCAATAACGGGCGCAAGGCTCGGGCAAGGTAAGGGCAGTGAGAGCTCCTGGGACCGTTCGTGCCTTGTCCACCTCCGAGAACCCTTTCATGATTCAGGGCAGAGCGTGTTTTTACTGGGATGTTTGTTTTGGGGACCAGGAATTTATTCTCTACCCTTAATAAGTCTCTTGAGTCCAGGAGCTTGAGGCCGAGCTGGAATATGTGACTTAGAAAAATCTTGAGATTCCTTGAAAGAAGTCTAGTGATGATGAGTTTAACCTTCCCCTCAGACAGCTGTTCCAGTAATTACTTCTTCGTTATCACCTCCGTTGCTCTCAGATTCTTTATGAGTTCTCTAGATCCACATCATGGTGTAATGCATTACTAGAAGGTTCCTGGCAAAAATGGGTCCTGGAGCTAGACTTCAAATGCTCTCCAGTTTAAGACCAGAACATTAATTTAGCCCATTATAAATAGAAGGGCATTTGAACAGTTCAGAGCCAGGTTTGGGTTTGGATTTCCTGTATTTGGGCGTTGGGTTAAATGCCAAACTGTGGTAAATGGTAACTCAAAGCCTAACGGACGCCCTCTCAAACCACCTTCTGATTCACACGCCTTGCTCCCATAGTGTAAACCCTAAAGAAAATGACATCAAACCAAACCCTTTATTGTGAGATTAAATGAATGGGTGAAATTTCTTCGGCCCAGCATGGCTTGGAGAAAGGGAGGGAAAGTAASAACACGTGTAAAGCACAGCGGCGGTGTCGAGAATCTGGAAGGCTTTAAAATGTGACCTGTCCCTTGGATTTGCCAAAAAAAAAAAAATCTTGCGGTGGGATGCAGGGAGCGGCTGATGTGTTTAGCTGCATCTAGGAAACAGCATAACCGTCATGGGGGGGGAAGCGGCCGCCACGTGARGGAGGAGAACGCGCCGTTCCCTGCCATCTCCCGCAGCCGCCGTCTGGAAACTCTTAGCAGCGGCTGCCGGTGCCCACACGCTTTCCTTTCTTTTCATGTTAAACGCTGGCAATCAATCAGTGCGCCCTGTCGAAACTGTCCTCTGGGATGACAAGCGCTTGGTAACTCCCTTCAGCAGCCGGATCGTCACATTACGGCMGGAAAAGGAGCTCTTTTGGCCCAAACTCCCCCCCACGCTGCCGTCTCACAGCTGTTAAACTCTGCGTCCACCTGCAYGTTTGCGCTTTGCTTTGTTACGGCTGCATCTCGGTGACTTTGTGTGTTCAAAGACCAATTCGAAGGTCCAGTCTCATCATTGCTGTGTCGGAGATTTGATTTCACAGGGTAAAACGCATAAAGATGGGCTGCGTTAAATCAGTGTGCAGTGTCTAGAAGTCCCAGTTAGGACAGTGACCTGTGGGAGATGAGTGCCTACCACAAAGAGTTCAGGGTATGGAGAAGATGATTTATTCTCCCTTTTAYAGAYGGACAACTGAGACCCAGATTAAACRATTTACCCTCATTCACACAAGAGTTGTCTGAAAGGAGGAYACYGAGCCCAGRTCTCCCCAATGYGTAATCCACTGCAACGTCCTGGGARGGAGAACRTAGAATAAAACCTCAAGCAGKAGGTGAATGTATATGTTGGATATACAGTCCTAATCCTGTTCTTATGCTAAAGGGAATGGCACGGGAGGAAATACAATTTTTATTACCATATTTCAGCACATATAGCAATGCAGTTTTGCTACATTTCAGTGCCCGGGACAGCAACACTTACTGCCTCTATGTATCGTAAAAGAATTTCCCCGAGAAGAGCAAATGTGCCAGGGTTACGTGGATCAGCGCTGTGGCCCTGCCCTCTCGCTTTGTCATTTCATTGGTATGACTTTGTCGGGCTATTTCAGTGGAGAATGTCGGACTGGATCCATCCTGCATTCTTGGTGCATCACCCTCCAATTCTGGTCGGCATCAAGGCATTCCTCCTACTCRAACTGTTCGGCGGCTTGCAAAACGACTAGGTCAGTGTCACCATTTCCAGATGTAGACCACAAACAGGATTTTAATGAGAGAGAAGCAAAAAAGTCTAGCTACACGTTCCCCAGCGACCTCAGCCTAGGAATCCGCTCCCACATTGTATAGATCTTATGTGATGGGTGGATACAGGGCTGGCTGAAGTGCTCAGGTGCACAAGGTGGCCAGAGCCAAATTAATTCCGTGGATGAGATTGAACCCAGTACATTGACATCTCTGCYGTTGTTGTTCTTGCTGCTGTTGTCAGAAGGCGGCTCCGGGGTACATCCTGACTCATTCCACCACACAAGTGTGGAAATATGCTAGAGAGCATTTTTTTTTTTTCTTTTTTCTGTTTTCCCTGTGCCTCAGCCGAAGTCTGAGGAGGTGAGGGGTTCACCAGACAGGTCATTAAACTGTCGGTTAGGTCTCTGAGTCCCAGGTGTGCTGGCTGCCACAGAGTTAGAAAGGYTCCAGATGGCAATAAGAAGAGGCTTTTAAGCAAAAGGATCCCACCTACTGTTAATAAACCAATTACATTTTCCTGCCTTCCCGAGTCAGCCCTTTTCTTTGAACTGAAAGGAGCAGGATTGAAGTTGGGGAAAATTTTCCTTTCTGGAGGAGTGAGCAAAGAGGGTTCGTGGTGAGGCAGCGCGTGCCCGGGAGGCTGTTGGTCAGAGCACAGTTGGCAGTTCCGCCACCGCTTAACTTTGAGAAATTTGTGTCATCTCTGGGTGCAGATGAAGAAACGGAGCCAGCAGCCAGGATGTCATTTCCATGGTCTGTTCTCTGCTGATTTGGATGCTTTGAGACAGGTACAGCTCTCTGGCTCTGCGGAGCCCTCCTCACTTGCGCTACGATGAGAATAAGGTTGCAGGAATGAAGAATCAACAGTCGCTGTCAGAAATGGTGAGAAAACAGTTGCTTTTCTACCTCCGTTACCCAGATCGGTCTGCCTGGCCTCCGGCAGCCTACCGCTGTGTGCTACCAACAAGGGGAACTCCAGACTGAACGCCAATTCCTATATCTGGTGTCAGGCAACCTCTTCCAGCTGGTGGAARGAGCTGGTGAAGGGTATCGGTGGGTGGATGCTGCTTTCTTGGAAACACCTTCTGTGGCTTTTTGCCTTTCATGGCCACCATCATGGTGCTGCTCCTGGCTGCTGACCAGAAACGGGCGCACCTGCGGCTCAGAGAGAAGAGCCTGGCCAAGGGCTGCGGYGAAGCCGTTTCAGGTCAGAGCACAGCGTCTGCCAGCGTCCTGATTAYGCCGAGTCCGGAGAGAGCATGTTGACAGCAAAGTCCAGAAGTGTTTTTATTCTCAGCCTCCTCCTTCTCAGCCTCCTTTTATTCTCAACTCTGAAGCTTCCTAGAAACTGCTGGAGACCAGAGGGTTCTACATCTGCTACTTGCAGGGATCTCCTGTCAAAACTAGCCGGTGTGTTTCCGTCAGCAATGACTCATGGATTATATGGGCTCCACGAAAGATTCTGGTTGTTCTTCTCTGCTGAAGATCATCTGCTGGAACCTCTGATTCATGTCCCTCCAAACTTCTTTCTAATCGGTTTTGGGCTCAGTTTGGAAACAGGACCTGAGAGCTTTACAGGCAGGATTATTGCCTTCTCATATGTGTCTCTCTCCTCTTGCTGTGTCTTTTTGGTGGAAATGACAATTGTCTGCTGCCACTTGTCCAGAGAGGAACCAAATCGTTCAACTTGACTCCCAACAGCTTGAGACCACTCTCTGCAGTACGAGTTGATGTCCGCCCTCTTGTTTCCATCAGTGTTGTTGGAGTCTGTAACACACACCYGCCCCAGAGCTGTTTCACTGACTTCTCACACATCCCGGTGGTGTTAGGTTTTGTTGTCCCAGCAAATGTGTCTATGTCCTATTTAAATGTCAGGGCTTGACTGGGAGCAGATTCCAGCGTACAGACCCAGCCAAAAGGTCATAATTTGCGAATTCTTCCAGCTGAAGTTTGTAAATTATGTAACAATGGAAACTTGGCTTTTTCTGCAGTTCTTGCATGCTTGAGTCCCTGAGACTACTGGAAAGAATTTAACGGTAAAATTATTAATAATAATCTTGCAGCTTTTTGTTTTATTTTTACAAGAAATCACTGGAATTTTTTTCAGGATTACCATGTTTTGAATGCTAGAGGCTAGTGTGATGTCTGCCAGGTATTAGTAAACTGTGATTGGATATTTCTTCACCACACAGTAGCACGGACAGAAGGTAAGGACTCTCTTCTTTTTTCCTCTTTTCTTCCCCAAGGCATGGGTCCAATTCATCTAAATGAAATTGACTGTACGGGCTTTGAAAAATCAGTCACGGACTGCAAGTTCAACATGGAGTCGCAGGGCTGTAACCATGAAGAAGATGCTGCTGTGAGATGCAACGTTCCAGCGATGGGTTTCCAGAATCAGGTGAGAAGCCAAGCGATGCGGCTGCGAGCGAGCGTGGYGAGCATCGCCTGCCCTCCCTTGCCACGCAGTGCGGGGTGTCTGCGTAGGGATCATTTCACCTAAAGCCGTGGCTGTTCAATTTAGATTTTTACATCTGCATCGTATTAGAAGGAGGGCAAATAAGGATGATGCTCCCTTTTTGTACTGAGCTTTGAGCTCCTCCCAGTGTGGCGGGGCTTATAAATGAGTGAAGTGCTACTTCAGCTGCAGCCAGTGGCCCTGTAAAGCTGGTGCATGTCCCTCTTGTGATGGGATCKTGGTTGGGTCTCATGACGGTGGTCCCTGGGTGGCTGCTGGCATAGGGGCTGCTGTCATCTTTGCCACGTGGAGCTTAAAAACTAGCTACACGAAGCTGACACAAGGTTCCTCTGAGTAAGTGCTCCTTCCAAAGGGAGGGGGGGAAGCTTTCACAGGGAGCGTGTTATTCCCTTGCAGGTGGTACAAGCCACTTGCAGGTGCTGGGCTTGGCTAGGCTTCCCGTCCACGGTGGGAGACGAAGAACAAAACTGCATCAACCGGTTTGCTTGCAGCTGAACTGTTTCTGGGCTCGGTGACTTTATCCACAAGCCTTGAGAAGAGCCTGAGCGTTGCTTGCCCAACTGTTGCATCTTCCCTATAGAGTTTGCTACGACGGTTATTGACGCAGGGGTTTTTATGCCCTGCAGCTGCGTCTGAGCGGCGGCCGCAACCCTTACGAGGGCCGGGTGGAGGTCTTGGCGGAGCGCAACGGCACCCTGAAGTGGGGCACCGTCTGCAGCGAGAACTGGAGCACCGTAGAGGCCATGGTGGTGTGTCGGCAGCTGGGCCTGGGGTTCGCCAGCCATGCCTTCCAGGTGAGTCCCTGCGCCCTCCCACGCGCGTGTTTCGGACGTGGTGGCGTGTGTGTGGTTGGGTAGGGGCTACCGGAGGGGGACAAAGGCTTATTAAAAAAAACAAAACCAA
>JASVER010000094.1:1027155-1047475 GCA_030449065.1 Oceanodroma leucorhoa
CACCCACAGCATTCCGTTTCAGGGCATTAGCTGGAGGGACCCTGAAGGTTAAACCTCCTTGCGCAACAGCCACTGGGGGAAACTCGGAGCAGAAGGAGCTCTTGCAGCTCTGGGCAAAGCTGTTGTTTTCATACTGCTCGGGGCTGAGGTTTCCCGGGAAGCCTGGCTCCCTTCGCCCCGGTTGGGCTGGGGGTTACGTGCGGTTTCTCGTCCCTCCCGGAGTCAGTGGGGAGYTGAACTCCTCAGGCTGACTGAAGTGTGGAAGCCACGTTTAACCTGGTGTCAAATCACTTGAAAACCATTTGATTTTGCTCCTGTAGTTACTCCTCAGCGCAGTGTGTACACTAGTGTGTGGTGGGGCTGTATGCATTTCTTGCTCCTCTAATGACAAATGCCCTAAACCCTCCCTGCTTGCACACGACTAAGAATGGCACTTAATAAAGGGATAAAAGCTACCAACTAACAAGCTTGGGATAACCACAAAGGAATAAAGTGTTCTTTCCCAGCAAAGATCTTTGGCGCAGTGAATGGCAGCCTGCTGTGCTGGCTGGAGGAAAGCAAGCAGCAACTCTAAGGGCTGGAAGCTGGAAGGAGGGAGGGCAACAGCTTCCCACCCAGTTCCCAGATGGATAAATGGCATCAGGTCTAAGTAGCTGGTGTAGGACAATAACCCTGGTGCAAGATACACTTCTGTACTAATACATCCCTCAAGGGTCACAAGGTGGAAGAGGGGCAGGCAGACCTAGGTGTAACGGTAGATTTTGAAAGGAAATATATAACCTCTGGGCCTTTATTGCGGTTCCCAGACACCGGGAAAATGGGGATTTGGGCTCCTAAAATAAACTGGTTTCTCCCTAGGACAAAGTAATCCCCTGCCAGAGCTTGCTGTCTTGCTGTGCTCTGGAAATGCAGCCSCTTTGAGGCATTTCAACTGAGAATCAACAATTGCCAGCAGCTTTGGGGAAACTTAGGCTCAAACGGCCACTGAATAAATAAACTTCATGTGTGTTTATATAGATGGAAAAACCCGCACACAGAAAACAGCCTTAGATCAGTTCTGGAACGAAAACTATTTACCCCAAACAATTTCTGGAAATGGAAAACTTGGGCAAACAAGTAAAATGTGGTTGCAGAGAGCGGAGGCTGTCCCCGTTCTCCAAGCCCGGGGTCCGGTCGGCTCCGCTGTATTTTCGTGCCGTGCCTGGCCTGCTCCGCATTCAGACGCAGCCGGCTCTGCTGGGCTGCAGCGATAAACCCAGTAAGAATTAGCATCTCTGCTGCCTGCCTGCTGGTTTTGTGCAGGGAGGAACAATAAGGCCCCGAAATGACTAATAACTTCAGCATCCTGGGGGCTGGCTGTTGCCGATTGAGAAAGCAGGAGAGACTGTAGGCAGAAATGGGCAGTTAAAACTCTGCCTGGAGAGCCCAGTCCTGCGATGAGTTTGTCTTGAAGGAGTGACCAAGCTGGGATCCAGGAGGACACGCTGGGCTCGTGGGCAGGCAGATTCCAACCAATTTAACTGTTATCCATGGGCAGAGAGGGAATCTGCAGGTCCCTGAGGGACACAGCGGCATCGGATACCTAGAAGGTAGAAGGCTGGTGCTGCCCACGCTGCTATTGCGGCAATCCCCCCCGTGCAAGCTGGTTCCTCCAGCTGATTTGCTTGCGTAGCTGCCAAGCGGAGTGCAAGAGCTGAGGATAGCCAAGTCCCTTGAACACTGGCCTTTCCAGCTGCCTGGCTTTATTGACACAGCCCTGAGAGTCCAGCGAGAAACAAGACATTTTTTCCTTTAGCTGAGACTGCTGGTATTTAGAGCAGAAAAGGCCCTTATGCGTACCCCGGCTGCACCAGCTACGTGAGCATAAAGCTACACTGTGTAGAACAGGGCAGCCCTGTGTGCGTGTGTGCAGGGTGTTGCTAACAGGGTTAACAAACAGCCTGTTGCAATGGGAGCAATGGTACAGATGGGTTTTCTTTTCCTGGAAACCTGCTCCCAGTTTTGACACTAACAGATCTGATTTTTTTTTTTTTTCCTCCTTCTTTCTTCCCTCCCCGTCTCCCAAGCTTTGCAGTTGCAGCTTCATCAGGGTTTAGCGCGCTTAGTTTTGTGAGTGGTGTTATGTTGTGAGTTAATTTTCTGTCATTCCCACAAGGTTTGTAAAACTGGGTGATGAAGATGAGTAGCGAGCAGGGTTTGAACATCTGTGAATCCCCCCTCAGAACCAGGAGATGTAGACCCTGGGTTAGCAGACCCTGTCAGTCCCGGTGGTACTCAAATACCTTGTTTCCACTGGCATTTCCAGCATGGCTGTTGATTCTGCCTCTCCTCCTTGTGCAAGTAGGCTCTCTGGCATTACTTGTGGCCCTCCCAATTGCTGGGCATCTCTCCCAAAGGCACAGCCTAGATGACTTAAAACAGCCCGAGGATGAATTCATCAGCTGGATGGACAGAGCAGGGTGGAAAAGTGAGTTTAAAGCTGGATTATAAACAAGCAGAGATTTAAAACCAGCTCAGAAACAAGGAGAGGAATTTGCTTAACACGGGTCAGATGTTCAGGGCAGAGAACATGCTCAACCTGGGTTTTAATTCCAGTCCCAGCCTTCTGCTTAAACAGACTCGGGCTCATTCCCCGAGTTATCTGCTTCAGCATCCTTTGGCAAGTTCTGTCTCCTTGATAGTGTGGGCTCTTGTACTGATCTTCCCTGAGGGGGAATGCAAGTCGCAGGGGCATGAATATTCCCCCAGCAGTCCACTAAGCACCGAAGAGTACGTGAAATGCCTTTTTCTGCCCTTCTTCCCAGGAAACCTGGTACTGGCACGGAGACATCAGCGCTGACAACGTGGTCATGAGCGGTGTCAAGTGTTCGGGGACAGAGATGTCCCTGGCCCACTGTCGTCACGATGGAGCCGATGTCTCCTGTCCCAGAGGAGGTGGTCGTTTTGGTGCTGGTGTGTCCTGCTCGGAGAGTGAGTAACTCAGGTTTTATTTCATTCTGGTATAATGTTTGCCTTGAGATACGCAGGAGAAACGGGGTGGCCCACGCAATGCCTTGGGAATGCCAAAACAGTGGCAAATTGCTGCTGACGGGGCTGAGAAAAACAGTGCGAGGAAGGGGCTGGCCTCCACCTCTGGCAGACGCTTGTGGGTTTGGTTGGTTTTTTTTTTTTTAGTAGCCCATCAGTTAATTTCAAACCTTCCTTCCCACCTGCCAGCGGCCCCTGACCTGGTGCTCAACGCCGAGCTGGTGGAGCAGACGGCCTACCTGGAGGACCGCCCGATGTTCATGCTGCAGTGCGCGCTGGAGGAGAACTGCCTGGCCAGCTCGGCCGTCAACACCTCCGTCACCTCTGGGTACCGGCGCCTGCTGCGCTTCTCCTCCCAGATCCACAACAACGGGCAGTCCGACTTCCGCCCCAAGAACGGCCGCCACGCCTGGGTCTGGCACGACTGTCACCGGTGAGTGCCACCAAGACGGTTCGGCAGGGTCGGTGCCTCCTTCCATCCCTTTCCGCTGCCCGGGGGGGGACTGTTTCGCTCTGGGAGTGAAGGGCTGGAACGCTGGAGCCGCGGCTGCGGAGCCGTGAGGCGCGTTAGAGCAGCTGTGATCCTCTGACGGCAGAGAAACCAGCTTATTGCAGCCGGAATTAGAGTKAAGAACTGGGATGTGAACAAGACAGATGTGGAGGTCTCATCGAGAGAGATGTATGTGCAAGGGCAGTATATACACGGGGGTATGCGTACGTACAGCCAGGAGGAAGCGCGTGCCTACGTGTGGAAAGATGCAGCCATCTCAGCTACTTCCCTCACCTGGGAAAGGACTCGAGAACAYGCTGTAATTCCGCATTTTTTTTTTTAAATGCGTCTCGACTCCACTTAAACTGTGTACAGCTGGGAGATTGTTTTGTGCTTAATTTTGACAAACAGTAAATTCGCCCCCATAAATGCATCGTTTTTCGGGGGGAAGCTGACAGTTTCAGCCAAACTAAACCAGGGGGAGGAAAAAACCAGARCCAAGCTATGCAGACGCTTTGCTTCTGAAATGGTGGCTTGTTACGGGGTTGATGTTCTCTAATTTGGGGTAAAAGGGAGCGAAGTAACTCACAGTGCACAGCTCTCGCCCTGCCACTGTTTTATGAAAACATTAGAGCGATAAATTCTCAAATCTAACAGTCCTTTATAGTCTTCATAAACAGCGTGAGCGAGGCGAGAGGTGTAGGTAGCACTGCATCAGCATCGCAACACTAGTCTGAAGCTTCAGATCGTGGGGGGGGCAAGCGTTGGCCACTTACCCGCAGACAGGTTGGTCTGTGATGTTCGCAGCCGGAGGCACAAGCAGAGCTAAAACCTCGGCAGCACAGACCCGGAGGTAAATAGGCAATGGTATGGTTGGGGGAGGAGGAACCCAGACCTGTGCAGTGTGTGTGTCTGCCTCTCTGGCCCTGCTGGGAAGGGRCTGGGGGAATTAGGTGGGTACTGCAAGGCTTTGAGCACGTCGCAGGCTGGTTAAAAAGGGAGGGCACTGGGAGCTCTTTGGGAGAGACTGCRTAAGTGAGGTGAGACTGGGAAAAGGATCAGGAAGAGGCCGAGAGCCATCTGTGTGCTTTAAACTGGATTCTGTTTATATGGAGGAGGATTAATTCGGTTCCTCTTCAATCTTTCCAGTCTGTAAACACCAGAAAGTAAACACCTCCTTGAATGATTCAGACATATTTCAGAAACTGAGTCAGACTTGAGAACCTCAAACTTTTATCAGAGGCAGCCAAATTAGACAGCCTCAAAGTCAGCAGCTCAGCCACTGCAGAATGCCCCTTCTTTCCCCGCCGCCTCACTCCGTCACTGGGAGCTTCTGTTTAGTTGGCTTTTGAGGTGGAAGTAGAACAAAAATGGGAAAGACCTGCAGCAGGGAGTGAAAAGGGATTAACTTCTGGCAGGTGGCAATTTTTTTTGTTTGTTTTGGGGTTTTTTTTTGTTAGGGAAAGGCAGGAGGTGGTAAGAAGAAACCCACTCTCTGGAGGAAAGATTTCCTCCCCTCCTTGCTCCTCCTTTATCTGTAAATATGTGTGCAGAGTGATGCTGCAATAATGGTGGCTGGAAGTTTTAAAGCCATGATTATTTTTACAGCTGGAGAGGATTTCTGCACACTTTTTTTTTTTTTTTTTTTAAACTCCTAAGCGATGGCTTTTGAATTAGGGCCTGTCTGCGCAGTTGCCTCGCTCCTCAGAGCCGAGCTACGCAGCCGGGCTCCGGTGTGTCTCAGTGCACCGTTCCCACAGCTGGGGTGGACACGCAGCGATTTAAGCACCCGCGGTTGTTCTCCTGCTCCCCGCGCTGTGGGTTTGCTCCCCATTCCAAAGCTGGGATCAAGTTCAATGTGTTGCATCAGCRCGACCGCATTTACGCGCCCAGCCCTGACCACGTGGAGCGTGCTACTGTGCTTTAATGGGGTGCTTCCATCTGCCTCCTGCTCTACAAGTCCTATGGACTTCAGCTGGACCGAAGCACAGGCTTAATTTTTTGCTGAACCAGCAGCGTGGCATAGAAAAGGTCAGTGTTGCTGAGTTTAACATCGCCCAAACCCTGCCGTGGTCTAGCTTTGCTATTAGGGATCTACAGCACAGGACTGTCTGCTCTCTCCCAACTGTTGCTGCGCCCAGCAGTGCTGGAGCGTTCCCGATAGCAGCTCGGCTCGGGCTGAGTTGACACTAACACTTCCCCGTTTAAAATTATGAAACGTATCATGTGTGAACCCAGCTGTCGGGTTGTTTAGATCTGAGCGGAGTGAGTGCTGAGAGAAGCTGGTTCCATCTGTTGTTAGTTTTCTGCCAATAAATTTACATTCTGCTTCTTAAAAATAAATAAATAAAAATAGCCAGGTTGCTAGTCTGGGTACATCCAGCTCTTTGCAGCCTGTTGTTAAGGAGGAGGTGAAATATTTCTTGTTCTGGTAAATGACAGGGCTGCTAGAAATTATGACCTGGCTGATTTTTTTGTCCCCCTTCCTTGCCATTATAAAACACGGTGTGATCCTACGAAGGCTGGGGCAAGGCTCTCCCCTAGAACAGCTTTAGCAATCGATACGTAAACAAACATCCCGGCCAGGAGCCAGCACCAAGGYGGCACGGGTTGATGGTGCCACGTAGGATTATGCCCAGGGGAATATCTCCTGGATGTGGTTTCTCTCACTCTTCCTCCTGTAGCACGGCTCGGTCCGTAGCACTTCATGCGTTGTCGAGTATTTACCCCCGTGGCCGTGGGGCTGGGGCTGGGAGGTGAAATGCCTGGCCCAAGGGATGCAACAGCACAAAGAGTCAAGTCTGGGCTACTCACATCCTYGTCGTCGTGCCCTAGCCGCTGGACCACCTCTGCTGGGGCAGACTGTGCCGCCCTTTAGACCTGGCAATTAAAGGGGTGTCTGCTTTCCCTAGAGGTAATTCTCCCTGTCTGTGCCTTGCAGGCATTACCACAGCATGGAGGTTTTTACCCACTATGATCTRTTGAACCTCAATGGAACCAAGGTGGCTGAAGGACACAAAGCCAGCTTCTGTCTGGAAGACACCGAATGCGAAGCAGGTATATTTGCCAGAGCCCTTTGTGCTGGGAATTTAGTGCTGTCCCCGTAGAGGACTGGCTTCAAAGCTGCTGTCAAAGTCCTGAGCAGGGCTAGAATGGGGCCTGACAGGAGCCAGAAACCAGCCCTGAGGTTATATATGTACGGAGTGGTCTCTACAGGCATAAGAGAATCCCCGAAGGTCCCACAGACTGAGGTTTTCAGACCTCTGCTCCTTACTCTGAGCTGCTCTGGAAACCTAAGTGTGCGTTTTCTGATTCCTGTAAAGTGAGGAATTCCAAAACCTGTCTCTAGGCGATGAGGTATGGAAGGCGGCAGCTCCTCCCGTGCGGTTAAGCAGTACGTGTATTTCGATAGGAGGCATTGAGCAAGATGCTGTTGTATTAAATCTCATCCAAAATACTGTGCCTGTAGCTTATCGCTGTCTATGGGAGTCGGAGAACAACGAGCCCTTCCTCCGACGTGCCCGAGGGTGGGAAATGCCCGGCCTGACCTGCTGTGATTCTAGCACTTGGTGCCTTTAACTCTTCTCATTTAGATGTGCAAAAGCAGTACGAATGCGCCAATTTTGGTGAACAAGGAATCACAGTTGGATGCTGGGACGTGTACCGTCACGACATTGACTGCCAGTGGATCGATATTACCGACGTCCCACCAGGCGATTACCTCTTCCAGGTATGGGAGGAAAAGGAGGTTTGAGACGCTGCCATTGCTTTTAWCTTATCCATTAGGGATGTCAAGAATGCAACTAAACTAGTTTATTTGTACATCTCCTACAGTACTATAAACTTCCGATTACAAAGAGGTTATTTTCCCAGGATACCTAAAAGATAAAGAATTACCTAACAGGACAACAACGTGTTACCAGATCACATACTTCCCCAAGTGAAAAATCAGGGCCAATAACCACAGCTTAGAGATGACAGTCTTTAAGAAATCCGCGTCCAGCTAATACTTGCTAGTCCTACGCAATCCACGTGCAGCTAATGTTGTGAACACACTGCGTTACGTGTCACATCATATATATGCACAGCATCCCGCTGTTGTCTTGTACTAAGCTTTTGAGCTGTTTGTAAGCAACGCTCGCTTCACTGGGGGATTAAATAGTGCTATTCTTGTGGTGTTTGCATGAGGAGCTAAGCCTGTGCCTACAGTCTGTTTTGTGCAAGTGGGTGGAGGGGGGGGAATTCTTTGGTTCTAAAAACAGCCACTTAAACTGGAGAGGAGTGAAGGAAAGAGGAATTATTTTTGTCTGCGCTGCTATCGTGTGAAATGTAGAGAAGGTGTTTGAGGGTGTATCATGGTGCAGGGGGGAAGGTGTGATCTTGATCTGGCTTTAATCAAGTATTTGCTGTCTCCTTGCAAAACGAGTTAGGTTTTTTTCTGTTTAAAAAAAAAAAAGTATTATGGTGTAATGAAAAAGCTGATTGTCTCAGTCTGACTATTAAGTGTCATATCTGGTCCACCTTTAAATAACTTTATGCTGCGTTTCTCCATCCCTCCCTAGGTTGTCATCAACCCAAACTATGAAGTTGCCGAATCCGATTACTCAAATAACGTGATGAAATGCAGGAGCCGGTACGATGGGCAGCGCATCTGGATGTACAATTGCCACATAGGTGAGAGTGACTTCTGCCGGGGAAAGTTTAATGGCTGGTGTGCGTAGATCAGACTGCACTGCTGCCTCTTCACGAGGAACTCTCTGTGCTTCTGCTGCAATATGCTTATATGTTATTTATCACTTTGTACGTGCYTGGAAAGATGAGATCCTGAGCCCAAACAGGGGTGCTGTTTGCCATAGACCCTTCAAAGGCAGACACCAAAGCGTCGCTGTGACCGCGTCAAGGTGCTGCGGGTTGCAAAGAGATGGGGGGGGGGACGGTCCGTTACCTAGTGCCGTGCTGTACCCATCGCTGGAGCAGCAAGCGCAAGGCTGGTAAAACAGCTCTGTGCCAGACCCTAAAGAAATCAGTCAGGCTTGGTAGAACAGGGATAACAGATGTTCCAGCTGGATCTCTCCTACAAGGAAGCGAGCATTTCTCCCTCCCAAGACGTAAGGAAAGCTCTCGTGCAATCTGAGAACTTTAGAGTGCCTGAGTAGGTCCAGGCAAACAACAACTTCTTCCCAGACTCAAATTATGACCAACCTSGGACTGACCTCTTAGGACCCCAAAGCTTCTCTTTTCTCGAAAAGCAAACAAGACCAGTGATGTGTGAAGCAGAGCAGTGGAGAAGAGCCCTCTGCTTGAGCCAGAAATGAAAATGCTCTGCTGGCCCTTGAATGTGAGGGAAAACTGTGTATTTTCTTGAATACATGTAGAACATTATCATTTGGAATTTTTTTTGGTCTTGGAAATATCAAAGCCAAACTAGTTTAAATTTGYATTAACGGTCGGTCATCAAGACCATTTTAAAATGGAATTAAGCTGGGGGCTCTGTACGATAAACTGTTTTTAACACAGAAAATAACTTAACAGCAACTGCCTGCCAACCTCCAAGTAAAACCAGTGGTGAAGACAATTTCCAGAGCTGGCTGAAGTTCTTCAAGGACTGTTTTTCCTGAAAAAATTCCATGTAGCCACTGATTTTTCTCATTAATTTGTTGGGTTTTTTAACAAAATACTTGTCTCTTGTGCCACGCTTCAGATTGCGACCTAGTTCAGAAAAGCCAAACCCGCTTCATTTGGATGAACAGGCACTTAAGTGTTGGATGGGCCCTCCRGCTGAGCTTGAAAATATTTCTAGTTAAAAATAAATGTATTTAGTTTTCATTGTCTCCCAACTAGCAAAAAGTAAGGTCATGGTCCTACTTAAGAAGAGTAAACGGAACCCACTTACCATCAGCCTCAAGGAGGAGACCATGTCACAGGTCCTGCTAGTCATCACCTAATTTTTTTAAGCCGTGAAATTGAGGGTAGTTTGTAGTCTAGTCTTCCAAATACATMAAAGACTAGATCCAGTACTCCTGGGGACTCTTGGCTGCTCCAGTTAYGGTAAGATTCAATTAATGCTTAAATTAATTAGCCCAGGAAAATCTTTGCTCTTCTAGTACTTGCTTTGAGCCCTTCATTTTCACAACATCTTTTGTGGATTACACAGAACCCCAGTGTGTTCGCTGCCTTTGCTGCCTCCTGCTCAGCCCCGTGTTCTTTCTGTCAACTCCCCAGGTGGCTCTTTCAGCGAGGAAACGGAACAGAAGTTTGATCACTTCAGCGGACTCACAAATAACAAGGTGTCCACCCGATAGAACAGCATCGCCTCCCACCCCACTATTTAAAGAAGCGAGGTTTCCTGCTTCGATGATTTCCCTAACCACTGCACACAAAAGAAAATCGAGCAAACAATCAAACTCTAAATTAGCAAGGTAAATTATTTTCTAAAGATGCCTTCCTTCCCAGGTTAGGTGCTCAGACCACCACGTGTCTCTTGTAACTCCAGTCCCTACTACTGAGGTAGTTAGGAGCAGGCTTTAAACTCTACTTGGCTCTGTATCTTCACCGTTCCAACCTTCTCCACAAAGATTTCTCCCTCCACTTTGCAGCTCCATCTTTATTCACAGACATAGGTCCAGGCTGCAGCATGCACAATTTGCCTTTGTTTGAGTACCAACAAYCTAAATATGTCTTTACTTTAAGCTCTTTGACTCAAGCTTGAACACACCATTGATGCAAACGCCTCCATTTGTGACGCTGCTTCTTGAACACAGCTAATCCTCAGTACTGCCATGTCATTACTCCGTTTTAGCAAAGAAATACAGGAAAGGAAAAAAAAAAATTGGAGCAGCTTTTTCTGAGCAGAACAGTATAAAGCATAATTTAATACTGCAGTGAAACTCTTGTATTCAACAATCAACTCCCAACACAATCTCKTAAGCGGAGCAGCTAATGCAGAACTGTGTTCTACAAGTGCATCAGGGCTCCATGAAGCTACACCTCCCTTGTAACATCTAGAAGACTTTGCAGATCTCCTGATGATGAGTCCACTGGACTGTGAATTTCCATTACACAGTAAGCTATTCACCCAATAGATTCTACGTACATCTAAATATTACCTTCTAAGCTGGATATTCACTCTGTCTTTTCTTTAAAGGATGAATTTAGTTAAGGCATTGTATCATCACTGTACCTTACAGAGGTAACTTCATGGCTTTCATCATCAGGGATCTGGACCTGGGCTGTCACAGACCCACCTGTGTAAGTTGTCTTTAAAAGGATTTTTACACTTGGTAAATCCATAATGGTGCTAAGTGCGTTCCTCTGTTTGTTTGAGGAGACACATTGCTACAGATTTTCAGACACAGCTACTTGAATAAAAGTGTTTTACCCAGAAAAATGTTTTATATGCCATTTGTGTATTTCTACTCCATGAAAGTTTAGGGCCTTGTTCACAATTCCTGGTACTGAAGTTTCTTCTGCCTCTGTGTTTGTACAGAAGACTTCTACAAGCAGCTAAAGTTAACTGAATACTTACAGCTGACCATTTCAATCCACAGGGGGATTGAAACTGGCTGCATCTTAACGTGTGCTCTCCATAACCTACCTCACAGGGATGTTGTGAGGCTTAAAGAATGCAGAAGTCTTTTGCTAATGCCTGTCAGAGTATTTCTGTCATTTATCCAGTGGCCCAGATGGTGGCATCTAGCAAAGGTTTTTAGCCTACTGTAAGTTGGAAAACTCCATTTTGTTCTCAAGATGCCGGACTGTGTAGYAAAAGCAGAGTCTGAGAGGTGTTGGATGCTCTACTGCTGCCGCCACAACAAGGGGTCTTGCAGCATCTCTTGCCACCAGGCTCTGGGCAAGTTCTGGKTTTCTTTTCCTAATCGGTGTATGGCAACTTTCCTTGCTAACAGTGCAACAAAGCAAGTCAGGCTCTTTAAACACTGTGTAAATAAGGAAAAACCCTGCAACTCACTTGCATTCAATGCTTGTCAGTTTTGTGGGATATTTTAACAATAACATTACAACAAAGTAAACATTAAACAGATATTTTTTTTTGACTCCTGCAGATGCTTTGGTCTTGCTTACAGCTGAATTTTGGCCAACAAGATACAATTCCCTTACTCTAATGCATTTTTTAAAAACTATAGAGCAGGCTTTTCTGTAAGCAGCCTTACTTTCTGCAAGTGCCCCAGTGAGTAACAGATGCTTTGAAACAGAGTAGGGCAAGATGCTCTCCCTAACGAAGAGCTAACAGCAACCCTCACAGGGCTTGGCTCTTAAGCTCAGGGTCTCATTAACAGTAAACTTTTTCCCTTCCCAACTTTAGAAAGAAAAGACAGTGCTAATCCCTAAGAGAACATTCCCCGTGACAACTCACTGTTCTACATGCAGTTTAATATCACAGCCATGCTCATCTATACATCTTTTTCAGCCGAGATGGTTTATTCCTCCTGGTCCAAGCTTTCCGGCAGGAGCACTTCGGTGCCTGAGCCGCCCTGCTGCTTGTGCTTCAAACCCAAAGCCCGGGTCACCAGCCTCTTCGCCACCGCAGTGTCAGTCTGGGGTCTTTCTTTTGCAAGGTGAAGGAGCTCTAGGTAAAAATGGGTGAAAATGATTAAGTTARTGCTTTTTCAGGAACAGTCTTGTGGCTAAAACCATAGGGCTGGCAGACAGAAGGGCTGATTTCTATTTTCTTAGTTCCTTTACAGAACAAATCATTCTATCCCTATCCAGTAAATTGCCTTTTCTTTTAGAAAGAAGTACAAATCTGGAGGCACATAAGATTTTTCAATGACAGTTCAAAAGCTACTTGGCTATGATTAAGCTCCAGGCCTCTTCTGCAGTGGTAGAGAGAATTGTTCCCCATTTGCTTTCAGGAACAGCTTCCTCACCCTTCTGGCAAAATTCAGCAAGTCACATCTCYGAGAACAAAATGAAGGCACACAGTCCAACCAACGCACAGAAAAGTTCGATCTCAATTCAGACTAATCAAAACCAGCAGTCTAAATCCTTAGAAAGCACCAAGGAAAAAAAAATCTGCATTTTTTAAAAAACAGCTAAATATATCAGATGCCTTGGGAAAGCCCTTTGGCCAGTAACCTCCATTTTCTGGTAGACACCTGGCTTGCTACAGTTTCATCTTACAAGAAATGAATACACCAAAACTTTACCAAGTCCACAGTAGTCTGGATTTAGCAGTTTTACCCAATCATTTATCAGCAACTGTTTGCAAATTTATTATCCAGTTAGCAATGGGGGCTTTGCTTGCTTTTTCAGAAGTTTCATTAATAAAGGCAACCCATCAGCAGCTTAAAGAAAAAGGGGCAGACTCAAAGCATCTGGAGCTTGGAAAATAAAACTGCCACTCTTTCTTGACAAAGCTTGGAAAAAAAAAAAAAAAAAAGAGACACTGTCAGCTAATTAAGATCCAAATTTGTATTTGGAAAAAAATGGCTACTTAAACTGAATACAAACAGAGTTTATAGATAACGTTCCCCAGAAGGAGTTTATAACCTGATTCGGAAGTGTGCCGATAGGCTACAGGAACAAGAATCAGGAAGCGTGAATGAAAACGGATGACGGGGAGAGTGCAAAACCAAACCCAATTCTTTGATGTTTCATTTAAATCTAGCAGTCTTAAAAACTCAGGAACTTCTAACTGTGACAGTGTCCCTTTAAAGCATTAATACTGAAATTTGTTTCAACTGCAATGTACTGTAGAAATAACAGTATAGTTGTACATTCAGCAAAGTCTCTACTGCTACAAGATTCATGGCATTTCTTTACTGTGGCAAGTATAACTGATTACAGTATGATTTTAAAAGGCAATAAAATAAATAAAACAATGTTAATGGCTAAGCTTAACAATTTTTTTCCTTCACCTGCTACTGAATAAAATTATGCCAACCACAAAATGTAACTGCTATCGGTTGTCTCATCTATTACCTTTAACCGTGCAGAGTAMTAGTTCAACTGCCCAGAGAAACTCCCTGGGCAGGCTCGTGGCATTCGCCGTGCTTTGTCTTCCTGCAGTCGCTGCTACGGCTACACCTGGCTGCTGAACAATACAGCTGTTCACTTAAAACTTTACGCAAGCAAAACAAGTAAGACAAGAAAGACTAAGCCTGAATTTCAGCAAACCGCTTAGCTGGAGAGTAAATAAAAAGCAACAGGATTTGATGCTTTTTTTACTCAGTCCTCATATAGAAGGGAGAAAAGAGTGACTGGAAACTTAACTACAGCTGTTACCTATGCTCATCTTCCCTGTAAGTAGTATGTAATGTAGTCTTGTTCTGCAGATTTGCTTTTGTCACCACATTCACCTGTGCCAACCACTCCTGCCTGCTGCAAACAGGCAGAAAACAGCATTACCGATGCAGTCGGTTTTAACGTAACAATGATACAGGTTGGCTGAAAATACTGTAAAAAAAGGCATCTGCAGGCTTTTACTGAAGGCTCTACACAACAGCTCACTGGCCTGCAATGCCAATAAAGCTATTAAAAAAAAAAAAAAAAACAAAGAAGAAATACTGGTCTTTAATATATATTTCCCCATTTAACTTGTCATCGTGACCACTCAGCATATAGAAGACTGGTAAACCAAGAAATAATACTAATAATTTAAAAAAAAAGATGATTGTCTTACTTGGTCGCTGAAGTGCCTTGATCTTAGACTGCTTTGTTGCATGGATCAATGGTCGGATCTTTAGAGAAGGATAACGTCGCCCCAGGGCTTGAGATGCTTTAAAGAAGAAAGATTGCTGAAATTAGCAGACTGAATTTTCGTGGCTTTAATAATAAAATCAGTACATGGTATAATAACACTGAATAATCGGAGCTTCAGCAGCTGATGCGTTATCTCAAGACTTGTACTAAAACAGCTAAACTCATTCTGGTCACCTCAGGCTTACATCACACATTCCTTGTGCAGGAAGAGTCCCAAGAAAATACAAACACATTTTAAAAGACAACTCTGACTAAATCTCCCAAAAAAAGCCTAAGCTTTTGGACTACATACGCTGCTGGATGGCAACTTCTCTCGGGATGGCTCTGACCTGAGTTTGGGCCGTTTGTCCCCGAGCAGGTCGGTTTGCCGGGGGCTGGGTGTCTGACCCGCGTGCCATGGCACACGTAAGGGCCCCAGGAGGCTATTGTACGCTTGCAGGAATTTTGTCTGGTTACAAGAGAAAAAACCTGAAGTGGCAAAACAGATTAATTTCTAGAAACGCAGCGTGAGTCGCTCCGTACACAAAAGGTGCCCCGGTTATTATCCAAGCCAATTAAAAACCTGCTGTTCTTGCAAAGCAGAGTTTCCACACAACACACAGCAATTCCAGCTTCTCAAGCCTTAAAAGCCTTTGGAGTTTGAAGCGTGCAAGAAGACAGAGGTGATGAACCGTAACTACCTTTGGCAACGGCCGAGCCCGAGCGCAAGGCGCGGAGGCGCACGTTGCAAACCAGCGCATCAGCACAGGGTCACGGTGCGGGCGCGGGGAGACCCCGGCAGCTCCCCGGGCCCCCTCAATCACAGCCACGAACCGAGCCACGCTACCTGTAGACAGGCTGGAGAAGATTCCCAGGGCGTGCGTATCGTCGACCCACTGGATTTTGAAACCACTCTCACTAAAATGAAAAGACAATAGAATAATATTCATTAGTAAGAGAGGGAAAAAAAAACACCACACAATAAAACCTATCAGCCACCTCGGGTTATCAAGAGTACTTAGTATTTTTATGTAGACAGCTGGTGCTTTTCAAAGCATTATACCCATTTTACACGAGGGGAAAGAGAAGGAAAGGAAGGAACAGAAGAACATTATTAGATATGCCCCYTTCAAGGCCACAGTCTATGATTACCCCATCAGCTGCCCCCCAAGAACTCTCCTTTTCCTCWGAAGAAACCCTTGGCCAAAATCAACCTCAATTTCAGGGACTGYCTTGTAACACAAAAATATTGTTTGTCATTTATGTAGTGCTCTACAAACACCACCTGATTGCTCAGACATCTACAATAAAAAGCAAGTGATTTATAAAAGTGGTTACAAAGCTTAGGGTGAAGAGACCGATGTGAAAATCTAATAAAGTGTCAGTGGAAAATGTGAGTTTGGGAGCAGGGAGCTCAAAGCTTTTCCTGCAGCACAGGAAATACAAATACAATCGACTGCTCAGATTAGATCYGTCAATTTTCAGCTCAGTTTCACTCTCGCACTGAGTGGAAAAAATACATTAGAGGAAACAATAGAGAGTAGCTTATTTAAAATGTAAATCATGTTTTTTTYATTTAAGGGACCCATAGAGGTGAAGTGTTCAGATCTAATCTGCCAGGTATATCAAGAGATGAGGGGGACAGTCAGAGGAAAACAGGGAGAGGTGCCTACAGACACCGTGTGCGAGCACTCTGGCAGCAGCGACCAGTAATTCAGAGCTGCGCCGAGCACYGTATATCGCTAACGCAGGGCTGAACTTTGTTCTGGTCCTGCTACTAATCCAGCGTCACTCCCTTAGGTGCAAGGCTCTGTTCCCCATATTTACATAATAAATCTCCTCTCCAACAGCAGGATTGAGCCCTTTTTCTTGCAAAGACTTCTGTAAGCATGTAATTTCGCTCAGGCACCGGGACACAGTAACAAAGAAGCTCCTAGAAAGCACCTAAAGACTCTCACTGAAGCCAGAGCAGTAGGAATAAGCCTGCAAGTAGATAACTGTGTATGACAGGGCCCTGAAGAACCAGTCTTGTTTTAAATCATGCATAAACTGCAGGAAACTGTCCTTTAAGGCACAGGAAGAGTGTAAGACATAAGGGCACAAAGGCAAACCTAAAATTCAAAATTCATCAGATTCTGTTCTGCATTCAAGTCTGAATACTGCTCCCTTGGTGCCCCCGATGTGCCCGGGCTCTCAGAAGGGTACTCACTGGAAATCCGAGAACACTTCTAACAGGTTCTCCGTCTTCAGCGACGGGGAGAAGTCATAGATTTCAGTTACGTGGCCAAAATCCCCCTCGCTGAGCTGTGCATCTCCGTAGCTGGAATAATCAAAGCTGATCTTCTCAATGCTTATGTCCTTCACGGTTAAATAACCTACAATCTGAGAATATTAAAAAAAAATTAAAAAATAAWAAAAAAAAAAATAAAATCAGACAAGGTTCCACTTCAAAGAGCGATCCTCCAGGGCCCCACCTYRGTCCCTGCAAACCACTTCTGCGGCCACGCTCCTGCCAACAGGTTCAGCAGCCACCTGGGGCAGCCCCAGGCACAGGGACTAATGCCTTCCCCTCGGGCCAACTCCTGAGCCACCCTCTTTTCCCCAAAGTGGCTCCCCACGGCAATACCCGTGGCAGAACACTACCTCTGCAAAGAGCTCTGCGGTACAGTCGTCCTCGAGGCTGCTCTGCCGGCGGACGGCCGCGCTCTCCTCCTTATCGCCTGCAGACAAAYGCAGCTCACGCCACAGTGCATCGGCCAAGCCCGAACGCTCCTTGTCCTCCTCTTCTGCCACGGGCACCTCRCGGTTCTGCACCCAGCGCTCGTCCTGGTCCTCAGGAGCTGATGGGTCGGCACCACGGACCAGCTCAGGTGTGGCCAGAGGCTCGTTTTGGGTTTCTGGGGGGTTCTGGTTACGCTCCACCYGGCCAACACTGGGGCACTCTTGATCTTGGCTTTCCAGTTCGGAGAAACTCTTGCCTCCCTCCCCCGTGCCGGCATTCACAAAGTCCTTGCCCTGTTCTTCAGGCAGTGACACGTTTCCACCGCTCTCCAGGCTCTTGGCAGCAGCACAGCCCTTATCTTGGTTTTCCAGCACCAGCGACGTTGCACTCGACTCTGCTGCAGCCAGGTCTGTGCAGCAGTTACCGCTGCGACTTTCCGATAGGGAGGAGGTTTTGCCGCACTCCACTCCACTGGCATCCCGGCTGTTTTGGTCTTCAGCTCGCAGCTGGCACAGGATTTTGCTCCCTTCTGGTATAATAGTGTTGTCGCTGCTCTGATCTTGCTCTTCTGCTTCAATTGGGTTTTTATTGTGTACAGAAGAAAGTGAATCTGAACAGTCTTTATCCTGACTTTCCTGCCCAGAGAAATCGTTACTATTCTCTGACGGGACATCCGTACAGCACGGAGGACATTCATCGTTTGTGTCATCGTTACTTTTTCCCGAAACACACTCTTCGCCAGGCTCCTGTTGCTCGCCAAGGGCCAAGGAGACACCACCTGGGCTGCCTTCAGCCTTACCCAGTTCCTCCTGGGCGTCCCCCACCGAAGCTTTAGGGCAGATCTCTTCTTCTTGTGCCATATCCCCACCTGACTCGRTGCCAACCGCCACCGGGCTCCCCTGCTCCCCCCATTCTGCCTTCTTGCGCATCGCCTTGGGGATGTACAGGGCTTTATCTGGCTTCTTCCTGGGCGGCCTTTTTATCCTGCCAGACCCCACGCATGCTCGAGAGTTGTCACCGTGTACCTCCCCGCCGTGCCGCAGCCTGCCGCCTCGGCCCCCCCGGCCCCAMGGCTGCGGAGGTCGCTGCGGTCTCGGTGGGTTGCTGCTGGGTTTCTGGTCGCCAGTCTCACTGGGCAGCCTGGGACCAAGAGAACGGCAGGACGTGAGCGGGGAGCAGAGGAACCCAAGTAACACGACATTTGCAAAAGAGGGAGAGGAGGAAAAGCATCAGATCTGCATAGAAGTCAGCAGGTAGGAAAAAAAAAACAAACCACCAGAGCCTCTGCTTCCTTAATGACTGGGATACGCTATTGATAATAGACACCCTCCTCTGTGCGGAGAAGCACCACACAAACTTTGTGCTTGTAAGCCTGAACAAAAACCCCCCGGCCATAGCAAGAGAAGCACTGTTACATCTACCACACTGTACCTTACGGCCGAGTGACAGATAACCGTCCTCCTCCTCCATCCTTCTCCCACRGAAAAGCTGCTCAACAGATCCACGTTGTCCACGGTCCGATGGATCAGGTACCTGAGGCGACTGGACAGGGGGGGGAACAGGAGCACTCTGAAAAGAGAGGGGTCGTAGGCATCAGCAACGTACAGGAAGGAAAAGGACAGGAATGTAACAAGAATTTATTAACCTCTCTTCCCCAAGTCATTCCCAATGTAGGGTTTAAATCCAAGCCCAAAAGCCAGGCAGAACTTTCTGGTATCAAAGAGCCAAAATCCCTTCTCCATCCCAGATGTCTAGACAGATGCGCTCGCTTTGCACGTAGCACCGGGAGCGTGGGGCGGCTGGGACTGCCTGGTCCCCGGGCCTTTGGCTGGGACGCTCATTCCTGCCCGCATCCCTTCTGGGAACGGCTGGAAAGCACCAGCAGAAGGCTGCTACCGGCCCCCTTCCTCCCAGCCTGAGTGCGCTCCAGAARCCAGCAACTAAAAGAATATGAACAGATAAATAAACATTTTATGTCATTGTATTTAGACGTGTTTTTACAATTTCAGTTTCGTTCCTGAGCATTTTACAATTGCACAGGTACTTTCTCTGCCAAACGTTTTTAACAAAGCAATGAAACAAATATTAAAGGTCATTATAAGCTGGCAGGAAGCTGAACTAAGCAATCACACCCCTGCTCCTGTCTGACACCCTCTTTTTGGCCATCTCAAGGGCTTCAAAGGTCACTAGATCAGGGACTGGGTCCAGTTAAATCCAGCCTGACCGAAGAAAAATGATGCAGCCATCCAAGGCGAGAGAGTTCGCTGCCGTGGAGGAGGATCCGGCGCACAGGAAGCCCTCAGCGGCGAGGGGAAATGAAACGGATTACAAAACTATTCATTATAACTCGACAGGCTGACTAGTGAGCTAGGCCAGACTGAGGCTGGTGCAAAAGCCACCGGCGTTCAAAACAACCCTGCCTGAAGGAGCGTGAATGGAGAAGCGCTCAGGGCAGAAACCCCACGCCGATCCCTGGCCCGCAGGGATGCTCCAGGCCAGGCTGGAGCTCTGCAGCCAGCCAGACCTCGCAGCCAGGCTCCGAACGCTGCCGCTGAAACCCAGACGGTCTTTTCACCCCCGAGAACCGATGCAAGACCGAGACGAGAGTCGTGCCATGGCCCAGGGCCTGCATGCGCCCGCGGGGGCTGCTCGCTGCCGTGGCAGGGCACCCACCTGTGGTGCTGCCCCTGCAGCATGAAGTGCTCCAGCTCCTCCGCGATCCTGCCCACGAACTCATCCTCGTTGGGCGAGAGGAAAACGCCATCCATGCAGCGCAGCGCCAGGGTGGCAGCGGACGGGAGGCCTGCGGGGGAACAGGGGCCACATGGGAGAGTCGGCTGCAAGCTCTCCTGCCCCCGTGGGTGCCCCTTGCACCCCTACAAACCTTGACCCCCCCCCTCTGCGCAGCTGCATGTGCCCAGCTGGAGCCCGGACCCTGTGCATCCAAGGCCCCTGGGCAGCCTGTGCACCCCCAGCACCCCGTGCTACTCTGTGCACTCTGCTGCACCCCATCCCTTCCCCTGTGCACCCCCAGCACCCCGCGTGGCTCTGCGCACCCCTCGACTCCCCTGTGCACCCTGTTATCCCCCTTCCCGTGCACCCCCAGCACCCTGTACTGCTCTGTGCACCCTGTTACCCCGTTCCCTGTGCGCCCTGCACTGCTTTTTGCACTGTTACCCCCTTCCCCGTGCACCCCCAGCACCCCGCGCTGCTCTCTGCACCCTGCTGCACCCCATTCCCTTCCCCGTGCACACCCGGCACCCTGTGTGGCTCCGTGCACCCCTCGAAACCCCTGTGCACCCTCTGCTGCTCTGTGCACCCAGTTACCCCCTTCCCCGTGCACCCCCAGCACCACGTGCAGCCGTGGGCCCTGCGCCCCCCCC
>JASVER010000094.1:1048139-1061256 GCA_030449065.1 Oceanodroma leucorhoa
GTGTTTTTCCCCACGCAGCCGTGGCAGCCCTGGCCCACGCGGGCGGGGGGGGTGTAGTGGGTGGTCAGGGGGGTGCGCTCACGCGTGTTCAGGGAAGCGCTCGGAGCTGGGGATGGGATGGGGGCAGCTCCCCGGGGGGAGGGCAGGTCGCACACGGCGGGTCTGGTTCCTGGGGCACCGCGTGTCCACCCCACGGCACGGCCCCGAGACGCCAAATCCTGCAAAAAAACCCTTGTCTTTGGTGCTGGAGTCACCCTGGGCCGTGGAGGTGGCAGCTCACAGGAGCAGATACCACCGAGAAGAGCTTTAAAGTTGGCACATCTTCTCCTTGCTCGTTTTCCTTAGCTCAGTTTTCCTATAGTTCAACTCTAGAACAGCTAGAAATAAATATTAATGCTTTTCTGTAATCACACAGATTCCTCCAGCTAAAAGTCCCAGAGATTTTAGTCATCTTGCCTTCTTTCCTAGGGAAGCCGTGGCACAAAGCAGTTAAAGCAGTCAGAAGTAGCCTCTGATGCCAAGAGCCTGAGTTTTGGGGTGACTAACTGGAGATTTGAGCCTGTTTCAGGAGCACCAGGTGAAGCCAATGAGRCTCACAGGTGCTCAACACTTCTGTGCTCCTAGTTTCGCATTCYTTCCTTAATGAGTTAATGCATAAATCCAGGGGGGCAGTTTGCCCCAGGTGACAGTTTCTGGGAGACTMAGGGTCTCAAGAACTGAAAACATTGCACAGAACAGAAAAAAAGGCAGCATCACATCGACTGACTGCTTTCCCAGGGTATGATCTGTCCCCAGCTCAGCGCAGGAGTCCCTGCTGCTCCTCAGCACGAGCAGAGATGGTCACTACATGGCCCTGAGCTGCTCCCAGCTGAGAAATCACTGCTGTTCAGCATGGGAGCAAGGTTGATGAAAACAAACCGCRCAGTTAGTTAGTGATATGCTCAAAGGTAACTAATGACCCTCATTATTTCTCTTGTAGGAGCAGAAGAGAACTATGTCTGGGCTCCTTTACATGCTCCACGCACTGCGAGAGACACACAAAGTCCGAGGCAGCACAGCTGGYACATCAGAGCCACGCTGGTGCAGAGAGAGATTCTGGCCTTGTCCTCACAAAATCCTCCTCCACAGGGTTAATCTCTCCTGCCTCTCCCCCCTTAGCTGACTGATTGCTCAAAATTACCATACAGATTGAGAAAGCCAGGCCTGTGATTTCACAAGAGCTTCTGCCAGGCTCCTCCAAGYATCCAGAGACCCTCATTGAGTCTTCACCCCTGTCTGGAGCTGCTTTCCTTGGAGACCAGCCCTGACCTCTGCTTGATGAAAAGAGCAGCTGATGTTTCCAATTCGAAAGCAAAGTCAGGCAAGACAGCAACCTACACCAGCCACATCCCATTCCCCTCCCTTATCTTCCCTTTCTCTGCTAAGTCCGTTCCCCCTAAACCTGAAAAATCACTTCCAGGGCAAAAGCCACCCCCTGCCCCACGCTGTCCACCCAGACACGCTCCTCCTGCAACCCAGCTGGGAGAGGAGCGGTGGGCACGACCTCTGCATCCATCTGCTGCAGCAACTGCACCAACCACCCGCACACGATTAATTCCCAGAGTCTTCCTGTCTGCCCCAGGCCGACATAATAAAATGTGCATTGATTTCGTGATTGCACAGAGTAAGACAGCGCCCTTTTCCCAGCCTTGCAGCATCCTTTCTAACCTACATGGTTACAAGCAGGGCAGCACAATTTCCAGCCYAGGTTTGAGACACGAAAGCCCTGCTCCCCTTTTTCCTCTAGAGCCAGGCTGAGATGACTAGCCCTGACRCAGGACCAGCAGCACAGGCTTCCAAAACTGGAGCTACCACCACTGCAAACCAGCGTCAGGGCACATGGGGCCACTGTCCTGTGTCTGCAAACCGCAGCAGTGCTGGCAGCGAGCACCCGCACGGCCCTGGGAGGCGGCGGAGCCCCCCTTACGCCGCTGCTGGCATTTACCTGTGAGCAGAGATGAACCACGGACCTTCCTCCCCCTGGCAGACTCTCCAGCAGCAGTTTTGGGCAATCTGCTCCGTCTTGTGGTAACCACGCTAAATGTCTCTGGGGTGCTTGCTGTTCATCGTTGCAGCAGGAACTACACAGGGAAAAAAGAGGAAAAACCCTGCAGAGCTCGAAGGAGCCTGCAGCCCACAGCCAGAGCCCAAGCCCAGCAGTCCCCTGGGAGGATGGGACCACACGTGCTGTGGCTTGAGAGAAATGGGATTTTTATCTACACAGGGCTGGAGAATGGAGAGGGAGCTACAAGAGTGGGCAAAGCACAGCAGTGCCTGGTGAGGCACTGAGACCTGTCCAGAGCAGGGGCCAGGGGCAGCTCACAGCCCCCGTGCCGGGGCAGCCACCTCTGTCCCCAGCCGGGTGTCGTGCAGGTCCTCCCTCCCCAAACACACACCTCCTCAGGTTGGGAGCCGGGTCCCGGCCGTCCCGACCGCCCACCTCCCATCAGCTCTGCCCCTTGTCTGAGCTCTCAGGACAGGCTGCCAGCTGCTACCCCTTCTCTCTCAGGAGCAGCCTCCAATTTCCATTTAAATTGAGATTTTAATGTTCCTTTTCCCCTAGTCCCTGTGTATCCCGGCTTAGTGAGTGGCTTCGGACACTTGAGCTGTGCCTGATGGGTCCTGGATACCTCTCCCTAGTTGATGATCTCTCTCTTCATGTAACCAGGCACCTAATGAGATAACATTGGGATCCCGGTACCTCCATAGCAGCTGCCACAGCAGCAGAGGGACACTCAGAGCATTAAAGATGCCAGTTTGTCACCTTACTCCACAATCCAGCTCGCACTGAATTGGATTTGAGCACCTATTTGTTCATTTTATTCTTATCTAGACTGCTCAAGCCCTGACAGCCTGAAAAGCCACCCATCTTCACAACCAGTTCACCTATGGCAAAAGCAGAGCTCCAGGATGTGAGCTGGCTTACCTGGGATTACAGGGCAGGACAGCGGAGCTAGCAACAGCATGCACGAGTCCTGGCTCACAGTCCCTGCTCCAGGAGCAGCCCCACTCACCTCCGAAATAGGGGCAGGGATGTCGCAGTACGCTGCACGACATTAGGGTGGTCGGAGGAGGATGCTTTCTGGTGGAACTGCAGAGGAGACCTGTGCAGGAAACCCATAGCAGGAAAAAAAGAAACCCAGAGCAGGAAAAAAAGAAACCCAGAGCAGGAAAAAAAGAAACCCATTCTGAAGCACGATAAACAAGGTGTATTTTTGCCAAAGTGAGCCCAAGTTACACCATTTTGGAGCTGTTGTCCATTTCCCAGACTGACCACAGAAATGTCTGTAATGTGCAGAGGCCTGTTCCTTAACCTGGAAATTTTTGGTTTAGCTCATTGTCACCACCTCATCTTTTCCTGATGCAGGTGCCAGGAGGGTATCAGCCATCCATGTGACCAGCCAGGCCACAAGTCACAYAAGAGGTCCAGCCGGAGGGAGCTGGTGCACTACACCACTGGTAGAGGACAGCCCCAGTGCTTTGGAGCTGGGGACTGTTGCAGTGTTCCCCAGCCCAAGTTAAATGTAGACAATAACTGGACAAAAAAAAAAAAAGGATTATATCACCCTCTCCATTGTCTTTCTTTTGCAGGTTCACCCTGCAACTCATCATTGATAACAGCAACACATTGAGCTACTTGCTTTTCTCCAGTCTCTTTACAAGCAATCGTGGATTAAGCCCCAGAACTTTGCCACAAGATGAGTATCTGTAAATTCTTCAAAAACAGGGAGGCCAGGGCAGTACTACTTTGGAAAAAGCTGGGTATTCTGACTCCCTCTCGCCACCAAACCAGGAGTCCCGAAGTAAAGCACAACCATACTACATGTGCTACACCACCTGCTTTTAGTGTGGGAAATCATTATATATATCGCAGCAACGTTCAAATGAAATCAGTCACGTTGGGCCGCCTAGAAACGTGCCAGATGATCGTCCCCACCTCAGAACAACAACTTCTCTAAGTTAGGCTCTACCGTCCTCCCAGAGCTGAAAAGCCCCAAGACTGTCTCAGTTTTGACAACTAGCCACCGCTGCCACACGGGGAGATGGTTGTAAACGAACTTGAGTCTTATCAGTGCTTCCCCAGAAAAATCCAAGCATCGACCTTGGAGATACTGTGAGCACTGCTCCCCTCCCACGCTGATTATGCTGTAACTTGACTGTAATTGGGCCCTATTTAATAATTACCGTTACTCTGTAATTAGCACTTTCTGATTTTTCTCTTTGTTAACGTTTGCTGGGGAGGGGGAGAGGCTTTTTTCTACTGTGCCAGAGAGCTAAAGRAGTCTCAGATTCAAGACGACATGGATGTGCCGCTTGCTGCGGCAGTGTTTAACCCGGCACCGATCAAAACACGTTTCTAAAGTCACTTGTGTCACAGCAGGCAGTGAAATGCTGGGGGCTGTTCACTCACTGTTTCTACCCCCAGCTAACCAGACACAAGCTCCCATACGCACAGGAGAGGCTAATTAAAGAGTAAGGTGAGCAAGGAGTGCTTCTTAAGAAGCCATTATTATTGAAATGAGACAGCAAGGGAGGCATGTGGAAGGATCCTTAATGAAATGGGGGAGGAAGGGAATTAGAGGGAGAACAAAGTAAAAGGGGGAAGAAACAGTCTAGGAAAAGGAGGGGGACCTGACTGATGGAAGATGTGGCGGAGGCGCAAAAACCAAAACAGCAATGTTCTTGCTTTAACATCTGATTTTCTCCTCTACCCTCAGAGTCTGAAGGGCTCAGACACCCTCATTCCCAAAGGCTCCAAGCAAATGCTCCAGCATCCTGGGGCTAAAACACAGTTTATGTTCATCCTAGACTGCCCTCAGCTGTCCGTGTCCCAGCTTAGAGAGCCTGGCTCTCGCTCCAAGGGCCAGAGCGGACCTTTAGCATGCCAAGTCCTTCCCTAATGAGCGAGAGCGAGCGCCTGGCAACGTGCTCCAGACAAGCTGCTACCAAGCACAGCCGCAGGGCTCCAGGAAAGGTGGCTGCATACTTGTCCAGACTTGCAGGATAATTTGCCCGAGCAACAGAGAGACAGTCAGAGGTGAGCCCAAGAGAGTTACCCGAGCAAGGCCATTACCTTCTCCCTGCACTGCCCACCAGGAACGTGGGTTTCTCTAGCTAAAGGCTGCTACGCAGCACAGCACCGTCCCACCAAGCACCAGGCAGCATTATTTAGTTCTGCCAGTGGCAGTTACRACCAAGTAAGCGGTTGCATTTGGCTTGTGGCCGTCTCCAGCCTTGGACTCATGGCCTTTTGGACACGGGCAGTGGCAAAACCAGCCTCTCTCCCCACAAGCACAGCTGCGTTTTTACTTCACCGACTACGGAGGAGAGGCTCAGCAGACCACACAAGTCTTTGCTTTCTCATCTGAAGTCACAAGGAAAGTGGAATTCGAGCCCTTGCATTTTCATCTTCTGCAGAAAGTGTTTTCCCATGGGTCAACTAGAGAGCAGCAACACAGATCTCAGCTGCCCACCTGGGCTGGATCTGAAACTGTGAGTTAGAAAAACACGTATTTGAACCCCTTRAACCATCTGGAAAATCACTCTGGCTACTCCACACTTATTAATGCAAACTCCTGCCCAGAMAGAGAGTGCAATGTCCACATTATCCTCAAACTCCTCAGAAAATAGGCAACTGCAATAGTGTCCCTGCTTCCATCTCTCCCCCAGACCATCCCACCACCCTTTTCCCAACCCCGCCTCAGTGGAACGCAGTGCTGGTGAAAGGTGTAATCTTCTCCAGCGAGGCAGCCATTTCACACTCCACGTGCATCACCGCCGGCAAGGCATCCGCAGGGCAGGCGTTGTGAGAGGGCTCGGAGACCTGAGGAACCTTGTCAAAGGACACCTCGTTGCTTTCCGTCTGCAGAGTAGCATGGGGGAGAAGCTGGGGATAGCTGAGGGTCACCACTTCCTTCTGATAGGTGGTGTCATGGTGGTAGGAGACCAGCTCATTGCTGAAGTTCACTGTCTCCACTGCATTGCTGGGGCAAAAGCAGCCACAGCCCAAGATGGTTGCAAAAGCTCTTCGGAAGTCTGCATTAAAGGCATAGATGATAGGATTGAGGGAAGAGTTGGCCCACCCGAACCAGACGAAGATGTTGAAGACAGTCTTGCTGACACAAGGTAGCTTCCCTGGCTCAGGTAGGTCAAGATTACAGAAGGGCACCATGCAGTTGAGCACAAAGAAGGGCAGCCAGCAGAAGACAAAGACGCCCATGATGATGGAGAGGGTCTTGAGGACCTTGGTCTCCTTCTTGAAGGAGTTCTTCAGAGAGGCCTCGTGAGGGCCATCGCTGCTGTGGCAGTTTTGGGCATGTTCCACTGCCCTCTCCAGGGAGGAGATCCTGCGGATCTGCCACTGGGCAATGCGGAAGATGCGGGTGTACGTCACAATCATGATGGCAACRGGGATGTAGAAGCTAATGAGAGAAGATGAGATGGCATAAGTCCTGTTGAGGCTGGAATCACAGTTCTCCTCCTCTCCAGTGACATTAAAACCTGGCGCCTGTTGGCTAAGGAGCTCACGATCCTTGTGCCACTTCAGCTGCACAGGGACGAAGGAAATCAAGAGGGACAGTAGCCAAGCCACTCCGATCATGACGAAAGCCACGCGCTGCGTCATCTTCCTCTCATAGCGGAAGGGGCTGGAAATAGCCCAGTAACGGTCCATGCTGATGATGCACAAATTGAGGATAGAGGCTGTGGAGCACATGATGTCAAAAGCCACCCAAACGTCACAGAAAGMCCCAAAGGGCCAGAACCCCACCACCTCAGTGGCAGCCTTCCAGGGCATCACCAGTACAGCCACAAAGAGGTCAGATACTGCCAAGGAGACAACGAAGAAATTGGTGACCTTGGAGCGCAAGTGTCTGAACTTGACCACAGCCACACACACCAGGGTGTTGCCCAGCAGCGTGGAGAGGATGAGAAGGAAAAGTAAGGCAGCTGTCACCACACGGAAGGACAACTCAGAGTTGCCTTCCTCTGCCCAGCTCTTCCTACTGCTGGTGTCATTGATCACATCCTGCGCATCTCTTTCTGCGGAGGAGTAAAAACCATCCATGGGTTCCCCTTTGTTCCAGTCCCTCGGGAGGTTTCACAACTGTTCAAGTCCCCATCAGCATCCAAAACMCCTTTTTACTGCTCCGCTGACATCTCAGTAGCACCAACTGCAATCCTCCCCGCTCTCACACCCAGCCAGAATGAGCCGGCACAAGGAGAAGTGCTTGAAGCTCTCACTCCTCTCCAAATCTCCTGCTGACAGTGTGGCGTTTGGTTTTTTTCCCCCCTCTTGCCTCCACTCCACTTTTCTTTCTTTGCAGCCTGCCGCTCACAAAGAGCCAGCACTCACCTCCGGCACTCAAGCGAGCTGGGAGGGCTTTTGCTGCAAGCCTTCCTCCCTCTCCTCTCTCAGAAGCCCTTCATCCATTGTTGATCTGATGCCTGCTGCGGAATCCCAGTCAGTCCCTTCTGCACTGGCTAGGCTGGGACTTGCTGCCAGACGCAAGAGGGAATCGGGCGCTCTCTGCTCTTGCAGATGGACCTTCTCTGCTCACAAAAGAGGCTGCTCTGCTGTCTGCTCTTCCCTCTGTTGCTAATTGCCTCTGGATTTCACACAGGTGAGATCCTTCTCTGCCCGCACACCAGGTCCTCTACTCACCAGGTCGGTCCTCTGCGAGCTAAGAAGAACACGGCACTGGGAATCCGGAGCTGACAGGGTAAGTTGCTTGGGAATTAGGTGATAGGATTGAAGGGGTAAAATACCAAACATCCAAGTGGGATCTGAGGGTCTTCAATGCAAATCAGGATGGAAATTTAGTGTGCTYGATCTCTGAATAAAAGACACCTAAATTCACTGTACAGGCACTGAGTCACGGCTCAGATATATGACCCTAAACCAGTTACTCCCCCCAGTCCCAAGCTGCCCAGCTGTAAGCGGTGTAAAACTGGCATTTACTTTCCACTACAAAATTCCTTCAAGTCCACAGGAAAAAAAAAGAAAAAACACACCAAAAACCTTGTACAAATCTGAAAGTTTTTTCTTTCTGAACGTATCAGACAAAGCACAGTTCTCAGTGTTTCTTTCAGTAGAGGTTATGTGTAGAACCAAAGAGGATGCTGAACATCACTTTGATAATTTTTTTAGCCTGAATAAACATGGGTGTTTTCAGTAAAGTGATAGAAGGTAGCTTCTCTTTCAAAGTTCATCATTCTTTCTTTAAATTTAATTGCTAAGTAGTTCCACATTAGGTATCACCTCAGCAATCAACCGACAGCTGAAACCATTAGCCAGAAAAATAAAGATGTCTTTCCAGCACAGTATGCAGCCCTCTCAGCAAAGAGTGGTCACCCCCAAGAGTTCTCCTCGCTACCCTTACCAACCATTCCTCAGAAAGCACAAGAACAGCTCTTCCTTCCCGCTCCTGCGCTCTCACACAGGGGCTGAGCAGAGCTGGACAGCCCCAGCCCGCTGCCTCGCCTGTCGTGCCAAGGTGGACGCACAGCCTGGTAGTCTGCKGGGGCCGAAAGGCAGCGATCACAAGCATCGTGGTACCGCAGAACTGGGGGCAGCTCCGGAGGAATGAGCAGGGATATCTCCCCCTAAAATTACTCTTCTTCCTACCCCATAAAGCTCTCACTCCAGACTGACACGCAAATGGCTCTGCAAAACTCTTCCCTATTGCGTTGAAGGGAGGAATGCTGTGGTATTAGGAACCAGGTCTGACCTACTAAGGCCCAGTTTAGCCTTGGAAGCAAGAAGATCCCATCCATCACTTTGTAACTAAAGCCACGCTGYAAGCAAAAGGGCTCCTTTGATCAAAGAAATGTCAGAAAAATCCTTCAGGAGGCAAGTTTCCTCGAGAGCCAGCTCTGTAACAGCCGCTTAAATGGAGACCTGCTTTTGAGAAAAGCCTTGCTGGTAAACTGGCCAAGGTGGGAAAGAGCAGCAGCAGCTTTCCAAATCAAACTGAAAAAACAACCTGGCAGTTCAGCATTAATTCACTCATTACATTGATAGTTACTGTAGTGTATCACTAGGCAGATGACCTCTGCCTTTGCCTGTCACATACACCACTTCTGAAGAAAGCAGCAGCCAATCTATACAGAGTCAGCTCAGCTGCGCTGAGATTTAATTAACTTGACCCTGCAACCCAGGCTTTGCATAAGCCCAGATAGAGCAGGAACTGCCCAAGAACAACTTTCAAACAAGAGTGCAATTATTCTCTAGAAGATACAGCACCAAGCAGCTTACTCCTAAAGTAAACAGCACGCTTGCTTTGTGACAGGTTAAAGAAACTTGTTGCCAGCATGTCACAGCATTTACTTCTGAAGGCTTTCTTTAATTAAGCCTCATTAGTTCCACCGTCTGCTGCCTGCTGCTGCCAAGTGCCCGTGCCTACGCCAGGCAGAGCAGCTAGATGGCACCAACGGCCGGCTGATGGCTCCGCACTTCCACCTGGGTCTTTCGTGTCAGGCCAGCTGCCTTAGATTGGATATTAGGAAAAWTTTTTTCACTGAAAGGGTAGTCAGGCATTGGAACAGGCTGCCCAGGGAAGTGGTGGAGTCACCATCCCTGGTGTTCAAAAAACGTGTGGATGAGGTGCTTCGGGACATGGTTTAGTGGGCATGGGTACTGGGTTGATGGTTGGACTCGATGATCTTAGAGGTCTTTTCCAACCTTAATGATTCTATGATTCCCCCTCACCAGAATTTCATCAGAGGAAAAGGAGGGCCATCTGATTGCCCAGACACCACAGGGCCCTGGCACTGCACTAACCCATGCAAATGCATCGTCCTCTGTGCCCCAAAGGGCGTTTTTCTCATATTCCTTATACCAGGCACAAAGATTTTCGAGACCTAAGTTGCAAGACACAAACAACAGGATGCTTTCACTGCTTTTTCAAGAGAGCAGTGATGGCAGGTGATCTGTCATGCAGCATTAAATCATGGCAGAGGCGTGGAGTGGGAGCTGACGGTACACTTAGGTCGCACACGCTAAGCCAGAAGGCATTCCAGGAAATCATTCCTCGAGATACAAGGAAGCCTTCCTCCTCCTCAGGAGCGTAAAAACATCTAAGGAAGGATCTCGCCCTCGCACGCTGCTTATACTGAAGCAGACATTCAAAGCTGGGTTAGCAGGGGGAAAATGGAAGGGAAAGGGATCCAATATATTACCCAATTTCTGTGCATCTCAGAATACACCCAATGAAGAAAGGACCGTTAACTCTGCTGTCATAGGCAAACACAACACAGTTACTCAAACAAAACACAGGCAGCTACTCATGTTCACGGATTAACTCCACCTGCTAGATGCAATCTTCTCTACTGAGGAAACTGTTCTGCTGCGTTATATTACTGAACAGTTGCTACATCTCCTCGCATAAGCAGCTGCTATTTTTTCTGAGAATCAAGTTAAGTACTATTTTAAACAGCACTCAAATATGATAAGATTCTAGTTTGGTGGCAATTCAGCTCTAGGTTTTTGTATTTAATTTCCTCACCCAGCAAGAAGCTGCCCTCTATTTCCCTTCCCTGCTGTCTCACCAAAATATACTTAAATACTCTATTCAGCCATCTTGATTACATTCCCCACTTCGCATCAAAGGAAGAAAATTACAAGCCACTTCAAATAAAGCAGCAGCTGCTTGGGTTTAACTCTTAAATGCCTCCTCCAGAATGGCTGTCTGAGTCAGATGCATTACAGAATTACAGGAGAGTATTTATTCCTACAGGAATTACTTTGCACTTCCAGAGAAGATACAAGTTATGATAGCAGGGGAGAAATGAGGGGTAATCAGATCCTTTAAAAAAAGATCCAGTGATACTGGCTGTAGGCAAGACCTGAGCCTTCCCGGAGTTGCACCGTAGGCAGCRTAAGATAAGCGCAGAACAAGAAACTTCCTCCTCCCTGTCTGYCCCTGAAAAAAAAAMCAACACAGTAGCTCTCCAGGGATCRGCATGCCAGCTCAGATCAAACCTCTTGCCAGAGGAAACAGGCTTGACTGCCTGCAAATTCAAAGCTTACTTCAGGCATCTTAGTATCAGAGGGAAGTAGGAGTAATTTGTTTTGAGTAGTTTATACACCAGGTTACTCCATTTAGACTCATTGTCTTTAGGCAGAGGAAAAAACAGTACGTCTTCTCAGCTGCACTGCTTAATTACAATCAGAACAAGGAGCTGCACAAAAACTGTCACAGAATAAGGCTTACACATTGCCTAGTACAACACCAAGGGGTCAATTAGGAGGACTGACTTGCTGGCCTAGCAGTTGCCTCCATGGCCACAGCAAGGTGGCTTAGGCAAAGGACGGTGTTCTGCGTGAGCCCTGAAACTGCACTCGTTTGTTTGTGAGATGCACAACGACGAAAACGAAGTGGAAAGATAAGACAAGCTGAAGCAAAGAAAAAGAGGCAAGCCTTTCCAAAATGATACTCATAAAACTAAAGCCGTACAACCCAAAAGCCAGCACAGGCTACTTGGTAAAAATGGACAACTTTTAAAAGTTAAACATAGTAACTGTTGGGCTTTTTTAAACACAGAGAGAAGGCCCAGGGAAATCAAAGTCTGGTATGGCAGTTATTCCATTTGTTTTTTGACAAAGMAGCCCAGGAATCTGCTCATTTACTTTCAGCAGACAAGTTTTATAGATGCAGAAGCACAGCTAGAACAGCACTAATAWKGCAGGGATCTGTGGCACAGGGCAAKAAAAGGAGGCATGACAAGKGACTCTGGTTCCTCCCCTCCCCTTTATTACACGTAGGCAGAAAACACAGTGGTTTTTCTCCCATTTACTTACAAAGGAAAGGAATACAGAGCTTCAAGTCATTTCACATAATTCCATATGCAGYCTGGGTAAACTGCTAGCTGGCTATAGCACACCATCTCTGGCAGGAGTCTGCACTCTTGGACAATGTGACAAAGAAGCCAGAGCCAACACAGCACCCTAGTGACACCTGTAATTTCTTCCCCGGTCCTCTGGGGCTAAAGCTGGGTTGCCAATAATTAACAGGACATGGGAACTCCAGCCCTAGTTTACCGCTCACCCAAGCTGCCACCCACATGGCCCGAGCAATGGAGCGTGGTACAGGCAGCGTAGAAACGGTGACAGGAATATATTCCAAGAGAGGAGGACTGGTTATACATCAACACGTGGCTAGTCACTCCCCTGCCACGCACAGGCTCTTGTGCAGAAAGCCCAGTTAATGGCACATTCCCCTCCTGAAAGAATTCATTTATTCGTGTTAGGTGTCAGGCTTTCTGCTCTTCCACGTGCACACACATAATAAAAAAGTGACCTGCAGAAGATGACGATTTCACTTCTGATGGGTAAAGACAGCCTCTAAAACACATCTTCAGCTGCTGTGCTTGGGTTTTGGTTGTGTTGTGKTTTTTTTTTTGCATTAGAAACATTTACAGGGTTTTATCTTGGTGCTTTCTGGTAACCCATAATCTTGCTGAATCGCAACATCAAGATTGAAGGCAAAGTCAAGGCTGTTACAGGAAACCATCCTCTCAGAAAGGGAAAATGATGTATCCCTTCCCCTCCTACCCCAAATCACTTGATATGACAGCTCAAAGCAGATCACCCTGCAGCTCCCAAGAAGTTTTGCAAACAGGGAAGATACAAAAATAGCAAACAGCCCAAATGTCAAGTAAGATCAAGCAGGAAATGGTATTATAGTGATTGCAAGCCTTCGTCACAACAGGCAGCATAAGAAACTCCTTCATTTAAAATCTTCTGCAGGTCTCCCCTTTAAGGCCTTAGTGTCATTACAGAAAGAGGAATTATTTTTGTCTTGTGCTTGCAATTGCTGCCCCCTAGAGCAGCACCAAAATCTCCTACAATTTAACAGTTACAGTGTCTAGTTGTCCACGACCGTGCAAAATACAGATAGGGAGGGATAGAACTATCAACAGGTGTCTAAGCTTGTTGCAGGTAACTTATGTCAAGGACAGTACTTATGTGCCAAGTGTTTTAAACAACCACACAAACAGCCAAATGTTGAGCAACTGCAATACCGCTGCAACTCAGATTCTCAACATCAGCCACAGCAAAGAAGGGAAAAAAAAACCA
>JASVER010000094.1:1061271-1076407 GCA_030449065.1 Oceanodroma leucorhoa
AAAAAAAAAAAAAAACACGAGTACTGTTATGGACATAGAGTTTATCTTCACCGGGCAGAATAGTGGATTGCATTCCCAGAAGGGAAGACTGGATGTCGCAGAGTGACTTGGGATAACAAGTCAAATTGAGACCAGTGCAGATGTTGGCACAGAGATGACAAACACCAGCTGGGGCCAGTTCCAGAGTGGATTGTCATGGCAGGAGATCCTGTTGCTGAGCAAAGTGATATCCATGAAGAACAGGGGAGCCCCTCTCCCCAGAAGTTCTAGTCATTAGTTAAGCAACCTTAAGACAACTTCTCAAACTGCAGCAACAGGATGCTGTTGGGTCTTTAGAGATTCAGTCCCAGAGCTGTTTTGGGTTCAGAGGAAGCAGAGGGAGTCTTTTGTGCCAAATCTATAAAGAAAATTGCAACAGAAAGACATCAGTTCTCATCAGTAAGAGGGACTAGATCAACAACGTCCGTAACTAACAAATACAACTTCAGAGTGCCTCAGTGCTTCAATATTCAATTGCATTCTCCTGGAAACCCATGCTTCATGTTTAAATATGGGATGTTGAGCATTCTTCTGCTCTGAAACTTGAGAATATCAGCTGCCCAATAGGAAGAAAACTATACGGAGAGTCCTGTCTAATTGTTCATTAACAGATTCCTGAAAGGAAAATTAAAGTCTATTTAGCCCTGCCCAAGACAGGTCTAGGGAAAACTCAGCATGCAGTTCAAGCCCATAAGCTCTGGTCACTCACTGTTACTCAATAAAGACTAGTTTAGTACTAGTTTAAGCAGACATCATACCTGTAACACGTAGGACATAGTAAGCATTCTAGGACAGAGAAGATGCTGCATGCTTGGCAGCAACAGACATGAAAATGCTGGTCTCCTTTATCACTGTTAACAGAACATACAAAAACACTGCCTGGCTTTAAACAACGACAAAAAAATAATCAGTCCAAGCACTAGCTCCCTCACAGGGCCTTCAACTTTCCCTATACCTCATGGCAAAATCCAGGTAGACTTTCTAGCAAAGAGGGCAGTTCTCTTCAAGATGGAGCCTGGCAGTGAAAGACAATGCCACTGAGCACCTGGGATACCAGGAGAGCTTGCTTTCAACCGTGTAACTGGAAAAGATTCTGGCTCAGACTCTAGTTCTGCTAGACGTCTTTCATTTTGCAAGGCTGTCACAGATGCGTTCACTAGCTGCTATTAGGAACTTGCTAACATCCGTACCTCCATCAGAAACAGAGAGCTTTTCCAATTCAGCTTCAAGCTCAGCATCAGAAATGGGTGGATTCAGCACCTTCTGGGGAACAGGAGGCAGATCTACAGGCTCCTTAGTCGAGTCCTGGAGGAGACTGTCCAGCTCCTTCTCAAGTTCCTCAGTGTCCATCTCTGCTGATTAAAGAAAACATTCAGTTCCAAGCAGAATTTAAGTAGCATCTTCACAGCACAGACTGAAGTTCAAGTTTAACAGAGGTATTATTACTCCCATCCATCATTAATTATAATAATAAGGAACTCCCTGTGCTGCTTCTAAAGGTGAAAATTCAGTCCTGATCTCAGGGAGAAGCTATTCCTTTAGACGCCTTTGTGCCGAGGCATCTAAGGGCAAGAAAACATTTCAGCAGAAACAAACAATCCGCAGCAACACGCAGGCCTGAGGAAAAAGATCATCACTTAAAAAACAAAGCGGCAGCCATTCTAAAAATAGATTTAAATCAACATTACACAACTCTGAACTGAAATGCACCAGCACTTAGAGACTGCAAGGATTTGGAGATAACATACCTAGACCATTGATTCCCACTCCAGCCAGAGTCTGGGCTACTTCATCTTGAGTATCACAAAGCTGAGGAAAAATACACAGCGTTTGATATCGAATATACGCTAATTTTATGTCTTACTGTAGCCACCTATGTCAAAAGTAGAAATAACAAAAAACAAACAAACAAAAAAATTCAAAAGTTGACTTAAAGGCAGCAGGTACTAGTGCAAAAGAGACTTCCAACATGACTGTGTTTTCACTAGTGAAAGCAGTAACACGGAAGATTATTAAATAAAGTGCTACAAGACCAAGTAGCATGTTTGAGGATCAAATCTGAAACAGGATTTCATAGTAAAAAAAAAAATCCCCATAATTTTAGCTTTTTCACCTAAGTAACAAGCTTATATTGCTGCTTAGGCTAACAAAGTAAGGAAGCTAAAGACCAATACACATCTCGGCTACGATATTTTACAGATAGTCCCTCAGCTCACTAGTTGAAGTCACTATTTAAGTACATGTAGCTGAAGTTGCTAAAAAAGTAATCCTCTTCTGTTTTTCTACACCAGCTTATGCAGATTGCTCTCTTCATTTCAATTCATTCAGAATAAACTCATCTCCTTTCCCTCATTGAACTGCAGAAGATTATGGGTTAGGCAGTTTTAAGACCCTGTTTTTATGCACGTAGTTGCAGTCCAGCTTCCAAAGGTATGACTTGTATTTCTTTTTAATACATCTCACTAAACATTTTCTAGGAAGGTTGTGTGCTTGCACAATATTGCTAACCAGAAGAACACATGAAATGCACAAATTTAACATAAGTTGTGATTACTAGCCAGCAATAAATGCAAATACATAAACCCAAACACAGCCAGTTATCTGAAGACCTCTCCTTGCTGATCTAAAAAGATCAAGATTAAGTCAGTTTGCTCTGGTAGCATATGGAATAGAAACCAAACAGCGCCAGAAGCCTCAGCATTAATAGCTGGGCAAGCTTGCTGTGTACATCCACACACCACTTGCTTCTTTATTTAGATGTGCTCTTATTTCAGTACCTCTTGTATCTGATCCACCAGGTTCTCTGCCTTCTCCACAGTAACATCCTTCATAGACAGTTTCAGAGCTCCCACACCAGCCTGATAGGCATTAAATACCTTAAAAAAAAAAAAAAAAAAAAAAGAGAAAGATGCACAATGCTAACTAAGAACAAACAACAGGCAGCGTAAGCTTCTCTCAAGACCTGTTATCCAAGCAGGACCCTCAGAGAAACATTAGCCCACAAGAAAATGAAGCCACAGGCAGGTTTATTCAGAGCAATACCCCAACGTCAGAGCAGAGAATAAAGTCTCACCAGCCAGCTTACACCCCTCAGACACGAGCTCTGACAAGCAGGTAAAGCAACACAAATGAGAAGAGCGGGGCTAAAGTGAGAAGCACAAGGCAAAATTAACACGCTACCATCTGGTCAGTCTGGGAGGCGTAGATACGATCCAAGATCCCCTGCACTGCATCCAGCTTGGAGTGAAGCTCTTCAATGCGCCTTTCTGTCCTTCGTTTGGATTTCAAACATCTCAGTGCCTGGAGACATTAGATACACAGAGGTGGATCACAAACCAGGGAGTAGCCAAAGGAAATGTAAAAAAAATAGCAATCCCTGTGCAGCGAGGCACACGCACAACAGCTGGTTTTAAGAGCTAGATATTTYCATTTCTCTCCACCACATTACTCTGGACAAATCTCCACCTTACGGAGACCTTTGACCTCAGAAACACCACTTCAACAAATTTAAGTTCAAGTATACAATGCCTAGCCCTGGTCATTATCTGCAGTTATGGATCAGCTCTAAGACACTTAACTTGTAGTTCCTCCCAAGTAGAACATTACTTACCAATTGCTTTTTCCCAGCTCTGCAAGCACTCCGGGCATCCTCTTTACATCTGTACAGATGCAACAAGGAAAAGAAGCTTATTCCTTTGCAAGCAGTAATTTTATAAATCAGCAACCATCCTCAATATCTGATGTGACTGAGTAACTGCATTTTGGATACAACCACCCTTAAGCTATTGTTGCTTCTCAGTAGTCCCTGAATGCATTCCAATTCTTTGCAAAAAGTTTTGACATCCACTCACTGCATGTTGTTTTCATGGGGATAAGGAACAAAGACTGGAAAACCTGCCCTACCACATGACTGTGGCTACTATGTTTACTGAACAGGAAAGAACGACTTGCACTTTCAGAAAGCAGCTCCGTTCTAACTGTGTCACAGGAATACAAATTCTACAGCACACGGATGTTCTTCCCACCACCCTTCCCCAAATTACTTCTCTGCTTCCTGGGAAAGGGACTCCACCTTCTGTGACAGCAGCTGTTCGCTTTGCATCAACTGATACACTCCAATGTCCACATCATTCATTGGGGAGACTTTGGCATGAAGACCTCGGGCGAACTTCACTATCTAAAGAAAGAGAACCACCATGCTCGAGTCACTCGTCTCCAGGATCTGTGCCTGCACCAGAAACACTTTCACTCTGACAGAAAGAAAAGATGCTTTCACACCCCCTGTTTAAGCCTCGTAATAGAGTGATGAGGACACACCAGTCACCATATAATCTAATATTAAACTAGACAGGCTCAGGTGACATCAGTGTGAAGACAGAAAGCCTTAAAGGAACACCCTGAAGATGTAAAGCTGTTCTGGTCCTCTGAATAGCGTATGGCAACGTCACACTTTAAGTACTTCAGTACTGAACTGTACAGCGCAGAACACTGCAGGCAAACACGCCACCGTAGAGACGAGAGCGCCTGCATCTCTGTAGGTACTGACAGCCAGGAAAACCTTTTCGCAGGAAGTGGAACGCTGATTCTAGTGGCATGGAACGATTTCAATTTGGGTAGCTGGGAACAGTCAACCTGCGAGTAGACAACTACAGGATCTGCCAATTTGCTAGCTGTTAAATTAGATAGGTAGTATTACAAGTGTTTGATGGAGGAAAATAAGAACCTCTCATGCAAGAATGAGGATTTCTCTTATCTATAACCAGGTTATGATGTTGGACTACATAGAATTGACTTTTCCAATCAAAGAACACCCATATTTAGCCAATAAAGTATTCTTTCCAGCCAGATGAAATGCAAGACAGGGATTATACCACCCAAAAGCAGTCACCTTTACCCTGTACCTTCTCTCCATTCTGTTCCAGGATTGTGACCCTCTTTTCCTTTTGCAGCTGGAGCAGCAATAAGTAGAACGTCCTTTCATCTGGACAAACACTGGCACAGAGGGAACGCAGCTCTGAGAGGGCAACAACAGGGTGGGAAGAAAGTGCAGAGTTCTGATACAGGCGATAAACTTCCTCTGCCTTCTCCTGGAAGGAAGCAACAGAGCTGTCTATTAGTTTACACAACAACTGCCAAGTCCACACCTGCTTCCTCCCACACACTGAGGGTAAAAAGTTAGACACATCATGTTTTGGGTGAGACAGACTTTCAGGATGAGTTGTACGTAACATTCAAAAGCAATTACAACGCTTTAAAAAGATCACCATTAATGGAATGAAAAATAGTAGAGTCTTCCACGAGAACCAAAACTACCCTATTCACTCTGCCTGTGCAAATGCTACGGAACAACGTAAGAACCACACGGGCAGCAAATTGACCTCCTCTGCACTTCTTCAAGTCTGCCCCCCACCCTAAGTTTAAACCCAATAAAACCTTTTCTTTAATCCACACTGTAATTGTACTCATCATTTGTATGTGGGCAGAGGAAAAAGAAATGTTTTCCCCATTTCAAGTGAGAGTTATGGTCCACTTAAGACTATAGAAACAACTCTTCCCATCCACCCCCAGATTCCACATCAAGGCTTGTGGTTTTCCAGGCACCTTTTTAAAAGGTTTCTCTTCTCTCCCATGCACACACCCTCTGAAAGGACTGTGGAATACCCACTGCAGAGGGAAGACACCATCTGCTATCAGAGTAACTACAAATAAAGGAACGCATCTAAAGAGCTCTTACATTTCTGCTAGTCCCAGTCATTTAGACGCCATTTGCACGCAATAGCAGCAAGTCTTGGTGCTAATTTTAACAGTCACTGAGTAACGCAGAGAGGGACCCAAGGTCTCGACTGTCAGCACTGCACCAAGTTAGACTGAGCAACGAGTTACGTGAATTGACAATGCAACCCATAGGTCTACCACTAACAATGTGCCGAAGAAAAGGGTCTTCGACAGGATCCAAGGGCAGTTCTAATCACACCTGAAAAGGCAAGCTGAAAGCACACTCTCTGAAGTGAAAGCAGCCTTTAATTAACGCACACACGAGTTCAGCTCGACGATACACTGGACTGACAGCCAGCGACTTCTACGTCACCCGTTTCTCCCTACAACAGATGGCACTCAGTCTGCAAGTTTCTCTCGTACACGACACTTGCACAAACTCAAACCTGAGATTTACAGCAGTCTCACAGYGTACTACTTGCCTTCCTAGACAAGCCAGCAAGCCTGCCCCTTCCATTTCTTGGAAGCCAGTGAAAAGTCATTATGTTAGTTTCAAGGAACATCTGTAGATATAAACTACTTCTTATTCCCGAGTTATTCCATCCATCTCTCTCTACAGGCTTTTAAACGCCTAAGGAGTACAAATGAAGGTCTACTCAACCCTGATCTTCCCTTGCTAGCACATAAAATGACTCGTAATTTTTCTGGAGACGCATAATCTTGAGAAAGCTCTCAACAACACTCACCTGAAGCAGCTCCACATAAATCAGAACTTCCTCTTCCTCAGGTATTTTACTGTCACCCAGCACACTGGAGAGAGTCCACTTCAAGGGCTTCAGAATGAAGACTCCCACACCCCAGGAGATCCAGCTGCTGTCTACACTGGCCATGAAGTCTGACTCCCTCTGCAGCTTGCCACGTCTAGAGAGAAGACATGCATGCAGAACTGAATACGGTCAGTCCTAAACCCTTCCACTGGCAAGACTGCCAGCATGGAGAGTTATTAAATGAAACATTGCTGTACGCTTTGTACATCCACAGTCCTACTGGTGTTTTCCAACACCAGTTTCTAGCTAAAGTTTGACGTGTTACCACTGCCTATGAAAGTGCACAGAGGTCTCCTCTCCTCCCCGGCTTCCTCTGGACACAAGGGTCTTTTGTTTACTATTATTCCAGCATCACAAGTTTCTGACTTGAAACCGATGATCCATTGGACAAGGAGATCGACAGGGAGGGTCAGTTTTTGGAGGAGGCAGTTGCACATTTCAGGATGCTTCATTTGCATGTTAAATAGCAAACGTAGCTTTTCTCAGATCTAGAGATTTTATTTTTATGTTACAGACACAGACTCAGCTAGCTCCCACTGTTCTTGAATCTTTTCAGCATATCAATCCCAGGCTCTAATTTCACAACACAAAACATCTGGTTACAAATACCAGCGCACCACATCCCCAATGCCCGTACACCACCACTTACCCTTGGCAGCTGGGTCATCACAACAATCGTTTCAGGGAAACATAACACAATTTAACACAAAGCTTCCCCTGCACCTACAAGCTCTCCCAGCACAGTATTCCCTTGGGAATTCCCTGCACTCCCCATGGCACACTGCCCTCCCACACCTCCTGTGAGCCCCMGGGTGAGCTCCTCTGACTCCCTGTCCATGCTTTACTTTCCACAGGGTTCCCAAATTCCCCCCGCACAACACAACCCCGTATTCCCTTGAGCCCCTCTATGCTCTCCTTTCCTTTGCAAGCCYTGGCACAGCAACAAAACCCCCTCATGCTCTCCCACATTCCCAGTGCTTAGCGCAGGCAGGCACAACCACCCCTCCAAGAACAGCACCAAGCCTTCCCTCATGCTCCCCCTCCATTTATCCAGCACCCTGCAGCACTCTCCCTGCCAGACSCTCAGCGGGCATCATCCAGGCTGGCACGACGTGGAGCTCTCCTTGCCCGCACCCATGGCACAAAGCTCCCTTACACCCCCTCCCTCTGCAACCACCCCTCCTCAGGCCTCCCCTCCCTGCTAGCTGCCCTCCAGAGACCCCCCTGCGGCCTTCCCTGCCCTCCAGCCCCCGCAGCGGGAGGGCTCCCAGCCTCCCCCCCACCCCCCCCAGGCCCGCCGCCGCCGGCGGTACCTGAGGAGCTCCCGGAGGACGGTGCCGAGGCCGAGCGGGAGGCTGCCGCGCCGCTCGAAGCCGTGCTGCAGGTCTCTCAGGCAGGTACGCACGGCACCCCGGCGGCGGCCGCGGGCCAGCACCAGCCCGACCCAGAAGGCCATCTTGCTGTCCCACTCGGTGCTGTTCACCTCGCGGCTCTGCTTGAAGGCCGAGAAGAGGAAAGCCATGCGCTCGTCGTCCGTCTCCCACTCGGGCGGCAGGTCTCCCGCCGGGTCCGGCCCAGGCGGCGCCCGCCCCGGGCTGCACATCTACGCGAGCCCCCGGCTCCGCCGCGGCCTCCGCCCGGCCSGGACCCGCCTGGCTACTGGGGGCAGACACAGGGCGCATGCGCACTGCTCCCCCCCTTGGCCGTCTTTGTGTGGGCCGGCCCGCACCGCTGCCCCCCCCCCGCCCGCTGTGGTACGGCCCTGCGCCTGCGCACTGCGCGCCACCGCCTTCCCGACATGCCTTGCGGCAGCCAAGTGAGGGGTGGGGGGGGCGAGTCTGGCGTGGGCCTGATGGAGGCCTCCCTCTGCCCTCCCCCCCCCCGCGATCCCCCGCCCCGAAACACGCCTCCCACGCGCGTGACGTCACGTGGTGACGTCATGGGGGGTGATGTCACTGGGGGTGATGTCATTCCGCAGAATAGGGGCGGTGTTTCCTCCTCTCTCGTTAGAGTCGGGTCTGGAGGCTGAGGCCTCCGAGGCCGCTGTGGGCCTGCYGCGGGGGGCCACCGCCTTGGGCCCCGCTCTGGGGCTTGTCAGCGCTTGCCCCGTGTCCTCCAAACCCAAGCAGGAGCGAAGGCGAGCGGGCGGCCGGCAAAAATGCCGAGGGAGGCGGCTTTTTGTGCTTTGACCCGCACAAGATGAACATGGTGAGGGGCTGCTTTGCTTTCGGGGTCTGTCTGTGCTTCGACTGCAGAGGGAGCGAGTTAAAACTAAGCTGTTGCCACTTTATTTGTGTTTCATCACTTTATYGGTGGTGCTGCTGTGGCCCAGCAAGGCGCAGAGCCCCGCACGGGCYGTTGGCGGCCGGGCACACACAGAAGTGATGGTCCAGCGGCGTCAGCCGTGGCTGCAAACATCSGAGACTGGAGATCCCCATCCTCCCCGGGACCTGCAGCACTGCACCACACCCTCCTAACGAAAATCACCCCGGTAACAGCGCACAACCGTTTGCACGGGCAGGGTGGTGCAATCGTCAATGGCAAAGGGCACACGCGAAGCCCGCAGACTCCAGCRGCACCGCGATGGCGGGCAGGATCCTCCCAGCGCCTGGCTCCTCCGACCGCCGCAGGCAGCTGGTGCTTGTTAACGCTGGAGGAGATCTGAAGAGGCAGAAACTGCATCGCTAAAGCGCCTGGCTGACATCCCCGTCCCACGAGTGTGCACTGAGAACGGCCCCGGCAGAGACCAGGACTGACTTAGGGACTCAAGTCTGAGCTCGGTGTTGGCTTTCCTGTCCTTTCGCAGCTGCTTTCCTTTTTTTCCCTCATGTGGCAGCCTGATTGCCATTCTCCCCAGTTCCCCAAGAGCAACAGCTTTGCATCACATGAATGTTGAGATGCAGGAGGGGAGCGAGAGATAGGAGTTCCTTCGTGCAAAGTCTGATGATTTTCTGAGCAAAGCTCAACGCTACTAAGAAAAGGGGCGGCAAACGCTGCCGCTGAAGCAGAGCTGCCAAGTTCTGGGTATTTCTGTATCACTGCATTCACCATATGTGATGTTTCTTGCAGGGCAGGGGGGGAATCAAGCTGTGTCTGGGACCTCGGTTCTGGGGTGCCCTGTCCCTCGTGGGCACACTCGGGGGTTAATCAGCCCTTGCACAACGGAGACAGAACCATTAACACCTCCAACACGTGCGCTTGGACTTTCCAGGTTTCTCAGATGTGTTTGGCTTCCCTGAGAGGCACGGAGGGAAGGATTGCTTCGGTTGGTCTGCRTGTGCCGCGATTCCTCCGGAGTCTCCAGAGGCTCTGAGTCAGACCGGTAGTGTGCCGTCATCAGCTTAACCCTGTAGCCGCTGGGACGCAAGAGCCACCCTGTGCCCGCAGRGTTTCTCCAGAAATCAGGGAGAAGCCAGCCGGCCCTCGGAGACACGGGACGTGGAGCTTGTTTTACCCAGTGGTTTTATTACGAGGGTTTCCCGAGGCTGCTGAGCTGTGCCGGAGCCTGTCGGGGCTGCGGTGCACTCGTGCAGGGCTGCTCGCAACCACGGGTGGCTGCTGCTTTCGTTTTCGTTGAGGTTATTTCACATTTGTCGTCAGAGTCGGTCCTTAACGCAGCCCTGCTGACTCGCGGTGTCTTGGTGAGCAAAGGGCACTGACATCRGTAAATAAAAGCCAGCGATGGTCCATTCAGAGGGTTTGGTAACACCGCCTTGGCTCTCTTCCCCTGGCCAGACCGAGATGCTGTGGGGAAGGCAGCAGGTCTCAGAGCAGCCTTTAAACACAATCCATGTTTTAAATCAGGAGATGACTCAGCAGAGGCAAGAGCCTATTTTTATCTTCTTCCAAGCTTTCCGTGTCAAGCTGAAATTTTATATTAATCCTTTCAGTGCTAGCCCTAAAATAACGTCGCCTTCTAACTGCGAAGCCATTCATACGCGAGGACCTGCGATCTCCGGGAACTCTTCTGCCAAAAACCAGCCCGGCTCTTCCCTGCTAAGGAGGGCACATTTTGGCTGCAGTCAGCAAAGCAAACACTGCGTGCAGGAAGCTGAACGGCGGCATCTGACCACGAGTCTTGTTCAAAGGAACCGCACGGGGCTGTGTTTATACACCTGAGAAAATCGGCCTTGAACCTGTGGCGCCGGAGGCTGTTAGACCGRGGCGTCACATGTTCGGCGATAAAAAGAGCCAAGTGATGGTCTGATCCCGCTCCTGTTCCAGACAAGAAACTCCCTCCTGGAAATTCAGCTGTGGAAAAAACTCTGATACAAGATATAAATTAAAATATATATTGGCTAAAGAACATATCCACGTGCTTTGAGAAATTTGGGGAAAAGATTCGAGGCATCCTCAGTGTAGAGCCCTGAGGTTATACAATTTAATTTGCTTTTGTAGCTGCACGAGGAGGTAAAACAACAGCAGCTCAGTCCCTTCGTGGAGTCTCGGGGCTTACGCGTGGCAGGGGATGAGACGGGTCCCGCCGGCAGCGGTTCGGCCGGAGGCTGCTCTGCTCTGCTGAGCCAGCGGGTCTTGCTGCCGCCGGAGCCGTTGGGCTGTGAGAGGGGGCRTCAGCGGGGCGGCCGCAGGCTTTTCTAGGAGTTTGTAACACCCTCGCTTTGCTCCATGGAGATTTAACCTGGGATGCGGCTCTCCAAGGTTGAGCAGTAAGCTGGATTTTACGCAATATCGATCATTTCAAACCTCGGAACTGCCGAGCCAGAGGTTTCTGCTCCAGTGTCGAAGGAGGCAGGTGCCGTGGTTTGGATACAGAGCCTGGGCTGCAGCTCACAGTCTGCAACACCCTCACCCCTCTCCTTCATCCCAGAGCTCCTTTTAAGTCCTGGTTCAAGGGAAGGAAAGAGAGGGAGGGCAGGGAAAGGAGTAGATCTTAGTTCAGACTCTACATTTGCTGTTTAAAATTTCCCCTTGCTTTTAGGAGCCCTCTGGGTTGGCAGAGGAAGGGGAAGCATTTAACCCTTTCCCCTGCCCRGTGGCTGCGTGCTCGGAGGCAGGGAAGCTGCATCAGGAAAGGTGAAGGGAGAAAGGATGAGAAAATTCACCCGCTTGCCCTAAGSACCTCCTGAACCCCAAAGATAAGGCAGGCAAAGGGAGTGAAGACAGAAGTCAGAGCATCCCTCTGCCGCAGAGGGGAAACTGAGGCACCGAGGGACGGTGTGGCTTGCCCAGGCTTGCCCAGGGAAGCGGCTGCGGTGCAGTGGGGAATTGAGCTCCGTTCTCATGAAGTTCACAGCCTGGGCTGCCTGCAAGACCTTCTCCTCCCTCTGTTTCAAAGACGAACCAGGCATTTATGAGACAAATCATTTGTTTATCCGGAGGGGGGGAAGGTCAAAATTATCGGTCAGCTTCAGATCCCTCCCAGGCACAAACACAGACAAGAGGCAACAAAAAGTTGAAGGTAAAACTGAATGTTGATGTTCATAAATAATATATATATAGGCACGTACCCCATCGCCTCCCCGGGGTGTGCTGAGGATCACAGTTAAAAGAAAAATGCTCTGGAAGGGGAGATTAGAGCCACTTTCACCCCCCCAGTCTCTTTTAAAGACGGACGATGAGCRAACGGATGCCGCATTACACAGGACGCGAATATTTCAAGGGTCTGAACCATCGAGCGCCGCAGGGCCAGCGCAGCCCCGCGCGAGGTTAACCACTAACTGTGGCYGATAAGACTAGGCTTCCCCAGACGGCTGTTTATTACGGCTGTCCTCTGTGGGCAGTTTGGGCTCAAATCTCCCTTCTCCYCGCGGCAAGCGAGCGGGAGGCGAGCCACGGTCCTGCTCAAACCCTTCCACTCATTTTATTTTCTACCTGCAACAGAGCTGAGGAAGCTGGGGGGGGGCGGGGATTTGGTATCCCAAAACCACGGTGGGTCCCTTCTTTTTAATTTACCCCTGATGCTTCTGTTGCGGTGCAGCCTCCCCAGCTCCTGGGGGGGCTCCTGGTTCAGAGGGGGCCGCGTGGATGAGCAGGCTGCCAGCGATAAGGACCGGGAGGCCTGTCCCTGGGTGATAAACACACACCCCTCTCTCCTCCGTGACCAGAGCCTGCCTTGCAAATCAGCCTTAAATGGAAACGGTCGGCATGCCAGCACGGCCGGGGTGGAAATTCTTGCTTGGCGGGTGAATGACGTATCTGCCGGGGCGTCCCACCCCTCGGGACCGSTGGGGAGTGGGAGAGGGCGAGCGTCGGCCTCACTCGGTAGCTTAAATACCCACGGGCCGGGCATAAAGCTGTCTTTGATTGAGACGGACGGAGAAGGCACGGTGGCTTTGTAACAAGAGTTTGGCAGGAGGAGGATGAGGTCTCGGGGTCTGGATGCTGAGGGTTGGCCTCCTGCTGCTGAGATGGATCTGAGGGCCCAGTATAAACTATGGGGCAAACTGGGAAGCTCCACTTTTGTGTCTCCCTTTTCCCACGTCCAGCTTCCTCCTGTCTGAGTTTATGCACGGCAGTCCCCTAAAGGGCATCAGGTTGGTTTTTTGGAGAGTGGACRGTCCGGGTCCTTCCCCATCCCACCGAATATGCACAGAATATGCAAATGCAGTGGACTAGCATTTAKTCTGACCTAACTGAAAAATTAATCGTTCTCTAAGGACCCAAATGACTTCAGCTGAAGTCAGGGGTTTCTAGAGCACAGAACACATGGTTTTGGTTAAACAAAAGGCCCTGCATACTTTTGGGGCTTGTAATAGAAGTACCCACCCAGGAAACAACCAGGAATTCTTCTTCTCCTTCAAATCACATTTCAGCWTAATTATTTTCGGCATAGACAGGCCCTAACTTCTGCAAGGAGAAAACCAGGTTTCCATTGCTCAGCACGGCTGGGCACACAAGCGCTCGCTCTGCCATGAGTGTGGTCACCAAAGGGAAGATGCTTCCCAAATATCCACATTTTGAGTGGGTTTAGCTACGGCTGTGCTGATCCCGTTGGACCCGAGGAGCCTCGCTGCCTTCCTTCATCAGCCTTCCGGCTGATGATGACACCGGCGAGCTGGTCAGCAGCCCCGTTTGCACCCAGATTTTCAATGTTCTGAGCCCTTTCCCCTGGCAAGCAGCTTTTTTTCCCGGCGAGCAGCTTTTTTCCTGCAGCCCTGCCTGAGCCCTGCCACCCACTTTCAGGCTCTCACCTGCAGTTGCCTCTGCCTTGGGCAGTGTTAGAAAAGGATCAGTCACTCAAAAGTTATTCATCCGCAGCCTCCGGTGAGTCATGGCATTGCTGAGGAAGGGAGGGAGGCTGCTTGAAGCCTTGGGCTGTTGAATCCTGCTARCACACACCAGGATTAGTTAGCTCGGAGTTCAGGACTAGGAAAAGATTAACAAGTCACCACGTCTCTGCCTCRGTTTTGTTTTGTTGGAGTAATTTTTCTTACACAGGATCCAGATAACCTGACTGCAGAAGACCTGGTTGCGTAACYGCAGAAAGTCCAAAGGTTTAACTTTTTTAATTTTTTTTCCCTTTCAGCTCAAGTTCCCCCCCCACGAAAAAAAACCAAACCCGAGGTGGAATTTCCCCACTTCCCAGCTCAGAGGCAAAAAGATCACTGCTTTGCAAGACAGGCGAGCGTTTCGGCAGAGCCGTGCCGTGCCTTTGCACCTTGTGCCACCGCAGCCCTCCCGGGAGCCCTGGCAGTGGCCGTGATTTCTCACCAGGGCATATTTGTGTAACCCCCTTTTCCCTGGGAAACAAAAACAAAACAGCTTGAGGCGGCTGCTGTGTGATAGGGAAAAAATGCAAGCCGGAGAAGCAAGAACACCTTGGGAGAAGCATTCCTGATGGCTCCTATCTGATTCGGGGGCTTCGAAACCAATTTTGGCACAGGGGGAAAAAAAAAAAAAAAAAAAGAAAATTAAAAAACGCGCTAAAAAATAAAAGCTCTGTGAAAGGTGAGTTCAGCTTCCCCGGCAAACCGGGCTGTTCCCAAACCCGCGGTGAAACCCTGGTGTGGTTTCTCGGTGGTGGCAGGAGCTGGAGGAGGTTTGGCAGAGAAGCCTGCCCTGGGCCAGCCCTCCTCCTCCTCCTCCTCCTCCTCCTCCTCCTCCTCCTCGTCGCCCTACTCGTAGTGCTAGTCGTCGTCGTCGTCGTCGTCGTTGTCGTCCTTCTCCTCCTCCCGCTCCTCCTCCTCTTCCTCCTCCGCCCCACTCGCTATATAAGCGCGGGCCGCCCCGCTGCTCCATACATTGCCCCATTCACCGCGCCCGGAGCCGCTCGACCCGTCGGAGCAAAGCCGTGCCCGGGCCTGTACCGAGCCGTACCCGGTGCCGTGCCCCCCCCCCGAGCCGTGCCCGCTGCCGCGGCCGCCGCGCTCCGCTCCCGGCCCCGCGCAAGATGCGCTCGGCGCTGCGCGGGGCGCCCCGACGGCGCTTCCTCACGCTGCTGGTGGTGGTGGTCACGGTGCGTGGGGCTGGGTACCGGTGGTGGGGAGCCTGCGTGGGTGCCGGGGGTGGGGGGGAGCCCGGGGAGCCCCGTCGGTGCTGGCCGGTGCTGCCGCGGCATGCCCGGACTTGCCGCGCCGTCGAGGGGCATGGTCGGC
>JASVER010000094.1:1077547-1140588 GCA_030449065.1 Oceanodroma leucorhoa
TGGGCAGGTTTGCAGGGCCCGGGGAGGTGTGTGGGGCAGGGTGGAGGCGGCAGCGTGGAGGTGGGACGGGAAGGGTGATCTCAGCCCTCCTGGGTGCGGGGCAGCGGGCAAGCGCGCAAGCGCTTGGCTGGGTGGCCGTGCGCGTGGYGTGAGGGCCGTGGGGCTCGGAGGTGACGTGGGGCTGGAGGCTTGCCCTGCGGCGCTGCCTGTGCAGGAGGGGATTTCCGCTCCCTTCGCTTCCAAGCCTTGTTTGCCATTCGGTGTCGGGATCTCGTGGCAATGCCAAGACTGCACGGGATGTTTGAAAGCATCGGGGGTTGGATACGGGCAGCTCTGGGCTGCCTGCTGCAGGAATGCTGCCTCTCCAGCTTGCCCAAAGGATGTCCAAACCCTTACCGCCGCTAGCTTTTAGGACAGAAAATCCCACCTGCGTGTATCATATTTCCCCATGGATTGGGCGTTGCTATAGAGCTCGGAAATACCTAAAGTCTCGTCTCACCTGAAGTCAGTGAGATCCTGCCCTGAGTTTTATCCCGGGGCTGGCCTGCAATCCGTGCCGCCGCGAGGCAGCCCAGCGGAGCCGCGGCCCCGGGACAYGGGGTTGCTGCTCCCGCGCTGGAATTGCTGTCGCTGAAATCAGCACTGCCCGTAACAGGTTTTAAAAGAGAGTTGGCTTCTCATCCAGTTCCTTCCCTATAGTGTTCGTGAGAGTTTATTTAGACTTGCCTGATGAAGTCAAGCCTCACTAAACCCCTCACCTAAGGGCATGCTCTTAACAGCCTCTTTCTTTTACTTTTTTTTTTTTTCACTTTTTAATAAAAAAAAGGGGAGGGGGAACCGATCAGGACTGATGATGGCCCACGTGATAGTCGTATGATATTGTGGCTGCAGTTCCTTCCTCTGCTCACCAATGCTTGTTGCATCATGCCTGGACCTGGGCCACGGGCTCCCGAGGAGGAATGCCGCTGGATCCCTGCGTTTGCGGGAACTCAAATTACATCTGCGGGAAGTCTTGGGGGGGAAACCCCCACGTTTGTCAGACCTGTGCCCTTGGAGCAGAGGCAGGTTCRGTGTCTGCCTGGCATCTCTTTTGTCCCCTAACACTGTTGGCTAAGAGCCTCTCTTGCTACAATCAAGGGCTGCGTATTAATGCTGCGTGGATGTTCATTGATGGTCAGGAGTTCAGCGAGGGGTCTGCCTTCTGCCGTAGGGTCCAGCTCTTTCCTTGGGATCACTTCAGGAGAAAAATTGGGGATGGAAGAAGGGAAAGTTCAAAGCTTAATGCTTCCCAGAGCTTTTTTTTCCAGAAGGAAGAGGCTTTTAGCTGATGAGGGTATTGGGGATTCCTGTGCCTGGTAATTCCTCTGCCTTGAGGCAACGTTGCTTTCTTGGGATGTTTACTGTGGGTGAAAACTACTCTTGAATACCATTGCGTCTCGCCCACAGCTCCCAGCCTGGTTTCTCCTCGTGCTTTGCAAGGCTGATAGGTTAGTCAGGGATGGCAGCCCTCGCCTGCCAAGGGCTCTGTGGTGGGCTGATGTACTTGAACTGCACTTGCCGGGGAAGGTGGTGTGGGCTGATAACCTTATCGTGCACTTGTGCAAGCTCTGCTGAGTCGCTATTTCATGAAAAGCAATGAAATCCTATGCCTAAGGGGCCTTTCCAAACAGCAGATAACGCTGTGTTGTTGCTCTGATCACCTTCGTGGCCTGACAAGGGTTTGAATGGGGAAGAAAGAGGTTTTTTTATTCCCTCAGGGGGGACAGTGAGGCAGGGGGACAGGTTGCCCAGTCTCAGTCCCTGAAGACTTTCAAGACCRGAGTGGGTAAAGCCCTGAGAGCCGCTTGTGGCTGGGAGGTAAAAGCAAGACTTATCTTCTAAGCTGGATAGAAAAGCACTTTATAAACTTGCAAACCCTCCCAGCTGGAGAAAGCGGCAGCAGGAGATGCGGAGCCAGAAGCCATGGGAGGGATGTGCAGTTGATTCCTCCAAGTCAGGGTCTGGAGGTGGCCCCGTTCCTGGGCTGGCCGGGCTCGGGGCTCTGTGCCGTGGTGGCGGTGGGGCATCACCTTCTCCGTGGCCTGGCTGGTCTCAGCGGTGGTGTTTGTGGGTCACTCTCTCAGCCCCGTGACCATCGGACCTGCTGCGGCCGGTTTCGGCGCTCACACCCTTCCGTGTACAAGCGCGGGAAGTATCCGGGGAGGAGGCGGGGGGGGGGATCGGCTCTGTAGATGGCCGGGCTGGCTCAAGGGACGGCTCGCGTCTCTATTGTTTCAGCCTTTCAAGGCAGCTTCTGACTCACAGAAGAAATATTTGCTTTAAGAGGCAGGTTTCATGCCCGGATTATGGGAGGGAAATGGGAAAGTGCCTCTGCCAGACTGTCACTGCTGCGCGGCACACAGCATGGCCGGGCATCATCCCTCCCTATAGCACGGGGTAGAGGGGCAGAGGCTGGAGGCAGGGACAGGTTTATATCCATTTATATCCACAGAGCAGCTGTGCCCTGTGCTGGTTGAGTTGCCAAGGGCACTGTCCCCCTCGGGGACATGGGGTGCCCAAAAGCTCCCCRAACCCTGATGGGGCGAGTGGCCATTCCTGTCGAGCGTCGTCCCCCCACTGCTGGMGGGACCCAGCCGGTACAGAAATTGCTGAGCCAGCAGAAAGGTGTGCGGTGAGCTGGCGGAAATGGGGCCRTTGGCTTCCCGATCCGCAGGAAGATAACGGGGATAATGTGGAAACGCTGGAGGCCGTGCTGTCCCCTGGGCACCCGGAGCAGCCCGGGTGTTTCTTGTGGGCACAGGAGCCACGAACCAGCCTTGACACGGGGCCGGTTTCCTCCCCACAAACGCCCTCCCTGTTCCTCTTCCCTACCCTTCCATTTTCTTCGGTGCTGTTGGTTCATGCACTCAGAAATTGGGGAAGGAAAAAGGGGGCCTGATGTTATCCTAAGGAAGCGTTAGCGAGCCTTTGCCTTGCTGATAACCTGGCACACAGGAATCCCTCTGCAAACCTCCTCCTTCTGCTTTGCCAAGGAAATAACCACCCTGATACGGGGGAAKTGCCCTTCACCTGCATCAAGGGGAGGTTTGGCTGCTGCATCCAGCGGCTCTGAGCCGTCCCAGCGCTCCCCTCCCACTTCGCCTGAGCACACTGGGCAGAGCAGCTCTTGCCCTTCTCTTTCTTCCCTTGCCCCGTGGACTTGGGGTGGTTTTTAACCCAGGTTTTTCTGTATTTTTTTAACAGGAGGCTGCTTTGGGAACTGCTGCAGCAGCACTGGATAGGAGGGACAAGCTGGATCCCTCGGACCCGAGCAGGGGAGGGGAAGAGTTTTACCAAGTCCAAGACACCGATCGCTATTGCAAGAAGTGCCCCGCGGGTAAGATGGTCTCAAAYGTCGATCCCACCCCGTGCAGCCTCGCCGTGTTTCTGCCTGCAGAGCCCGTGTGTCCTTGCTCCTCGCGAGGAGGCAGTGGGTGCTCCAGCTCTCCCCTGCTCTGCTGTCGTGAGATCTAAGGACTCATTATGGGAACTTTTTCCTTTTGATGGTTCCTAATTTGCCTCTTAACTTCACCGGCAGTGGAATCAACTCCCTCTTTGGAAAGACATCTCTGTCCTGCGCTGTGTGTTCACAGATACACCCTTTCTTTCTCCTCCTCCACCCCAACCACCCCTTCTTGCAGGCACCTACGTTGCAGAGCCCTGTAAAGAGAAAAATGGCTCCAGCAAGTGTTTGCCGTGTAAAGAAGATGAATACATCGAATACCCAAATGACTTTACCAAGTGCCTCGGCTGCCGGACGTGCAGGGAAGGTATGAGCTGATGTGTAAGARGGCGATATTGGCTGATAGCGCGGGCTGGGTTCAGCTGACCAGAGACCTCTCTATTTAAGAACACGGTCACCTGCAGCGTCCCCAAAGCGCGGCTCAGGATGCGGGGAGCAGGCTGGGTCTGGAATTGGTGTAGCGGCTTGTGCCAGACCTACGTCTCCGTTCAGTGCAGCATCCCTTGTGCAAAGCTTGGACACGAGACCTCCATCCAGCACGGACCAGGAGGACTGGGCTCCCGGCGGTGTTGTAGGCTGCTGGTGGAGCTTTGATGCGAGCATTGCTTTTTGTCTTGGGCATGGTGAGGTGTGGGGCAGGAAAGGGTAAGGCTGAAACTCCACAGCAGAGAGTGACTTGGTCTTCCCCAGGCTTGCGGGTCAGCTCGGGTCGTTAGCCGGGTTAAGGAAGGAAGCGGGTGGAGGAGCGTGGTGCGGAGGGGCTGGGGTAGAGCCGCCTCTCCTCTCGCCCRCAGATCAGGTGGAGCTGAGTCCCTGCCGAGCCGTCAGCGACACGCGGTGCGCCTGCAGGAACGGCACCTTCTGCTCCCCGGACCACCCCTGCGAGATGTGCCAGAAGTGCCGGCCCCCGTGAGTTGGGTGACGCCGGCGGGTCCCACCGCGATCCGTGCCGGCGGTCCCAGCCGCTGAGCCTGCCCTGTCTCCCCCTCTCCTAGGTGTAACAAGGACGAAGTGGAGCAGGCTCCCTGCACGCCGCACAGCGACCGCCGGTGTGGTCCTCCCACCGGCACCTTCTCCGACTCCTCTAGTAAGTGGGGGGCTGCTGGAAGAGGGGAGATGGGCTGAGGGACGGAGSTGCTGCGGAGGAGACCAGGAGCAGCTCCTCACGCACCCTGTTTTATCCACTTTAGACATGATCATGAGCATCGCGATCGTGGTAGCGGTGCTTCTCCTGATTGGGATCATCATCTGCCTCTGGATATACTGCCGCTCCCGCTCCCCAGGTGAGCACCGGGTGCTGGGGGACCCTCRGAGTGCTTGCCCCGGCCGGGGGCTCTGCGTGGGTGTGGGCTGGGTGGGAAGAAGTACCTGCCTGGGGGAAAAGGGATCACACCGCTCTTTTCATCTTCCAGGAGATGGGAGAGACCTGAGTGGGAAGTCCTGCAGTGTGGTGGTGAGTTGGCGGGATGGCGGGAGGGGGGTGGTGGCTCTGTTTGAGGGGCTGGGGTAAGGTCCCTGCTCTGCTCCCCGCTTTGCCTGCAGCTYCTGGGAAGGCTGGAGGAGCAGAGGGATGAGTCTCGCCCCTTCAGGGATGTGGTAGAGCTGGGCCAAGCAGAGGAGGGTCTCTGGTAGTGCCCAGCTGTATGCGGGATGCTTGCAGCCCCCTCCCCAGTGCCCTTAGCGCTTCCCTGGCAGAGGTGCTGGCACATCCAGGGTCCCAAGTGGGGACCCCGGTTTAAAAGGAGGGCTGTGCTGTACCGGGGCCCCCTGCAAGCTCAAGATGAACAAGTGAGCCGTGCCCTTGAAACCATGGCAGGGTGGATGCCGCTGCTGCAGATGGCATCCCTGAGGGGCTGGTGTGAGCCCTGCCCTGCTGGGACCACCCGACTCGGCTGGTTTCTGCTTCTCTCCTGCTGCAGGACTACCTGGTGCGGCAGCTGACGAGGTGCCAGCGGGGGGGCCTGGGGACACAGGACAACATCCGCAACGAGCAGGTCTCCCGGGATCAGCTGCTCCCCAGGGCGTCGGGTTCGGTGACTCCCAGCGCTCCAGGGCTGGAGGTAYGTGAGCGTGCCCCTCTGCTCCGTCGTGCTCGGCCGAGGTCTGATGCTTTCCTCTGCCTTCACCAAGCTGATCAGCTTGGGGGGCTTCCAGGGCTGGACCACGGTTTCTGCACGGACGCGGCGTGGGGTGTCTTCTCCAAGTTCTGGGTTCAGGACTGCAAAATCTGCTTGTTGTAGTCAGCTTGGTGTAGTCCATCTTCCATAGTCCATCAGGAATGCTGATGCTGAGCAAACACACAGCTCTTCTCTCCCTGGCTGGGACCCCCAAGGCAGCTCTCCCCTGCTCGTGGCCTGCTGTTGTCCCAAAGCTAGGAAACGATGGGTGTCCTGGGGGGGTGTGATGATCTCCTGCCCCAACAGCCCCCGGAGAGAGGGAGAGGGTCTCCAATGGGAGACTGTTAATGGGTCTTGGCGACAGCGTTTGCGCCAGGGCTCGGTGGGTGCTATAGGACATTGTCTTTCCAGGTGATGGTGCCGGGGACCTCATGTCCCAGTGTGAAACCCAGGAGGAGTCTGGTTCCAGTGCAAGGAAAAGACCCTGTTACCGGTAAGTGTTGGGGCCCAGGGGATGTGCAGGGGGGCAGGGAGGGGGTGAGCCTGTGGGATGAGCTTTCTGGGCAAAATCCCTTCTGACCCAGCTGTCCGTGCTCTACCCYGTTCTCTGAGCTTTTCCCTTCCCCTCTAGTTTTGCGACGCTCTTTTGACATCTTTGCCCAAGACGTGCCCTACAAAGACTGGAAGAGATATGGCCGAGCCCTTGACCTGATGGAGAACGACATTGCCCTTGCGGAGATGAATGACAAGTATCCGCTGGAGCCCTTCTTCCAGATGCTCAATACGTGGCAGAACAGACAAGGGAGCAACGCCTCYGTGAACACGCTGCTGGAGACCCTGCACCAGATCAATCTCGGAGGAATTGCAGAGGACATCTCCTCCAAGCTGGTGCAGCAGGGATATTTCCAATATGAAGTGAGCTGAGGAGCAGGGCAGGCCCTGCATCTCCCCACTTCAAGCCATGAATACCTCTAAGAACACTTGAATTTTATCTTTTTATAGCTCTCCTGTGGCTCTTTTCTTTTTGAAGCCATTGTACAGTTCAGCTGAGCCCAGAGGAGTTGATCCTCTCATGAAGCACAAGCCTCATGGTCCTCTCTGCCAAAGCTATGGACTCGATGTCGGTGCTTCCTTATGAAATCCAAGCTGGTGCCTTGATTTCACTGGGTCAACGCAAAGAGCCTAAAACTATTCCAGGCTGCCTCTGGAACTGTCTCTCTTGGAAGCACTGGTACTACACGGACATCTTCAGGATCAGTGCAGAGAAGGGCCTTTGCAGGATGTAGGCATCCCTGTGGTTTTTAACTGGRTCATCCTTTTTGGGGGGGTTCCTGGCATCAGGCAATGGCTTCTGCTTGTAGGACATCTCTAAGCTGGCCAGCAAGCTTAATACTGTATGCTCGGTGGGCACACATTAACTGGGTTCTTGGGCTACTTTTTCAAAGCTGTTGACTGAATTGTATGTTAGCTGATAGTGGTTCTGCTTGCTGTTAGGAATCAGTTTGGAACTGGACTTTGAGGGGAGGGTGGGAATGATTTACTTGCTCTGTGATCACTGAGGTTGCCTAAGAAAAGGGTCAGTGCAGGGAGCAAGCGAGCTCCTYCTTGGAGCAGGATGGGGAACGTGGGCACCAAACTATCGGTGTGCCAGAAACGTCCTTCTCCATGACCTTGATGAAGTCGGTTAGTTCCCGTTCCCTTGGCCGTGGGGTGGCTTTGCTGTCCCTGTCTGTCTCCAGCCAGCACGGAAAGGTGAATGCACTGAGATCCGAGCATGACTGTGGGTCATGCCGTCCATCCTCCAGCTGGATGGGTTGCTCCTCAAACACTTTGCCCCTTGCTTCGGCTCTCACACGTAGCTCAGGGACAACTTGGCTGGAAAAACTCCTGCGTTACTTGAGCTGACTACATGTGCTGCCACCCCGGTACGGCCCAGCCCACCAGCACGGTGGGAGAGTGCCAGGGGCATCGCCAGCCCCTCTGCAGCCAGGGCTGCCCTGTCCCTCCCGCTGCTGCCCCTTCTCCCCCTTCCTCACCAACACTCAAAAAAATCTCGTCCAGAAAACACAGGCAGAAAGTTTGTATTTATGTATTTATTTAGTAATTGTAAACGTGTACATATATTAACTTAAAAGCTAATATAAAAATAGTATTGTTTTTTTACTATGCATGATTGTGTGTTTTTATACAGAGCTCTGGCCCAGCCAGTTTGCTATTTCCAGTTTTTACATGTCTCTTTATGAAGGAAGAATGAACTTTTAAAAAATCCTCCTGATTTCTCATCTTTATTTCCCCCCCACCCCCCTTGCTCTGCCATAACACTGGCGATGGTCTGTTCTAGGTTTCAGTGGGCACCAAAGGAGCTGGACCAGATGCTCAGCAGCTGCTGCGCATGGCACTGAGGACCCAGCCCGTGGCATTAGTGCTCTGTCCCGCCGGCATCCTGCCGGGAATGGTCCCCCCCAGCGATGCTTCTGCCAGGGAAAGTCCTCAGYGGCAAACCCGGGCTCTGCCTTTACACCTACACCGTGAGTCCTGTGCTCTTTAGTCGCCTGCAAAAATAGGARGCTGAAATCTCAGTCCCTCGAGCGTGCAGGGGCTGGGACCCCCGCGACGGAGCTGCTGCTGCCGGGGGGCCGTGGGGCTCCCCGCTCTGGCTACGCCCAGCCAGGGCTCTGTGTGTCACAATAGCTGTGTTGCAAATCCATGCAGTGCTTAGTGAGAAAAGGGCTCTGCTTGCCCCAGAAAGCCCCCGTGAGCTGCTCGCCAGCTCTTCGCACTGTAATTGGGTTTATCGATAACACAGGTCTGAGGCAAGTGCTAAAAGCAGGAGCTTTCGGTGACCTGCCAGGAGGCTTCATGCCGGCGGTCCTGTCCCGGACAGCCCCCGCRTGCCTCCCAAGCATGCAAACCTGGGCAGGGAGCTCCTGCGGAGCCAGGCACATGCAGGATTTAGTGCCGGGACACGGGGGGGCCGGGTCCTGGCTTGGGGAAGGCAAACAGGACTCGGAAGCAGCGGCAAGCGCCTGGATTCGAAAGGGAAAGAAACTTGTCATCCTACCTGCTTGCTGGTGCTGCAAAGTGTGAAAACACCGAGTGTAAGCTCGCTGGAGCCGCAACCCTGTTCCTGCATCCGTGGCCGAGGATGAGCATGTGAAATGAGTGACTCCAAGGTGCTCTACCGAGGCCAGCTGAGAAGAGGAGCAATGTGGAGCGGGAGAGGACACCAGCGGGAGCATCCCTGCCAGGAGCATCCCTGCCAGGAGCATCCCTGCCAGGAGCATCCCTACGCGCTCGCTCCAGCAGCAGCCTCTTTGCCAGGGATGGGCTCAAAGGAGCTTTCCCCTTCCCGGCTGGGGAGGGCGAGCAGAGTTTTGGGTCCCTCCCTGCCTGACAGTCCTGCAAAGCCCCTGGGGCGGGCACCCACTGTGCTGCCTTCTCCTGCCACGTACCCGCTGTGTTTGTGCACCTACAAGGACACAGGTGGGACATGCAAAGTTAGTCCGATGGTAAAGCCACCTCTTGTTGTACAAGGGTTTTTGATAGCTGGATCCTGCAACGCTCCTCTGCTGTCCCTGTCCATCCCGGGAGTGCTGGCGGGGGGGTGCTGGYGTCACCCCAAGCAGGGCACAAGGATGCCCCGTGTCCAGCCGCTTCCTCCCAAACACACAGGGACCACGCYGGGCTTTTAAAATACCATTTATTACAATGGAGCCTTCCAGGCTAAAATCCCAAGCCAAGGGCCTGGGGTTGGTTTCTGGTGTGGCAGGTTGTGGGGGGGTGGGTTTGGGATTTTTTTTTTTTTTTTTTGCTTTAAGTTTTCTTTTTAAACAAAAAGTTAAGAGGCAGGGAGGAGAGGGCTCCTGTCCCCTCCCGCTCCCCGAATTAGGACAGACCCCACTTGTGAGTAAAAGATGATGCTGCAGTGCCTAGAGGCATTTGGGGACTGGGGTCCCCTGCACTGTGCCTGACCCTGTTGCGAGTCGAAGGGGGTGGCAGGACCCCCACAGCAGCTYCGGCTGCCCAGGGTGGCGAGATGCCATCAGACAAACCAACCATATCCCGCAGCTTCTGGTCACAAATTAAAGTGGAAGCGGGATGGGTTTCTTCTTCTTCCTCATGCTGCTGATGTTCAAAAAAAAAAAATAAAACCAAACTAAAACCACAACACAGCCCTCGTGCTCCTGTAAACATGAGTTTCTCCTGCTGCTCGGTCTCTGCCAGTCCTGCAGCGTGCTGGCAGCCGCGGCGCGGGGAGAGCAGGGCTCCAGGAGCGCCGGGGGCTGGCGCCCGGCCCCCAGCCCCTCCGCAGGGACGGGCCCCTGCTACCACCGTCCGCTCTGGGGCTTCGGCCGGTGGCGTCCGCTCCACGCCTGGCGCTGGGGCAGGTCATCCCACCCTTCCTCCTCCTCCTCCTCCTCCTCCCCATCTCCTCCCAGGGATGCTGGAGCCAGGGCAAGGAGGGGCTTTCAAACCACAGCCGAGGAGGAGGAGGAGGAGGAAGAAGAGGAGGCTGTGGCTGCCGACGATGAAGGAGAGGAGGAAGGGGAGGAGGAGGCGTTCCAGAAGAGCCATCGCCTCTTGGGCTGCCGTTTGAGGTGGAGGTAGTCTTCCTTCTCCCGCTCCTTCTTCGCCCGCTGGTAGTGATCCTCCTCCTTCAGGTACCACACCGGCGGCCAGCGGTGCTTCTCGAAATATTCCTGGTTCTCTGCAGGGAGAAGGGGGGTGAGGGCAGTGCCAGGACCACCAGGACCCCCCTCATCCCGCCCTGGCCCCCGCTCACCTCCCGACATGGCCTTCATGTCCCGGGGGAACTTGCGGCAGACGTTGTTGTAGTTGGTGCAGATGTGATGGAGGCACCAGTCGGCGAGCTGGTAGGCGCAGTGGAACTGGAAGAGACGGAGCCCACGTCAGAGCCACCACAGCATGGACCACCGGGGAAGCAGGAGGAATTCGCCCGATTCCTCCACAGATGTCCAAGACCAGACCCGGTTGTCCTCTCTGCCAGGACAGCATCACCCCCCCAAGAGCTGCCAGACCCCTCTGGGTGGCACCACCCAGCACCTCGCCCCATCCCCAGCCCTGCCGGCACGGGGTCCTTCCCACCGCGTCCTACCTGAGCCAGCTCCAGGAACACGAGCACGTCCCCATCGATGTCCACCATCATCTGCGCCGCCTCCATCAGGCCGGTGACGGTGTACTGCTCTGTGGGGGACACACGGGGGTTACAGGGCGGCTGGGACGGGGTGACATTGGGCTGCCACCAAGCTTGGGGACAGGGGGGGGACACTGTCCCGCTGCAGCCGCCCTGACTCACCGGTAAGAGCCACCAGATGCGGCAGGCAGAGGCGGTTGGCAAGGATGATGAGCTTCATGTCGTCGAGGTCGGGGCTGGAGCTGAACTGCCCGGTGTAGAGGTACTCCAGCACCGCCCGCATGCAGCTCTTGCTGGTGTAAGGAAGTGCCACCTGCGAGACACACACCGGCTGTCACCCCACGGCCGTCCCCAGCCGTCCCACCCTCCCAGGACAAACCCCGGGGCCCCTCCTCACCTCGTTGGTGGAGCTCTCCACGAAGGGGCCGCCGAACATCGCGGCCATCCAGTCGCAGCTGGAGATGAGCAGGGGCTTGTGGGCACTGATAGCACCGTCATCCAGCACGAAGGTGACATCTGGGGACAAGCAGAGGGATGCTACTGGGACTGTCCCCAACACCCGGGGCTCGGCCACCCCCTGCCACAAAATGTCTCGCACCGAGGACAGCAGAGGGAGGGGGACAGAGCCTGGCATATCCTATAATGTGTCCTAAAGATCTCTATTATTATTTTCCCCAGCATCTTCTGCCAGCTCAGAGGAGCTCAGGGAAGGGCCGTGGCGGGGCTCCAGCTCTTCCGAGGGATTTTACCAAGGCATACCACCACACACTTGAAAGCAAAGGGGAAAACCCAGGAATCAAATGTCTCGCCCAAGCTTAAGTCCTTGGGAGAGCTGGGAAGGACGCTGGGGATCTCCTGCCCCTTCTACTCTGCTCTCCACCCCAGACCAGGGCTTCTCCCCGAGGTGTGCCAGGGGCCAGCACACATCTGTCCGCTGACAGTGACAGTTTGGCCACATCAAGGTCCGTCCCCATGAAACAAATTCAGCCGGAGGGAGGCTGGGACATTCACCGCCCCCCCCCCCGGGGACGTCACCCCGCAGCCTCACGGCACAAGCCGGTGGCACGTGGTGCTCGGCGGAAAGCCAGGGCCGGGGAAGTCCTACCAAGGGCACATTGCTCCTCGTAAATCAGATAACCCTGTGAAAATCTGGGCCCGGGAGGGAAGGAAGTCGCCTTTGCTGCTCTCCCATAAATAAACAGAGCTGTCGGGCGGGCTGGGGAGCGGGAAACCCTGGGGAAGGGCCACGACACTCACGCTTTCTGGGGAAAAAAGAAAAAGCTGTAAAAATCCCAGAAATGCAAAGTGTAACCAAAAACCCCAGGGAAGGCGAGCGAGCGCCTGGTGACCCGCGGCACGGCYGCTCACGCATGGGCACGGGGCAAAGCCAGGAGCTCGGAGCCCCCCACCCATCCCGCAGAGCCCCCCAAAAGGGAGAGGGGGTGCTGCGGATGGTGCTCCCCCTCAGCCCGGAGTCATACCCGAGAAAGTCCCCTTGGCCAGGCATTCCTTCACCCGGTTGGTCCTCCGGACGTGGAAGGCTTTGGTGATCTCCTGGTTCATGAACGCCTCGTTGTTGAGGATGTTGGCCACCATCATCCGGAGGTCGAACACCTCCAGCAGCTCAGCRATGTGAGCGATGTGCATGAGGTCCCGCTCATTCTCATCCAGCTCCCCTGTGTACAGGTACTTCAGCACGGCCCGGAAAGGACCCGGCTGGATGGAAGCATCCATCTTCACCACCACCATGAGCTTGGACTTGTAGGTCARCGGGTCTTCTGCCATCTCCTCCTGGATGCTGGTGAAAGCCCGGCTCCAAGAGGAGAGGTCCCTTCCCCGTCGCAGCCCGCGCTCCCCGTTCTCGTAGCGGTTGCCCCGCAGGATCCCGTCACTGGTGGAGGCTCTAAGGCACGGTTTTCGCTGGCCGGATCCGGCCTCCTCGGTGCTCTCGCAGATATCAAAGCTAGCGGCTCGGAGGAGGAAATCTCGCCCGTGGTGCCTCTCCTCTTGGTGCAGCATCCGCTCGGCGGCCGCGGTGACAGCCACCCCGAAGCCATGCCCCGCGGCGCTCTGCTGGTCCTCCTCGCTCAGGTCCATGAGGAACAGGTCGTAAAATTTGGAGGAGGAGGTGGAGAGGTAGATCTTGTGTGCGTAGATTTTGATCTTCTCTTGCAGCACCAGGATGACGTCCGCGCACAGGGGGTCCTCCAAGAGGTGGGCTGGGCGCTCCTCGTTGTTGGAAGGGGGATCCGGGACGATGATGATGGGCGGAGGGGGCTTGGGAGGCAGGAAGGGGGCTTGGAGCAGGGGTCGCTGCACGTTGCGGAGGTGGGACTTCCAGAACTGCAGGTGACGGCGGGAGATGAGGGCGGCACGGATGGCATTGTCAAAGACGTCCTTGATGCCAAACTGGGCCACCACGCTCGTCTCGTAATAGGGGATCCCCAGCTCCTTGGCTACCTCCCTCCCCTTCTCCGGGGGAAGGATCTCGTTGGGTTTGATTGGCCTGAAAAAGAGGGGAGATAATGAAGACACCTCTTCAGATGCATGGTAAGGAGAAAGCATTGGGCAGGCATGGACATCGGGGCACAAGAGTCCTACCTGGCCAAGGGGCGCCGTGCCCGATTGACGGCCTCCAGGTCGGCGTAGCGCAGGTCGAGCTGGCAGCCCACCAGGATGACGGGCGCGCGGGGACAGAAGTGCTTGATCTCTGGGTACCACATGGTCTTCACATGGTGCAGGGAGTTGGGATTAGCGATGGAGAAGCACAGAACCACAACATCGGACCTGCGAGGAGAGGAGGATCAAGGTCCAGCTTGATGACGGAGCCAACCCCGCCGTGCTTTGGCATTGCCCTCCCTCCCTGCCCAGGGCAGCATGAGGCTCTGCCTCTCCCCTACCTGCCATAGGCAAAGCGTCTGTCTTTGTGGTGGTCACCAAAGGTGTCCCAGAGCCGCAAGGACACGCTAACATCATCTACCACATCCCGGGAGCGCTCCAGCACCTGCGGGAACAGAAACACCATCCAGCTGCTGAGTCCTTGAGCCCTGYAAGAGCGGGGCCGTCCCCACCGCATGCGGGGCACGGAGGAGTAATTCACAATTCCCCTGTGGGGAGGATGCAAGTCCATCTCCTCGGGGTTCCCATGGGGCATCCGTGAGCTGAGCCACCCCGGCATCCCTGCCCCGCTCCCCGGCAGCCCTCACCTCCTGGCAGACGCGGTACTGGTCGATGGCCCACACCGTGGGCACGTGGGTGGCGAGGAGCTGGTACTGGGTCAGCGTGGCGTTGCAGGCGCGGGCACAGATGAGCCGGGTTTTGCCCACCGCGTTGTCCCCGACCACGACGCACTTGATAGTTTCTACGTTTGGCCTCTCATAATCCATGTCAGAATCCATTAATTGGGACCTGCAGGGGGAAGGGCGGGGGGGGGTGTCAGCAAATACGGCTGGGATGAGCCGGGGGGGTTGTCTCCGGACGGGACGGGATGCCGAGGGGGGCGAAGCAGCAAGATGATGCTGATACTCAGGCTCGGAGCCGCCAGCCCCTCGCAGCACGGGGGAAGCTCTGCAGCAACYGGCAGCCCCGGTAAAGGCAGCGAGCGAAGGCAGCTGCCCACCCCTCCCCGGCTCGCGCTCCCCGCCAGTCCCCTTTAAAATTTAATGTTCTCGTGGCAGCGTGCGTTGCTCTGCCGCACGTCAGACACATGCCCTGCGTTAGATTCGACCCTCCTCCCTCCCCGTCTCTCCGGCCCTGGCTCATGCTTGTTCATGTGAGATGAGGCTTTTTTTTTTTTTTTTTCCTTTTTTTTTTCCCCTCCTCCTTTCCCCTTTCTCCCTCTCCAGCGTTTGCAAACGAAGCTTCCAGATCCACCCGACCGAGCGCACACCCGGGCACTGCCAGCTTCTCTGGCTGCCTGTCTCGGGGGAGCACCAGCTCTGTCCCTTGCCACCGACCTGCCCCCCTTTTCCCACCCCGATCCCGGAGAGGATATTTGCTCCCAGCTAAGAGCAGCAAAAGAGAAGAAACTCRTTCCATTTCCAGGCTCAGCAGCCGTCGGGTTTGGGAAAGCTCCCAGGACCGCTGGCTTCCCAGGACCAGGTGCGACCCGAACCCTCCCGAGAGGGAGGTTGGTGCTGTGGGTGCTGCGAAGCCGAGGCGAAGCACCCGTACCCTGCGAGCAGGCGTGCCCAGGTGTACCAGCCTTTGCCTGTCCTGAGTCTAGATCAGCCAGAATTAATTCATCGCAGCGTTAAGCCAGGGATTTATGAGATTTCCAGGGGGAAGAGCAGGGAGGAGATTGAGGGAAGGGGAGAAAGACAAAAAAAAACCAAAAAACAACCCCACATCCCAATTGCTCTGAACTTCCCAAAGCCGCAAATCTCTTCCCCCTTGTCACTCCCTCCTGGCACCGGCTTCCCGAGCTGCTATAATAAACCACCAGCGCAAAGGCTCAGTGAGCTAAAATACCCGGTAACGATGGCAACCGAGCCCTGCACGCGCGGACCACGGACGCAGCTCCCTAAACTAGCAGCCTGGCAAGGACTTTCCAATGTTAGCACCTCCCTCCCGTGCACAAGCTCTCCGAGCCCACCTGGCTACACCAGCCCGGAGGAGATGGCACGTGAGAGGGCTCAGCACCGTGCAGGATTGGGCCACAAGCGTAGGCAAAGGCGGGTGGCACAAATCCAGGTCWCTTTAGGTGCCAGCGCTTAGACATCAGCTGGTCCCAAGGCAAAACTTCTCCGAGTAGTTGTCACCGCATGCCACGTTCCCTCCATCCTTTGGGATGCGGGGAATGCCGAGGGCATTGCAAACCAGGAATAGCAACCTCCTCGGACTCCGCACGGCGAAAAGGACTCCGGACACGTTGCCTCCTTCCTCATTAGCCCTTGGAAATTCGTTTCCATCTCACGCATCCCACTCCACCACTGTCCCTGGTCCCCTGCTCCTCCTGGGGATCAGCTTTGYTCTGTAGGGCCAGGAGATCTCGGGGGGGGGGGGAGGTGGTTGGTAGGGCTCGGGGAGCTTCGCTGCGGTTATTTTTAGGGCCAGCTGAGCTCATTCAGCCGGTGGGGGGGAAGGCACATGGAGATGATAACTGCGGTTGGCAGTTTGGACTCTTGCCCCGCGTGGGGAGCTCGGCCCGCACCCAGYCGAGCACGGGGGACTTGGGAGCCTGCTTGGAAAGTCCATGCCCCGAGGGAATTAAGGGATAAATGCTAACGGGATCAGTGCCTGTGATGAGGAAAGGAAGAGGGGGACAGCAGCAGGCACCAAATGCAGGCTCCGAATAAAGCAGAAGCATGTTGGGGAACTCCGGCGGCCCCGCRGGGGTGGCTCGCAGCCCCCCACCCATGAGACACGGCCCCAGGAGGGGGCTGAGCCTCYTTGCAGGGACAATTTGAGCAGCACCATGCCGCCACCTCTGCAGCCCCCCTCCTCACCTTCCCCACCACCGCCTCTCTCCCGGGGACAGCTCCGAAACCCACCGGAGAGCAAGAAATAACCCGAGATGCYGAGACATCAGAGTTCYCCCCCTGYCCAGCAAAAGCCCTTCCCTGGGGARCAGGGCTGCTCCGGCCAGCAGCCCCCTCCCCAGCCCCACTCTCCCTGCCCGCTGCAGCCCCCCCACCCAAACCACGGGCACCCAATTCACACACACACACACACACCCCCCAAAGGAGAACCCCAAAATTGCTCCTTCCCGGCTGCCCAGCCTGCGGTTGCCAAGGCAACTACACCATCACCCCGGGAGCCGTCGCCTAGCAACTCCCAGGCTAAAAATCCTCCATCCCGCACCCCGCGAAGGGAGRAGAGCCCCCAAACCGGGGGGAAACCGCCCCGAAACGGCAGCAATGCACAAAAATAACGCGGCACCTCCCCTTGACCCCCCCGGCTGTTTTGGGCTGGGGGTGAGACGGGGCCCGGGCGGCCCCGCGGAGGCAGCCGGGGCTGTGCAGGCCGCGGCGGGGAGGCGGTGCGGGAGCGGGGCCCCGAGCGGGGCTGCAGCAYGGCCGGGCCCGGCCACGGCACCGGGGCCGGGGGATGCGGCGGGCCGGGAGCACCGGGAATGGGTGGGGGGACTTTGGATTGGGGTCGGGGGTGCTCGGAGCACCCAGATCGGGGGTGCGGGGCATTGCAAGGGGGGTAGGGGTGCTCAGAGCATCCGGATCGGGGGTGCGGGGCATTGCAAAGGGGCTGAGGAGCACCGGGAGCGGGTGCGGGACTTCGCAAAGGGGCCGAGGGTGCTCGGAGCACCCAAATCGGGGGTGCGGGACATCGCAAGAGGGCTGGGGAGGACCTAGGCCGGGGGTGCGGGGCATTGCAAGGGGGCTCGGGGGTGCGATCTGCACCAAAGCCAAGTGCGGGGCATTGCAAGGGGGTTCGGGGGTGCTCGGAGCACCCAGGCCGGGGGTGCGGGGTATTGCAAAGCGGCGGCGGGTGCATCGCGAAGGGGCCGGGCCCTCGCTGTCCCCCACGCCGGCAGCCGGGCCGGGCGGGGCGGCGGGGCAGGATACGCGGAGGCGGAGCGGAGCTGGGGCTGGGGTGGCGGAGGGGGGGGGTCCCCGGTACTTACACCAACACAGACGAAGCGGCGGCTCCCAGGGGCCGGGGCCGGGCTCGCCCCTCCGGACATGGCCACGGCGCAAGTTACGCGGCTCGGTTCTGCGCGCCTCGGCGCCGCGTTGCGCGGCTCAGAGCCTGGGACGCGGGGGCCCATGCCGGCACCTCGGTAGCCCCGCTCTCCGCATCCGCGGCCCGCTGCGCTGCGCGGAGCCCTGCGCGGAGCCCTGCGCGGAGCGGCGCGCTGCAGTCGGGCCCGCCCCGCCTTTCATTCACAAAAAACAAGCGGCCCCGCCGAAGCCCCGCCCCCGCCCCCCCGCCAACGCCCATTGGCTGAGAGAGACGGGGGGGGGGGCCCCCGGGGGGGGGGGGGCTGCGGGCGGGTAGCGGGGCCGGGGCGCCTCGGCGGGGGACCCCATCCTGGGGTGTGTGGGACCCCCGTCCTGCCCCTAGCCCTCCCTCGCGAGGGTCTCTCCATCCTGCCCCCCCAATCCTGCCCCGAATGGGGGACCCCCATCCTGCCCCCCAGCCCTCCCCCTGAATGGGACCCCCACCCTGCTCTCCATCATCTGCTGCATCCAACCCTCATCCTCCCCCGGCATCTCACCTCCATCCTCCCTCTGCATCTAACCCTCTCCCCCCACCTCACTCCTGCCCCCCGGGAAGGGGTGCACCCCCGCCTGCCCCCTCCTCTGAGCACCTTTCCCCCTCCCCTTATTGCACGGGGGCTGCACAGGGTTGCCAGCCCCCGGGGTCCCAGCCGGGCCATGCGCGGTGCTGGTGGTGCTGCCAGGCCAACAGCCCGGCTGCGGACGGGGCTGTGCCGGACGAGACCCCTCGTGCGGATGCTCACAAGCCCCGTTCCCCCCCCCGGAGCACCCCCAGCCCCTTGCAGGGCTGATTCTCCCGGGGGGGGGGCAGAGCTGACCCATCCATCCATGCTCTCCCAACACAGGCCACACGCTGCGGTATTGCCTTTGAACCCAAAGCGCTCCTCGCAGCCCCCTCCTCACCCCGCAGCCCCCCAGGGCTGCCCCCCAGCTTTGCCACCCCAGGGCATAAAAAACTCCGCGTCATCTTTGCAGCGTGGCTGCCGGGAAGGCATCCGGCACGCTGGCCCGCGCGGCCCCGCTGCTCTGACCCCGTATATCCGCATCATGTGATGCTTCGCCATCCTCTCCCAAGGCTTTCGGCTGCCTTCCTCCCCCCCCCCACATCATCTCCACCGAGCCACGCTAAGCTCGGCCCCCCGCTCCCTTTCCGCTCGGATCAGGCCGGCCGGCAGCCCGCGGCGCAGCCRGCACTGATGCAACGCTGCGTCAGCCGGCGTCAAAACCTCAGCGCTCGCCTCACCTCGCACCTTTGCATCGCAGCTCCGGCAGCCGCCCGGCACGGCCCCCCCATCCCGGCCCCCCGGCATTGCCCCCCGCCTCACCTAACACGCAGGATGGGGATCTCTCTCTCCATAGCAGAAGGAGATGGAGTTGCTTATTTGGGGAGGGGGGAGCCTTTTGGCTTTCCAGCCAGGCATAGGCAGCTCCCGGCGCTGCCTCCGTGCCCACACCGGGACTGCGAGCCGGCGGCGAAGCTATCGGCTTCACGGCAAAGCTATTTATTCCCCTGCAACGGGAGCTGCGAGTAGCCGAGCTGCAGCTTTGAGCTTTCTTGGAGTGGGTCACGGGGAAGGAACACGTAAAGCTTGTTTGCCAGCCGCATGATTTGGCTTATTTGCTCTCTTGTAGCAGGTGCTTAATTGTGGCATAAAGAGTTCCTGGCAGCTTTCTGGGCAGCTGAATTCCCGCCTGTCCCCCTCCCTGCTAGGCAAAACAAAAGCACAATTGTCACTTGCAGTCGAAACACCCGGGCTGCGGCGCTCGCACGGAGCCCTTTCCGGGCAGGAGGCTTTGCCGGGAGGAGAAAGCCGGTGGTGGGAGGCACCGGGGAGAGCACCGGGCAGGGGAAGGGGTTTGGGAGCATCTACGGAGCATCTGGCCGCTACTCGCAGCCCCTCTGCTCCGTGGGAGGAGAAAAACAAGTCTCAGCCGACTCGCTGCCTCCCACCGCTCCCCAGCGAGCCCACGCCGTGGCATGGCACGGCCGCCCACGGCATGGCACGGCCGCCCACGGCATGGTATGGCCACCCACGGCATGGCACGGCCACCCACGGCATGGCATGGCCACCCACGGCATGGTATGGCCGCCCACGGCATGGCACGGCCGCCCACGGCATGGCATGGCGGCGAGGCAATAGCCTCTGGCAGGGCTGTAATTAAAAGGCCGTTTGCTCCCGTGTCTCTCTCTGATTTAAGCCTCTTGAACTTGTCCCAAAGGGCTCCCATCTGCCTGGCTCCGTAATCACCCTCACTCCCAGGCAAAGAGCTCCAAACCCAACGGCTGAGCACTGGCGAGCTCGCACCACTGGGAACAAGCACCCATTTTCACCCCGTAGCATCCTCCACCCTCCACCTCCCCCTTCCCAGCAAGGAATGGAGAAGCTCTCTGGATATCAGATCCACGAGCAGACATTGCTCCAGCCGTGCCCTCCCCTGTAAACTTTATGACTCTCTCGGGTTTAACGGCGGGGGTGTTTCCATCCCTCCCACGTGCTCCCCGCCTCCCTGCTCAGCCTTGCTGGGGGCTGGCACGCCAGGTTGCACTGCTGCTCCCCRATCTTGCAGGGGGGATGCAAACCCATTTTCCTTTCGCTCCTTGGAGCAGCCAGCCAATGCTCTGCAACCGCTGCAGCCTTCCCAGCTCTGCCCCCGCCACTGCCCGCCACCCTGATCCCCAAATACGAAAGCTGAGCTCAGCGTTATTCACCTTGCAGAAGCCTGCGACAGACCGAGGCAATGCACCCCTTGCCGGCAGCACCCCGGCAAAAGCGGATTTGCAGCGGGGAGACACCCCGACACCCTCCGGCAGCCCTGGACCACGAGCTCCCGCAGCCCCTGCCGCCGGGGACCTGCCTTTGCCTTGTTTTACCCTAAGCCCTGCCACGAGTTTTCCGCCTTATCCGTGAGGGAACGGAGATGTTGCAGCGGAGCGTGTCAGAGGGGAGCAAAGAGCAAAGTCCCCTGGAGAAAGTGGCCGGAGGAAGAGTGCCTGAACCGGGAGGGTGGAGGAGCCGGTGCCGTGGCGGGCAGGTACTTACAGGCTGTGAGCCATTGCAGTCATCTTCCCGGCGGGGCTGCCTTTCCCTTGGGTTTCCATCTCTTTCTCTTGGCAGACTCTGAAAGGAGAGGGCAGAAGGGCTCTGTGAAAACACCCCAAACGTGGACTACCCCCCCTGTTTCCTGCACGGTGTCACCCCGCTACCCTGGGGACAGAAAGCCTTTGGGAAGGCAAGTCCTGCACGGCCRCCTGGGCTGGCCAAGAAGTGTCCTTGTGTGGGGAGAGGGCTGTCCCTCATCGACCGAGCGGCTCTGCCCGCCGTCCCTCCATCTCGCTGCCACGTCTGCTCTCCTCCTTCACCGTACAAAGCAGCCGAGGGGAAGATATACAGATATATGCGACAGGCATGCACAGACCCGTCCCTTTCACTGRAGCCCTGCGCTGGGTTTCACAGTGACAGCCCCCCCTCGGCCCCAGGGGCTGGCCAGGGTGGTCAAGGGGTCCCCCAGTACCCCCCCCCGCTCCAAGCACCTTACCCTTGGGCTAAGAGCCTTCCCTGCGRGCACGTGCAATGTCTGGCTCCCGGGGTGGCCAGCAGACCACCGAACCTGCCGGCATGTTTGCTTGGGGCAATGCTCCCCTCCTGCGAGCTCCGGAGCGAGGCAGGGCAGCAGGGCTCTCCCCTCCTTCTCCTGTCACTGGATCAACGATGCCTGCACACGTCAGGCTGGAGCAGAGTCCAGCCTGGGCTTCGCTCTTGGCAAAGCCAGCAGACGCCTGGCTCCTGCCGGGGAGTGGGTTTCAGAGACCCACTATCGTGCTGSGTCCTTCCCCCGATCCACCCAGGAAGAGCAATCAGGGTGACCCCTCCATTTTCCTGCTCTGAAACCCCCAAATCCTGCAGTTTTTCTTCCTGGGTGATGCTACAAGGGGTCTCCTCGCTCAGGGCAGCTGCCCCAGGCATCCACGTGGGCTCCCCAGCCCCATCAGCAGGACTGGGAGAGTTCAGCCTTCCCTCGCCGGGCAGCCAGGGAGGGAGAAGGCAGCTCAGACAAATGTTTTTTTACGGGCTTAAAATCCATTTGGACCCAGCAGGCAGGAGAAGTCTCCAACCAGCACCTTGCAAAGCTGGCAAAACCCAACCCGACCACGGTGGGGGAACAGCGGCAGCAAAGGGACCCTGTGCCGCTGGAGACGGCACGACGGGATGTGCCACCATGCTGGTGGGGAGTGGACTGGGAAGGAAAGTCCAGGAAACAGCTGATWCCAGAGGGGAAGGTCTAAAACAAGCAAAAAGAGCATTTCTGCACCTTTCGTCCCCTGTCCTGCCAGAGCAACAGAGTGTATCTCCAAGAATATTGGCGTGCTCTGGAAATTCACTGCATGTGCATATTATGACCCAGCTCCACGCCTGGATCCCGTCTCCCAGCCCTGAAATACAGCCACCTGATACGCCACGGGTGATAACTCATCCTGCCATCGATACCGCTGCAGAATTTCAGGGATTCATCACTCAGTTTATAAATATTTAAACCCAGAAGGAGCCATGTACTCCTGTAAAACGCAACGTATTATACAAGCAAAGTATCCCTCCCTCTACCCCAGCGCAGAGCAAAYGAACATCTGGGGCTCTCCAGACAGATCTGCTGCAGCTAGAAACCGGGTGAGGGCAAAATTCAAGGTCTCAGTCCRGGCGTGCAGGATTTCTGCATCCTCCAGCTAGGATACATTGGATTTACCGCCCTGATGGGCGCAGAAAAGTGCTGCTTGATATGAAATCGCAGCTAAGGCTGCTCCTCCAGCTGCTTCCCCCGCCACCCCAGCCAGGTTTTGGGCATGCACGGCCGGCCCCGTGCTCACGGGAGGGCTGCAGCTGCAGCCTGAAACATTTACAGGCTCCCCGCCGGCCGGCTGCTTCATGCAGTATTCACAGCTTCATACAGTATTAAGAGCTGCTGACGCCTCGTGAAAAAACTGTGAAAAGCTTCTATTTGGGGAAAGTTCCTCTTATAACGGTGCATCCTGTGGCTTCTCTGTTTCCCTTTTCTCCTGGTTCTCTTGCTAGGGAGAGCAGGGCAAAAATAGGCTGATAGCGTTGCCAACGATCCTGGGCTCTTCATCAGAAGAAGAAAATAACCCCCGAAGCAAACAACCCCAAGGAATTAATTCTCACATTGCACCCGGGGAGCTGCTATGGGTGCGGGGTGGGTGTCTGCCTGGCTTGCCGCAGCCTGGGGACTGATGCTCAGCGAGAAAGGGGAAAGTGGGACCTCCTGGGTCTTGTCCCTGGGTCTGGCTGCAGCCAGCACCCGGCACAGAGCACGGTGCGGGGTCTGGGGGGGCTTGGGGGGGGGGGCCTGCATATCTCCACGTTAAAAAAAAGAAAAAAATCAAAAAATGAAAGAACAAGGAGGCTGTTTCTAAGCAACTGTCTCCAGTAGGGATGGAGAGCAGAGGAAGGGGAGGAAGCAATGCTGGGTAGGGAGAAAACTTCTGGGGTCCCAGAGCCCCCAGCAGGACCCGGTGGGGGGGGTGAGGGAGGGAGCGGAGGAGCTGCCTGGGTCTGTCTCATTAGCGCCGGCTGTTTGAAAGGCAGGAAAAGAGGGGACATGGGGGTGTCAGAACACCCCCCGCAGGGGCCAGCACTAGGGGCAGAGGCTCACGGGTGGGTGAGCGGGACCATCACCCCCTTTCCCCACCGCAGAGCCCGGCTGGAAGGGGTGGCCCAGGGGAGAGCGGCCGTGCCTCCTGCCTTTGCTTGTGAAACAGMACCCCAGCCCCCAAAACCACTTCCTACCCTAACGGCTCCCAGGCAAAGGAAGCGGCAGCAGTGCTGCCTATCGCCCTGCCAGGCAGCCTGCGGGCAGCAGGAGACCGCCAGCAAGGCRGGTAGGCAGGAGGGCAGGGAGGTGACGGCAGCGTTTGGTGGCTGCATGGACTTCCCGACTCCCCGCCGAGAGACATCAACACCCCTTATTGAAGCAGCAAATAGCAGCCACGGAGAGTCACCGGTTTTATCCTCCCTGTTCCCGTGGGACAGCAGGGTGGCATCCGTCCCACGCTGGAAGACTCTTTGCTCCCACAATTTGGTGTCTTCTCGCACGTGGCTCTGCCCGAGCGCCCTCCTCTCTGCCCGCGCCGGCCACGGGCTACTCGTTAAACCCCGATTGCCACCAACACGCCCCRTCGGGGCCTGACAGCCCAATTCTCGACAGCTCAAAGGGGAGCGAAGGGGTAATGAGGGAACGAGGAGCTAGAGCATCACCCTCTCCGGAGGGTCTGCATCAGCCCACMGCCCACAGGGCTGGCAACAGCCTGCAGCGGCACTTAAAGCAACTCCCGTGGCATGAACCACCTCCGCTCCCGTGCAGCCCACCGACCCATTTCCAAACCCTCAACCCTTACACCCCTTTGCATCCCCCCGCAGCTCCCCACCACGGGGGGAAAGCCCTCAGCCTCGCCATACCCCGTCGCTGCTACAGGGGCTGACCTCAGCAAAGSCCTGGGGCAAAAATGGGGAATAAATTTGCTCCGGGCAGCCGGCACGGTTACCTGCGTGCACTGGCTCTGCACCGTCCCGCGGCTTTCCCCTCYGGTCCAGCAGCCGCCTTCGCTATCCCGAGGTGCTAACTGGCCTGGACAGGTAGGACCCATTTTTATATGCTCGCCCATGTGATCCAAACAAATGCCCTAGGGATGAGTTTTTGCACTGACACAAGTAAAGGGGCTGGGACTAAAACCTGTTGAACCACAATCCGTGCTCAACTGACAGGAATTTTCCACTCGGAGCCGTTCAGCCCAGCTCTGGGTGCGTCGGCGGCACGGCACGCGCCAGGGCCCGCGCCTCCCCGCTCCCAAAAATCCCGTTTCCCTACACTTCCAAAGTATCAGACTCATTCCTAAATGCTTCCCGTATTACAGCTGGAGAAAATGAACCTGGGTGGAGGGATGGCTGGGAAATGTGAAGGAATATGTTAGAGCCATTGATCACATCTAAATCCTGCAAATCATTTGCTATTTCTCCCACGGTCCGTGGAAGAAAACACAGCAGAAGATACCAGCCGGGGTGAGAAATGGGGGGGGAATCCTTTGCCCCCCAAAAAGCAAACAGGCCCTGCAGCCTCGGGGCTTGGCAATGGCACTGCTGCACGGGTTGGAGGGTGTTTTTGGGGGCCACGAGCTGCGGGTCCCTCACCGGGATGCTCCTTGCAGCTCCTCAGGTTATGCTGCCGGCGTGGTGCTGGTGAGGAGGAAGGCAGGTACCGGGGGGGGGGGGGACTCGCAGTGACCAGAAGTGACGAGGATGGGAATGGAAAGGGGAACGTGAGCTTTGATGAGCAGTGGTGAGTCAATGGGAACCAAGGGACTGGGGAAATGGCCAGGGGCCACGGAAAGGAGAGGTGGTTCGAAGGGGTGACTCAGTGGGACCAGCTGGTGAGTCAATGGGAAAGGAGGGAGCTAATGGGCTGATGGGCAGCAGGTGCCTATCGGGCTTAAAAAGAGGCAGGAGGACCCCCCCCAAGGACTGAACCAGCTCTGCTCAGGCTGCTCTTCTTGGAGGGACTGGAGCACCTCTGGAGAATGCTGTCTGCAGGTACTGATTTAGCCGATAGCAGGCAGGAACGTGCTGCTCGGCGCACGCAGGGCATTTTTTGCTGGTGCGGGTCTTGCCTCACCTTCTAATTGAGATGCTGTTATGCCCCGGGCGGCTCTGCGGCTCTGCGTGGCTGGCACCCGGGGCTTACTCACACATGCAGTATGTTCTCACGGGAGGCARAGCTATTTGCTCTGGCCCAAGCTGAGCTAAGCTAGAAAGGGAAGCCAGGAGGAATTTTCTGCCTAATTTTGTGGCAGGTACTTAAAAAGGTTCCTGTTTTGCTGGGTCACAGAGCAAGGAAGATGTTCCCTGCCCAAAGCAATGCCTGGTTTGCGGCTGCTTGCTCCGAGCAACTCGGAGCATCCTGCAAATGGTCCTGACTTCTGCAAACTTCAGTGTTAGCTGGTGTCCCAGCTGTGAGGTTCACCCTGGGGGGGGGGTGCCAGCCCTTGCCTTTGCAAACTGCCCCCCGCTCAGCCTCTGAGCCAGCCCCAGGGCTCAGCCCTGCCCAGGAGCCGGGGCTCTGCCAGAGCTGGGCACAGGCTCCCCTCTGCTGCCGGCTCCTCTGCTGCTGCGGGACTGGGGATACTGGTGGCACAAAGAGGGGTAGGTGGAAAAGGGGGGGAGGTGGGGTGCTGGCTTGCTGTGTGTTGGAGTGTGTCAGGTGGTTTTCTCATCTTGTTTTGCAGCTGGTTGGTTTGTTGGGGGTGTAAGGGCAGGGGCTCTGTCAGCCCTGCCAGTGTGGGGGGAGCAGTAAATAGGGGTCACCTTGGGGTCCCATTTAGAGCCAGGGTGCCAAGGGTCTGGGAGCAAATGCCTGGGGAGGGGGAAGCTGGAAAAAGCTTCTGTTAAAGGTACCTATGCTCAGGGGTTTCCCCCCACTGTGGGTACCCGTGGGAAATGCCCCTGCCTCCTTCTAGCCCACAAACCAGCTTTGGGGGGGCCTGGGGCCACCCTCTGCATGGAGCCGTGATGGGGGCTCAGGGCTTCCCRGGAAAGCACCGTAGCTGAGCTTGTTAAACCTGTTCGAGCCCCCTGTGGCAGACCASTTAAACCCATTTAAGGAAGGGTTAAGCTAGTTTAGTGTAAATTGGTAGTCTATTGATGTGAAGGCTAATCTGGTATTAAGTGCATCGACATTGGGGATTTGGACTAATTTAACTAGTCTGTCTGCTTGTTTTGTCTGTGTGACTTAATGAAGGGTCCGGGCTGCGCTCCCCTTCATCTCGGGCTGCAGAGAGCCACTGAAAGAGGGAGAAAAATAAACTGGGGACTGAAGGGAAGAGCCACATGCAGGCTGAATCTGAAACGGTGCTATTTATAGACATCCCTGCTCAACCAGCCTAAATTCCACCTAGGTCCCYGTGCCTGGCTGGGGGGAGCAGCAGGGTGGGCAGCGGGTGGGTGAAGCAGCCGGGTCCTGCCAGCCCATCGCACCTTGAYGGGGCGATTTGTGGGGCCAGGCTCAGCCCGACCTGAGTCAGAGCAGAGGATGCTTCTTCCTCATCCCCAGCTCCTCATTAACCCGCTGCCCCAGGGCTTTCTCAGGAGCATCACCCAGCCCGGCTGGTGAGATGTCAAGGACCAGGAATGGGTGTTTGTTTATTTTTTTGCTGTCATCCCTAAAGGGCTGTAATCACAATTAGGGCACCCACGAGGCACRGGGCAGAGATGCAGCTTCTTGCCTGGGTGCAGTGTCCAGGAGAAGTGGGGGGGAAGAGGGAAGAAAGGTGAAAGTGCCTGGGTGACCCCTCCATCACCCAGTCCCYGTGCCGTACCCTGCCCACGCAGCAYCCCYGGGGAGCACGGGGGGTAGGTTGAGCAGAGGCCACACCTGAGGGTTTCTCAAATGCTTTACCTCCACGCTGCTGTYGCGTGTGGGTGTTCGCAGCAGTGCTTAGTGGCTTCCCCTGTCTCCAGGAGTGTTGGGGGGGGTCCTTAATGCTGGAGCTTGAGCCTGAAACTTAACGAGGAGCTGAGCAGCTCCCCGGYGGGTTGCAGCAGCCTCTCAGCAAGTGTGTAAATGGAGGGATGCAGAYGGGAGCTAATTGCATTAGGCAGTGCCGCGGTGAGCAATGGGCTCGGCTGCATGTGTGCCAGCACTGCCGGGACCCAGGATCTGCCAAGCTGCRGAGCTGCTGGTGCTGAAGGAAAAGGAGGCTCCTGCACAGCTCTGCGCCTGCCTTGTGACTGCGAAACGTATGTGCTTAATATAGGCCAAATGAAAACATTCTTCCCAAAATAGAAGACCTTCCCCGGAAAGAGCTGCAGCTCTGGCGGGAGCAGTCACAAGGTGCCGGCCGCGGTGGGGTGGGCTCGGGCAGGTGTGGTTGTGCAAGGCTGCACATCCAGCCTGCAACCGGCCGGCTCCCAAGGTCACCTCCCCAGGCTCCGCTCCCAAAGCTGCCGGGCATACCGCAGCTGCCCAGTGACCCTCCCCAAAAACGTGCCAGCYGGCTCCTGGGTGCCAGATGCTGCCCCGGGAGAGGAGTTCATGGATGGGGCAAGCGCCCACGTAGCTTGGATGGGGYGCGGAGGCGCGTGGCCCCATCCCTGAGCCGTGCAACATCGCGGGTGAAGGTGCTGCYGCGTCTCGTGCGGGCGTGCTGGGGCGAGTGCTGGGGCTCAGGGTGGTGTTAGGAGCTGCAGGGGCTGAAACGTGTTTCTGCTTGCGGTGCTGCCGGAGCTGGGGTTTGGGAAGGGATTGGGCTGGCAGGAGAAGGGGTGATCCCCATGCAGCACAGGGGTGGCTYTGTGGGCTGCTGCCAGGCTCGGGGGACTGCAGCCAGCTAAGTGCTTATCGCAAATCTTGAATATTCATCCTCTTCTGCATGCTCCTGCAGTGCCCTCCTAAGGCAGAGGGAGGGGGGCTGGTGCTTGGGGGCCTCTTGGCTGGCAGGGAAGGCTTTGGGGGCTCACAGCAGCCCTGGGTCTGCTGTGGTGCTGGGTTTGTGCTGCACTGCATCTGCTCCTGGTTTGGGCTGCGAGTGCAGGAGCCTGCAAGGTGTTAGCAACTACAAMGGGCAAAAAGCACCGTGCATCCCCTCCCTGATCCCATGGAGATTCCTGCTCAGAGGAGGAGGTGGGTGCTGCAGGTCCAAACCCTCTTTGGGGGCTCTGACCCTTCCCCCTCGGTCACTTGGGACTTTCTCCACTGCTGGTGTTGACAGTGTTTAATCCAGCTTGACCAGACACAGCTGCCTGCTTGGAAAATGGGGCAGGCAGGGGTGAGAGTTCACACCTGGGGCTTTGGTAGGTAAAAAGAGAAAAGCCAGAAATCCTTCTCTGTTAATCTCTCAGGCTGCACCATGGATCTGCACCCGGTGTTTTGCAAAATGCAAAGCTCTGCTGCTCCAGTCCGCAGGCTCATGCGGTCTGCTGGCTGGAGGGTTTGCAAGGGGTGAATGCAACCACATTGCTCTCTATTTTGCCCCAGCATCTTATTAATACTGTAGAGACCCAGAAATATAGGCTCAGCTATTGAACTTGGGCACTTGCGTGATCTAGCTAGTGATATAATCTGTCTCCCCTGAGCAGTTCAGATTCATTTTATTCCGGTAACACACGCAAGGGCTGGCGCTGCTGCTGGGCACTCAGCTGAGGGAACCTTTGTTTGCTGCAGTGACAACCTGGGTCTTTAACTCCTGATCCTTATGTGGCACTAGACAGACCCAGGGAAACTGGAGACCACCTGAGCTGAATAAAGCTGTCGCATCCCCTACCTCCACTTAACTCTTCCCAGAACCTTAAAATTCTGCAGGAAGGAGAGCTGGCCCCACAAATCAGTGCAGATGCAAATTTATGGTGTGTTCTGGGACAAGTGCTTTTTAATTCAGAAAGCTCTTGCCCGGCGGGTTGGCTCGGGCAAGGTGAAGACGACCTTGTGGTCATTCACTTGAAGCCGGGAATGAAATTGTTAGCCATGCAAAGAGAGAAATGTGAGGACAGCCTATGAAGAGGTGAGATAAGAGGCACAGYGTGGCCAGGGCACGGCTGGAAGTGCAGCAGGTTATGAATGGGGAGAGAGGATGTGGTTTTCTGTTTCCTTTGCTGATTGCTATGGAAAAAAAAAATATCTGAAAAATGGGCTTCCTGCARGACAAAGATTGAGGGAATTCCCCTGGCTGCCGAGCCTCTGCCAAGTCCTTTGTTTCCTACAGTCTCGCTGGTGGGTATAACAACAAATACTTTTTTCRGCTGTTGTTCAGAGTGTAGGAATTGGTTTCTGCTGAGTTTCTTGGGTGCTCTGCTTGCAGGACCCTCTGTGACACCCCCCCATGGGGAAACTGAGGCAGAGAGGAGCCCAAATCAGAGGAAAATGCTGGACCCTGAAGGAAGAGCYGAGCTCTTTCTGCAGTAGCTGGGCTGGACTAATGCTTGGGGGTCTTGGGTGGGAGTGCAAGGAGCACATTTATTGCCCAGAAATGCCTTTGCTCGTGCAGTGCAAAATAAATCCTTGTTTTCATGAGCATTAAAACAAAGCAACTGTCCTTCCTGGCTATGTGGCAAGAAAGGGTTAGAGTTTCTAATGGACTTYAGTGGTGAGCTATAACTTTGCTGCAGCCAGAAACAAATTGGGAGGGGGGAAAAAAACCCACAGTGCTGGGCTTCCCTGTGTCATGGGGCTGGGGAAATGCAAGCCCAGCGATGCCTCCCKGCTCTGCCCCTGCAGGCAACTAATGTCAGGGGAGAACCAAGGCTCCTTAATGAAAYGGGATGGGCATAAACTTAGATTCTGTGAAATAAAATAGCTTTTTATGATGCAGGGACGTAGCGCTGGGTGAAGTCAGCAGAAATGCTGAAGTGGATTATAAATGGCACTGGTTAATCTTAAACTAACATCAGCAGGAAGCCAGCAGCTCGGGTGGGAAATTCCAAAGCTTGCAAACAATTTTTTGGCCCATGTCAGAATAAAAGGATGGTCTCTCATGAACATTTATGGGGAAATTCTGACCTGGAGACACTTTTTTTTGCATTAAAGCCCAGCATTAAGTAAACAAACTGCACCAGAGCTGGAGGTTTTGCATGCATGTGAAAGCTTTGAGAGCCTGTCGGATTCAGCTGATGTCCATGGGGTTCCTTGAAATACTTTGATTTCTGGTTGAGCTGTGTGCTAATGGTCTCAGTGCTCCCTGGCAAATATTTTGGGACCTTGGTAGCAGCTTATGGGGCTATGGGAGAGTGTCAAGAAGTGGGCTGCAAAGGTGTGATGGGCTGGGCTGGGGGGGGGCTCAGCAGGACCCAAGGTGGGCTGCTGCCTCCTCTGCAACAAGCCACCTTCTCCTTTCCTCCRCAAGCACCCGTTTTGTGGCCCCACGGATCAGCTGATGTGTGTAACTTGGCTCCCAACACAGGTGCTTTGGCTTTCACATGTGCTTTGTTGCTGTTGTTAAAGCAAGCCACAGACTTCTTCCTTCCTTCCCACCCTTAAGGTAGTTTCCTTTTATTAAGAGCCTTTTCATCTCTAATATTAATAGAAAATGATGATTTCCTTATCTATGTCTTAGCTTTGCCAACTGTGAAAGGCTTTTTAGTAGCTTTTGGACCTGACTTGGTTTGCTGGAAACATATATATTGCATTTCTATCTCCTCGCAGTGAACTGAAGTGCAGCACATGTAGGCAGTGCTGTGCTTCCTTGGGCTYCACATCATTCCTTCTCTCATCTGATTAACCAAACAAATCTATCCAAAAGCCACTGGTTGGACTTGGTACCTTTCGAAAGCTTTATTTCTCTTCCCAAATATTGGTTCCTGATGAAAGTCAGGAACCTCCCTGGTCCTGTGACCCAGGGCTGTGCAAGGRCAGGACATGGGGAAAGGTGGCAAGTGCAGCTTGCATGGCTCTGTGCCAGGGCTCTCTCAAGCCATCCTCCAAATTAACAGCGGCTTAAAAGCAATTCCTCCCTCTCCTTCTGCTGGGATTTGGAGGAGAGGGAGAGAAAGAGAGGCCAGGGCATGCTGAGGGGTTACGTGTGCGGAGATGCAGTACATGGTCTGAGCGTGGTTAAATGCCCTGGGTCATGTTTGCTGCCCAGCGAGGCAGACCTGTGCCTGGTCTGCACAGAAATGATAAAACTGAGAAGCAGGAGGGGTTTTACAGTAGCGTTTTCAATAATGGCTTTGCAAAAAAAAAAAAGTGTGAAGCATTTGTTTGTAAGTGGAGGGCAGTATCTCATTCTTGAGGGTGGGGAAAATCCTGGATGAAAATATCTTCCCCAGCTCCGAGCTGCGTAGCCACAGCACTGCGCCGGAGGCTTCCCGGCAGCTGGAAAGACGAGATTCCTGCAGTCCTGCACTCCTTAGTCAGGAGAGGTGACATGCAAACACACCTGGGTTGCTGGGAGAGGAGGCTGGCTCGTGCCCTGTACTGGGCTTGACACCACTAGATGTGTATTTTCCCATGGGAGGATCCTTCTCYGGAGCGGAGGCTGCCCTGTGCGGGCTTTCAGGCACGTGGTTTCTCGGTTCTCCCCGGCTGCAAGAGCTCCAGGTGCAGGCAGACCGGAGGAGATGGATGCTGGTGGAAATTACCCATCCCCGGCGTGGGTTTGCCAGGCCTGGAGTATTTGCGCGGGCAGGGTTGTGTCAGGGCAGCAAAGCCAGCAGYGCTGCTGGCTCTCGAGTCACCCTGTCCTGTGCATGTGTCCAAAGCAAATAATTGGGTGGCTTTGTGCCCCTCAAGAGCCCACCTGACCTTGCAGGAGCATCGCAAGAGGAGCTGTTGTCTGGTTCTGGCAGCGTGGCTTTCCCATGGGTTTTATACCCCGGTGACGTGGGTTTGCTGCACGGGCTTCCCGCTGCCTTTGCAACTCTGTCTCCTGAGCAGGAGAAATAGGATCTTCGTAATTACTCTGCAAACAGCTTTTGGAGAGAAAGCTGTAGTTCATCTTACACAGGATGCTGCAAGAGAGATTGTTGCTCCCATGGGTTTTTCTTCCGGAGCGTCCCCAGGGGATCCCTCTGCACCTTGGCTGTTGGCAAACCCTTTTGTGCTGATCCCATTTCGGGACAATCCTCTCGGGAGGTCTCCAGATGGAAGTGGCTGATACTGCCTTTGTGTGAAGGGCTTCTCGCTGCTTCTAGGCTTGAAATAAAATACAGTACCCCTGTTTGGCTTGTTCAGACTTCATCCTCTTGCTGGCTTTTGCTGTTGTTTGGGTAACCTCTGCAAAGTTGCTGCGGGAACCAACAGGAGCTGCTTACTGCAAAGTGCTGATGCTCCTCTGCTGCCCTGGGACAGACCTGGGGGTCTGAGCTGCCAGGGCCACAGCAATGCAAGCCTCGTGCTGGCCTGGCTGTTTTCGTGCTTAAATAAACAGCAAAAATGGATGGGTTTACCATGGTGACAGCCACTTTGGCAGGAAGAGTCCCTTGTCCATGTCTACCTGAAAGGAGGCTGTAGAGAGGCGGGTGTTGGTCTCTTCTCCCAAGTAAYRAGYGATAGGACGAGAGGAAATGGCCTCAAGTTGCGCCAGGGGAGGTTTAGATTGGATATTAGGAAAAATTTCTTCACTGAAAGGGTWGTCAGGCATTGGAACAGGCTGCCCAGGGAAGTGGTGGAGTCACCATCCCTGGAGGTGTTCAAAAAAACGTGTGGATGTGGCGCTTCGGGACATGGTTTAGTGGGCACGGGTGCTGGGTTGATGGTTGGACACGATGATCTTGGAGGTCTTTTCCAACCTTAATGATTCTGTGATTCTACCACTCTCCTGGTGTTTGAGTCCCTGTGTCTGTCCTGGTCAAAGCCACTGTCCCTTTACTTGCCACCCTCTTGCCCAGCTTTCAGCCAAGCTGTCAGCTTTCCAAGGGAAGTCCTGTTTTCCTAGGAAATCCACCTTTCCATGGCAGAGAGTCTCTGGGCAGCTGTAATGATTAACAGTCCTTGGGCATGCCTTGCCTAGGGCTGTGATCTCCCTGCACGGGACCCCGGGTCACCAACCCCCCCAGCTTGCAATAGCGTGTGAGGACRTAAACCCCACTTTGGCGATCCTGACTCATGCGAGCCAGTGCTCCTGCCTCTGATGGGAAAAGCATTACTCACGTGAGACTGTTTGTAGGATCAGGGCTTTAATTATGGGGTTTGCCCATCTTGTAGCGTGGGAACCGGAGCCATTAGCCCCTAAACCTCCAGATCATTCCCAATACATTAATGTTTCTAATTAGTTAAGCCTGATGCCTTTTTCTCTCTGTAATGACAGCGGCGCTAGTACTTACTCGTGTTTGCTCTGCGTGCTGGTACTTCATTATATAATGATACAGTATGTGTTGTAATACCTATTCCCAACTGACAGTGGGGTTTTTTTTTTTTGCATATGCCTCATCCAGAACTGATTAGGCAATGGAGAAGACAGGCTAGTGCAAATAAATGTTTGGGTTGCATCCTTCCTAATTAGCTGGGAACCTGTCAGTGTAGGGGGGGATTAGGGCCAGGTGAGGACCCAGAGCTGGTGGGTCAGTTAAAGGTTGCTGTGGGATGGGTGGGATGAACACCCATTGCCTGTTTTCATGCTCCTTTAGGGGATGAGCTTGCCCCTTCCCTGGGCTGTGTTTCATTCCCAGTCCCTTCTTCCCATCCTTCCAGGGAAACCATCTCCGTGGCAACCTCAAACCTCCAGGCTCTGCCTCGGAGCTGCTCGCCCATCTCCAGGACCTGGTGGGTAAGTGCCTCGGCAGGGCCAGCCGTGGTGGCCCTGGCCACCGGGTCCATCGGGCTGCTGCAGGCACCTCAGCGCAGCCCGGGGAGGCGAGGGCTGGCGTTGGGCTTGGCAGGGGTGTGGGTATATAAACCTCATACCCCGGCTCCCCCTCATCCTTGGGGCTTGGCTTGTCTTTTGCACAGACTGAAAAATGGGTGCCCAAGGCTGTCCTCGTGTGGAAAAAGCTCTGCTGCGGCTCTGGAGGGGGTGCCTGGGTTCAAGGTGAACCCCTGGGCTGTTCCCCTGGGGTCGGGGTGTGTTGGTCAGTGCCGCTGCTGGTCGTGCATCCATYGGTGATGGTCTTGGTTAGACCATGACCAAGCCTGATACCAATTTTTCATCTTTTCTGTCACATTAGAGTCCTAGGGAGAGCAGCAGGGCTGGCACCTGGAGACAGGGACTCTGTCCCCTCTTGGTGCTGCCTGGGCTCGGAGCGCGGGGTCGGTGATCGCCACGGAGGTGATCGTCGCTGTGCCCGGCTTGTGAGGTCATACGTGCACGTCTCTGGTGCTGCGCAGGAGGGTGGCGATGCCCCCTCCTTGTGGGTGGGCAGAAATGGGTCCTCTAAGATGTGGGGTCTTGCTGTGAGCCCGCTGGGGCTCGGCGTTTCCTGGCACAGGGCAGTAGCAGGATACGTGGTGCATTTCTGGCGTAATTGGGATTAATGATGTGGAACTGGTGGAAGTGTGTGTGGGGGAATGTGTAAGGATGGGTGTGCTTTGCCTGGAGCTGGTTCCTGGGGGGGCTGAGCCGGAGCACGGTGGTGGGGATGCTGGGGGGGGCAGCGCTGGGTCACAGCTTTGCCCGTGGGACTGACCCTCTCCGTCCCTYGGTCCCTGCAGGGCAGGATGAAGCTGCTGGATGCCGTGTTGCTGGCTGCTGGCCTGCTCGGCACTGCTGCCCGGGGGGAGCAGTCCCCCTGGCCGGATGAGCCTTCCCGGACCTGCTTCTTCCAGATGCTCAGCAGTGTGGACAGCGAGTTCTGCAGGTGAGTGACTCCCTGCTGTCTCCTTCACAAACTGCACCAGCCCTGGGCATCCSGTCATACGCTGCCCTTGCGTGTCACCTCCTGGGACAGTTAATTCCAGTATCCCCTTTGCCAGGGCTATAAATATTGGTTGCTTTCTTCCTTTTGCCAGGGAATCTGGGCCAGAGCGAAGCAGAGCTGTGCTTGCTGCACTGTGCAGCTCTTGTTTTATGCAAGCTGAGATCTCGGTGTCTCCGGTCACCTCGAGTTGTTCCTTGGTCCATTTTGCAGAGGCTTTTAAAGCAATGTACAGCTTCAGAGACTACAAATGTCTTCTGCCGAAAGTTTCAGAGGAGGGAGGCTACTTTTGGGGAAGGTCATTCCACAGACCTCAAAGCCCATCCTGCAGAGATGTTAAAGCTTGAGGTGTGGGCATGGGAAGAGGAGGAAGCCTGGGGAGCTGCTCCTGGAGCTGCAAATGGGCAGTTTGCTGCTGTACCAGCTGGGGCCCCCGGCTGAGCAGSCACTGAATGCAATCCTTTATCAAGTGTTTGGATACTGAAGGTCCTTGGCTTAAACTCTTGMTGCCTGTGGGTTGCTGTAGATGGGRGGCAGGGCTGGGTGAGCAGCGGCACACATGTGCCCCTTGCCTTTGGGGGGGTTCTTAATATCCCACATTACTGGGAGATTCTGCATCAAAAACATCCTTTCTGCTCCTTTTAGTTAACCAAAACGCTCTCTAAATATGAGCGACTTAAGCTTCTAGATTAAGGCAAACAGACTTCACTTGGCCCCAGCTTGCTCCCGCAAACCATGAGTAAAGGCACCTTGCTTTGAACTCCTGGCCTCCTTCGTGCCAGCCCCGTGCTGCCGCGGGTGTTTGCTCAGCAGCCTCTGGGGCTGCAGGATTTAAGGGCTCTTCCTGCGAGGGTCATGTTGGTGGCAGCTAATCTTCGGGGTGGCCTTGAGACTTGCTATCCACACGCTGCGGTGACCYGGCAGTTTGCTCCGGCGGCCCCTTTCTCGGTTAGATAAAGCAGAAGGGGAAAGCACTTCGTGCAGAAGTCAGAGCTGGAGATATCTGACCTGTTACTGCGCTATCAGTACCCAAAACACGGAGGAGGCTTGTCCCTGCTTTCATATCGCAAGTGGGAGAAGGGGGCTCAGAGTTCAAACAGCTTGTCTGAGGCCAAGGGGGAGTTGAGGGTAGCTTTGCTCTCCATCTTCAAGCCTTAGATTAACCTGTGTGGGCCATGATTTTTAAAGACTATGGAAAACACTGGGAATAATCTAAGGTGTGCTGAGCCATAATGAATRTTTAAAGTCTTGCTGCTGCTTGGGAGACGGAGCAGACCCCATGGTTGTGTTATAGCACGGGAGGGCACTTACCTTGGTGCACAAGGTGCCCRGCACCTTTGGTGACAGGAGGTTGGATCCTGCACTTCCCACCCAGCATCGCAACCGCAGCTCAAGTCTGGCTGGGAAGTGRCACTAATTCTCATCCCCTGCTTGGTCTGGTCTCGCCCTACATGCTCTTCTCTCCCCTTTTCTCCCTAGAGGGGATTTAGAAATTATCTACCCGGAGCTGGGCGACGTGGGCTGCACGTACATCCCCAAGTGCCACCAGTACCGGTGGCGGATCAGCAGGGAGTGGGGCAGCCCCCGTGTTCGGTACCCCCAGGCTGAGAAGGTGAGTCCTGAGTCGCATTGCTCATGGGCAGCTGCCTCTGCTCCACGCTTCTCCCTGTTAATTAAAGGTGTAGCCGGATCACGGGGGAGGAATTCCCTGGGAAAGGATTGCTCAGGCACGTGCACGCTTGTACTTTGACCCTGGCTGCGGCACCCTGGGCCAGGGTGCTGGGTGCTTTGGGTGCTGGGGATGGCACCGGGTACGCTCGTCCCGTGCCGTGTGTGGCTTTGCCCTGCTGTCCCGTGGCCAAAGCGCTGTCGGCTGCTCGGGTTGGGCTTTGTTAAACTTGGGCCTGAGATCAGGGTGACTTCCGAAGCTTTGCCCTGTGCTTTCCCCATCGCCTCAGGGTTTCGGTTTGAGGCTGAGCTGTGGGTAAACTTAAATTKCTGCTTGTGTAGCCATTTTTTGCTGCCGTTGCATGCATAGATTATTTTTTTTTGCAATTGTTTGTGAACTTTTTAAAGCAAACACGCTTTGGCTGGGTGTTTCCATCCCTCGCTGGTGCCTGCACAGTGTGACTGGTGTCTACTGGGAGACAGCGGGTTAATTAATCTGATGAGCCCCCGGGCCGCGCAGGGGCTGTAGGAGTTGTAATGCGGGGTTAGTGTGTGGTGGTGGTTACCGGTAACGGGGGGGGGTCCATCCCTGCTCGGACCCCCCCCGGGGCCGCTGTTGTTCCCGCCCGCCGCCGCCAGGTGGCAGCATTGAACTTCCCGAGGCACTGGGAKAACTGGGAGCACTGGGAGCCGCCGGGTCACTCCTGGGTGCTGCACCTCGACGGCAGCCCGGCGACCCCCGTGCTGGGGAAGGGGGGGGGTACCCTGGGCATGGGAGAAGCGCGCTGTTGTGCGGGTCTTTGCTGGGTGTTGGGGTGGCATCCCGCACCCCCAGTGTCCCACCGGGACCTGCCCAGCTTGGGGACCGCAGCTGGTCGGGGGGTGCGTTGACATCGGCTTGCAGAGGAGACCTTGTCCCCAAATCCCCAGTGCAATCCTTGTTGGCACCCTGATAACTGCCATGTGCAGTTTCCCCATCATTAGCTCCAACCCCGGCAGCTGCGGACGCTTCAGCCATAGCTAATAAGGGAGAAACTCGGCTCTTGTGCATCTTGGCTTTACCTTGAAGTGTTAAGAATCAGTTTTTCTGGCTGCTTCATTGCCGTCTGGAAAGTCTCTTCCCCCTGTTGWTCACATGGTTCGAAGCATAAATTTCCCTTAACTATGTCTGATTCTTCCAAAAAAATAATCCTCCCTGGCAGAGGATGCTGTATGTAAAACCATCCATCACTTGTGCATTGCTTTCCAGTAGTTYGAAGTTTCCCAGGGATGTAGGCAGTTGCTTTTCTTTTTTTATTTTTGTCCTGGAAAGCAAACTACGGCAGAGGGAAGGGAAGGGACTTGGCTGTGATGATGCAGGTAGCTGCTGCTCTGTCCAGTAAACGATGCTGTGGGGAGGATTTGGGGGATGAACAGAGCCAGATCCTTGCCCAGCTGTGCCAAGGGGATGCATTTGTGAACTTAAAAACAAGAGCAGGTGAGTGAACCTGCCCGGGGTGGGCTTGGGAGCTGGCTGAGTGTCACTTGTGCACGTTTTATTTTGGGATGGGATGCCAGCAGTGGCACTGGGTGGCAGGCAGGTCCCCGGGGAGCCCGTCGCAGAGGGCTGGCGGCTCCTGCTGGCATCGGGGCTGGCTGATGGCTCGTCTCCGCTGGCAGATTTGGCACTGTTTCCTTCCAAGACAACTCGGYACATCTTGCGCTGAGGCGGCATCTGAGGACACGGGCCCCGCTGCTTCCCTTGGTTTGCATTTATTCTCTCCTCTGGCCTTAGCCAGAAACAGGTCCCCAGATCCGCACAGCCAGGAGCCTTCCAGCTTTTGCAGCTTGCAAACTAGGGGTYTAATTTTGGGCAAGGGGCTGGATGGCCTTAAATTGGTTGCAGAGAACTGGCTCTGAATTGCCTCAGGCTTTCTCTATAGGAATATGTATTTTTCTTACTCCTGAAYCTGTAAGGATGCTTTGGGATAATTTTTTCCCCAAAAAAATCACCCTAGATTAAATGGGAACAGAAGTTTCCTCATCCTGTGCCAGGGCCAAGGCATGCACAGGCGATGGGGTTGCTTTGTATGGTTTACAATGGGATTTCTAAGGTCAGGAAACTTGATTTTTTTTTTTATTCCTAAGTGAGAATGGGAAACCTCACTTTGCTAAGGTTATCTCCATCTATACATGATGCTTCTCAGCATGGTGGGGTGCTAAGGCCCTGCCGAGGCTCGGCGTTCTCGTGGATGGAGTGGTGAGCAATGGGCTGGGTAAAGGGCTGGCTACACTTTTCCATCAGAATCAGTGGCAGAAAAACTCGGGGTTTGAGTATGAAAACTTGTGTAGGAAGTGTCTGTTTCCTGTGGAATGCTTTGTCTCTTCAAGGAAAAAAAAACCACACCAAAAAAGCAAAATGTAGAGTGTTTGTGTTGATCTCCAGAAATATTTATCACTTTTCCGAGGGGGGGACGGGACATTTCTCATCCTTGTTCCAAATACAGGTAATGGGTCTGGTGGGGGCTGCATTTCACCCTCCCTGTGCCGAAGGTGTCTGCTCGCAGCCTTGATGTGCCTCGATGCTCCTTGGTGAAGGCAATGTCAATGTGTTTGTGGGTAAAGGACCTCAAAGCGGGGTGACATCTTGCAAAGCTGAGCTCTGATAGGCATCTGCCACTGCTGGGCCTGGGGGATTTTMATACATCATCTTATGTCTGTTTATAGGGTTTTTACATATACTGGTGCATATCCAGTTTAGRCACCGGGGCATTGCAGCCCAGCGTTACCAAACATCACTTTTACTTCCCAAAAGACCCATCTTTGACTTCTTTGGTGCAACTAAGGCAGCCGTCGCATCTGGCCGCTATCTCTGCGAGCAGCACAGATGGACTAAGCAGTAAGAGATGCGTGGCCAGGCACAGGAGGCCAGTGACTGATGGTCTGGGTACCCTGGAAACCCTTTAACTGCTGGGCACAGATACACAAACCTGCCGTACGCATGGCTTGGGCATGTGGGGAACGTCTGTCCCACAGCTCTGTGCTGGAGCAGAGCAGGCGGTTGGTCCGTCCTGGTGTTACAGAGGTCTGGGTGGGTGGGAGATGGAGCCCTGCGATGCTGAGGGTGCTCGGTCCTTGCTGGGAGAGCCCTCTGAGCATCGGATAACTTGCTCTGCAGGCATCCCGTGCAGCCTTTGGGTACCGCTGTAAAGATGCGACATGGAGCAAWCACTAAACACAGCCATTAAAGTATCTGTCGGCATCCTCCTGAAAACCCCGGCAGAGGAGCTGCTGCCAGGCTCTTTCCCAAGGCCAAGGAGGAAGCAGGAGGGGAGTGGAGAACATCTGGATAGATGGGAAATGCGCCCTCCTTGTCCTGCCTCAATATTGCTTTGCTCAACCAAAAATAAATTGGAAAAGAAAATTGGACATTGCATCAATTTGGGGCAAGTTTATAAATTCTGCAGCTAAGCAATCCCAATAGAAAATGATAGATCGCCAGTGAGCGTGCAGCCCCTGCCGTGATGTATAGTCGCATTAGCCGAAACGCCGTGTTACATGATTCTGTTTTATTACCACTGTTGGTGGCAGACAGAAAAACAGATTACACTTGAGATCAAATCGATAGGAACTTTATTTACTGGCCTTTTAAAAACATATTTCTGCACTTTATAAAAACATACGGTAGATGCTATTGATAGAACTTGTCTGCTTGTTAAAAAGCAATTTACCCGCCACGATGTTCTCAAGCTGCAGTTTACGGCACTACCTTTTACCTGCTCTTCCAGATTTGTTTTCATCGTGGGGTTTGACGACTTCCTTAGAGGCTTCTTTGGGCTGTGCTGTTGCTCTTTTAGGGTGCAGGGAAACGGATAGGACTTGCTTTCTGGCTGAGGAGCCAGATGTCTCAGAAATAAAGTGCTTTTCTCAGGGTTCCTACCCCAAACTGAACTTTTTTAAGCTTAAGTTGTTTTTGCAAGAACCCTCTCCTGTCCAAACCAGTCTAAGAAAACAGCTTGCGCATCCATGAGCTAGAAATTCTTTCTGCAGCTGTACGGATTGCCACCTTTTCTCTGCTCTTTCAAGAATTGTACATTTTCATAGTATCTTATTTAAAACCATTTCCGTGGCGCAATGAGCCGGAGCTGAAAGGGCAGCTTGGAAAAGCCCCCCCCAGCCATGCAAACTATGGGATGATGTCCTCCTGGGTTGCACCAGGCTGAATGCAGCGGAGGCTCCCTGTGCTCTTTGCACCTAAACCTGTAACCAGCACCCCGGGGTGCTGCTCTGGGGCTGGAGAGCCAGGGTGATGCCTTGCCACGGCACCAGGGATCGCAGCCGTGCCCAGGGTGAAGGGTGGGGGGAATGAGCCTCTCCCAGGAGCTTGGGTTGTGCCTGGAGTCYGTGGCTAAGTCCATTTGCTGGTTAGGTCCCAGCCTTGGCCCCGACTTTCCTCCTTTTGTGAACGCTTGGTGGCCGGGCTGGGGACAGTCCTGATTTATAAAGGTTTCTGTGCTCCAGGGTCTGGGGCTCATTATTTGGAAAATTACTTGTATGAGGAAAKTCATTAGCTTTTAACAAAAGGAGGAGAAGGTCTGCTTAATCTCCTAATTGGGATGTGCTCTAGTTGTGTCAGGCGGTGATTTGCAGCTGGCTGGAAGAAGGGGCTTTTCAGTGGCACTCAGGTTAAATTCAAGTCTCATTAAAGAAGATGGTTTTAAGCAGAAGATTCCTGACAGTTTGTGTATCCTCGTTGGCTCGTGGAGCCGTTTGGGGTTAAGGAGCCACCAGCGTGTTTTTTCTCTCAATCCTGTCTGGGCTACTTAAAAAAAAACAATGGCCCAACATTCCTTCCCGATGCTGTCAGCCAGATATTATGGGGATTAGCCCAAGCCCCTGGTGATGAACCCCTCCCTTTTGCCCTGCTGGAGCCGATGCTGGTTTGGGTTCCCATGCCCTGGGACCGCGCCGTGGCATACCAGCATCCCCAGCTTCAGAGGGCTGCCAGCCCAGCGGCTCCCCGGCGCCTGGGGGCCTCCCGGTTTTGCAGAGGGGTTGGTGCGAGGCCTGCGACCTACCAAAGTGCTTTTTTGAGGGCTTAAGTGTGGGGTGTTGGAGCAAAAAAAAAAAAAAAAAAAAATCTGTGTGCGCTGCAGGCTTTTCTGCGCTGCATCAGTCCTGTCCTCTGCTGACCCGCTCCCAGGCAGGACCACGCAGGGTCTGGCACCCTGCAAACGCCTCTGCTTCGGTGGAGGTCTGCGTGGCAGGGCTGGTTCGGGATGCGATCCCCCTCGTGCACCTCTGAGCAAAGCACCGCTTTACTTTCCGTGCTTCTCGGGGAGCCGGAGCGTTTCCCGGGAGAGCATCCTTGACGGAAAGCACGGGAGAAGCGCGGGGCGTTATTCCACGACGGGCCCTTGCCCCACCGGGGGGGAGCGATGGGACAGCCGGTGCCACATGCGATGAGAGCCTCTTTCCGTGAGCAATCTTGGCAGAAATGTCACTTCGCATCTGTTTCATTACCTACACGTTTGCTGGACGTTTAACCATCCTGGACAAACAGTGTTCCCCTTTGGGCGGAAGGCTGGGCTTCGGAGACGGCAAGAACCTACAGGTCATCAAGCCTGCTCTCCTCCTTGCTTATGTGCCGGCATCCACGCGTGTGCGGGACAGACGCTTGTGCCTATTTCAACAGCAAAACGTTTGGAGCAGCTGATGATTTTACTTTGATCCCTGTAAACACTATACAGTAATCAAAGTTTAAGCTGCTTTGGATGAAATAATTGCTTAACAATCATATAAGACAAAGTGATTCAACAAATGACAATTAGGACTTGTGATATACGGAACAGATGCATTCAGTGTAGCATATTATAATGTGCTAATACAAGATTGACAGCACAATAATAGGAGAGAACAGCCACTCAGCCTATAATTCGAAACCAAATGTGAGGCTGTCCACAGAGCTCAAATCCTAACAGGCTGTAAAATTAGAGGTAAGAAGGCACAAGGTTCACAAAGGCTCATTAGCAGGTTGGCTGTGAATTTCCAAGGGTGGGGGSAAATTTCCTGCTGGAGAATTACTCGTAGGCTGCGATGCAAAGAGGAGGGGGGGAAACCTCAACCTCCTCACGTCTATGTGGTGGGAAGTGAGCAACCTCGATCTCCCCGGYCTCGGGCAGGCTGTAGCTGCTGCTGTTCCCCGTTAAGACCCGGGTTTTGGAGCAGCGGGTGGCTCCTGTGCCGTGGCAGCATCCCCGTCCTGGTGCCAGGGGATCGGACGCATCAGATACTGTTACTGTACAGCACGGCTGCGTCAACCAGACAACGGTGTGAAGGACCAAATGAAATTAAGACTGATATGAACACAGAGGTCTAATGGGCGTTCCCCATGGGAGTTGGGCCCTTCCCAAGCCCTAAATGATACTGATGGGTGACAGGGGCACCCTTTAGCCCTGTCCGTGGCAATTAAGGCGGCTGGCTTGTGCTTGCTCTTCTCTTTGGGTAAATCAAGAGATGGGGACGTGTGCGGGAGCGGAGGCTGTCAATCTCTAATGCCCTGCGTGAGCGGGGAGCGCGCCGGCACGTGCAGAGGCAGGAGCCGGGGTCCACCCTCCCCTAAACCCCCCCATGGGCTTGGAGGAACGGTGCGATGTGCTGCATGTGCTGCTCTCTCCTTCTGCTTTGGAGCCAAGGAGATCAAAGGAGCTAATATTTTCAGCTCTGGTGACAAAACAGACTTCAGCTCATCTTGTACTTTACACACACCATGCGCTTATTCCACTAACATATAATTTTATCATATTTTATTATTAAATAAACATGCCAGAAAATATACTTTTTGTGTGTGGGGGAGGATGAAAAGGTTTGGTAATTAAAACTTCTATCCATCAATGCTTAACTCCAAGAGATAATTGTGTTGCTTCTGCAGATATATACTTTGTGTTGAATCACCCAGTTTCGTGTTAAAATTGGAGCCGGCGCTCGTTTGCGTGCGGAGCCGGGACGTGCCATGGGCCGAACGGGATCCCAGCAGGCACGTCCCGGGGAGCGTGTGATCGTGCAATGGCCAAGGAGTCGGGAATTCAGCTTTTTGTCTCAGCGATGCCGGTTTATTGCATGGGCAAGTCCCTGCCATCACAGGGCACCTTTGTAACCACTTTGGTTTTAACCTGTTAATCTGAAAGCTGCAGTGATGCACCCGGCCGGTGGGTGTGTCGTAACGAAATAGAGATTTTAATTATTTTTCTTTTTAATTGCAAAACCAAACTGCATTGTAGAAGCAGGTGAAGCTATTGAAAATAACCTAGTGTTTTTGTTTTTTTTTTTTTTCCCCACCCCGTGTTTGGGATTTTCCCGGGATGCTCTGGGTGCCGGCCGCAGCCTGCGCTGTCCTGCGGTGTGTGCCGGCGTGGGTGTTGGGCACGCGGGGTTTAAGAGCCTTAGCTGGGGTGACACTAGAGAAAAGGCTGCAAAGCTCGGCCCTCCCCTCATTTAAACTCCCTCCCCATTTTTTTTTCGAGGAGACCCTTAGGAAGCGCTGCCCCCACAAAACACGGAGCCAGATGCCAAAGCCCGTCTGGGGTTTCAAAGTCAGATTCAACGCCGCGGTCGATGGCAGATCAATGAGCCCCGAGGCGAGGTGTCACACTTATTGCATCTCCTGCCGTCCCCGGGACCTGCCTTGACTTTTTCAAAAGAAATTAGCRGCATTTTGGGTGGGCAGGAGGGTTTATAGCAGGAGGCAGGCTCCTCCGGACGCTCCTGGCACTTGCGCCTTGAAAATGGAATTTGTGGGATCTGAAATCATGTTTAATCAGGGGGGTGAGCTGGGCACGGCTCCCCCGCATCCTCCTCATCCTCCCCAGCTCCTCTGGATGCTGCTGGCACCAACTCCGTGGTGGGTTGGTACCCAGAGGGGAGAACATCCCTCCTGCCTCCCTGCTGCTGCGCCTCGTCGGCTCTAACGAGGAGCGAACCCGGCTGGACAGGGACATGGTGCAAAGCCGGGCACGCTCCTGCTCCGCAGCTCCGGCCTYGGACCTTGTTGGGGCTGGGAAAGGCTCCGGGAGCCGGCAGCGGGTCGGGAGTACTGGGGGGGTCTCTGCTCCATCACCCTGCCCGTTGCAGGCAGGTATTGCCCTCCTTGCTCTTTGCAGAGGGGCCTGGGTGCAGCCAGGCTCTCGTGGGTCTTGCTGGGATGTGGTGAGTTGCTGAGCACATGGATGAGAAACCTGTGAAGTGCTGGGTGCCGGTGGCTTTGATCCGGGAGGAGGGGGAGAGACGGGAGGAAAGTGCTGTACRGGAGAGGTGTTTACCCATAAAACACACCCTGACCCTGCTGCRCTGCTGGAGCCCTCCCGTGGGACTATCCGAGCATCTCCTGTCCCCTCTCCAGCATCTGGGAGGGCTCGAGCCTGCTCTGGGTTCAATTTTTGGCACCGGCGGGTATTGATGCCCTTCAGCAGATCAGGGAGCAGCCCTCGCGAGGTCCCTTTTCCGCAGGGAAACCCGCCCTGTCCTGCTTTCCTGCTCCGCCTGCGTTTCCCGAGCGTCACCTCCCGCTCGGGGTGGCATCCCGGGGAGCGCAGCCTCGCCGCCRGGCTCTGAGCCGGAGCATCCGGAGAAGCCATCCCCGGGAGCCTTCCTCCCCTGCAGCATCTTCCCCGGTGCCTCCCCGCCAGCACAGGAGCCTTTTCCATGGATGAGTAATTCTTCCCAATTTGGGGGCTCCTTCCTGCGCTGTAACAACCCCAAGCTCGCCTGCCTCCTTCCAGCTGCCAATCTACGGCAGAAATTTCCCCCTTTTCCCAGCGGAGGGGAGGGGACGGGGGATCTCGGTTATACAAGCTGGGGTTGGGGCGACTATTTTGGATCCCTCCTTCCTGCCTCCAAATTGCAGCTTCGAATGTGACAAGTTACAAAACACTTGAGTCATTTCTCTTTCTCGCGCGCTGCCTTTTCCCCCACAAGGAGAAGCTCGTTCGGGTTTGGGTTGTTTTATAGGGGGAAAAAAAAAAAAAAAATAAATGGGGGGGGGGAGAAGGCGGCTGCGTGCAGCCCACACGCAGGGTAACTCTGCGCGCTGTTTATGTAAGCTGCTCATGTTCTGCTGAGCTGCAGCGAGAGCTGTTGTCAATTCAGAGGAAAGCCCACGTCTGCCCACGTAGGATCTCCCGAGCAGGGTTGTGTAACGGGGAAGCGAGCAGCCGCGCCGGAGGGGCTGCCGTGCGATGCCGGGGCGGGGGGAGTTGCTTGGGAGATCCTGTTTAAGGGGGGGTATCTCGGATATCTGGGGGCAAAGGAGCGGAAAAAGTGTTGTGGAAAAGTCCATCTGCTTTGATGTGGTGCGGGGAGAGGAGGCAGCTCGGTGCCCGCTGCTGCCGCTCCCGGGGGGTTTGGGGATGCTCGGGGGGTCCTGYCCCGGGCTGGCACCGCGGGTCGAGCACGCGGCTGAGCGTGCACGGCCTGTTTTAAACTATTCGAGTCATCGGGCGACTTCCAGCGTCTCTGCTTCTTGGGGTCTTGGAAGCCAAAGGGCTTTTCTGGCAGGTGGGGTTCAGCGCCGGACTCGAGGAAAACATTTGCGGTGTCTCCGGAGCCCCTCGGTGGAGCCGGTGGCCTGATCCTGACGCGCCCGGAGCTYGCGGGACCGGCACGCTGCCCTCCCCGGGAGGCGAGCAAAGCCCGTATTCGCCACTGTCACCAGTGGGTTTGCACCGACAGCCTTGATATCGGGGGGGCTGCATCCATCGCTACAAAAAGGCTCCGCGTACCCCTGCACGGGGAGGGGGCCGTGCATTATCATTTCAATGGTTTTTGACATAAATACTGAAGAATAAGAAAAGCTGGTGGCTTGTGTTGCTCCCAGCCTCTGAGAAACACTATCTCGGTTATCGGATTTGAGTTCTTTGCAGCGTTACATTTTTATACATATTTATTCATGCAGAACAGAGGCGCCGAGCGAGTCGCCCTGCCACGGGGCTGCTGGGTGCGCTGCTATACATAAGAATGCACCTTCATTTACATCCTCACTACTTCCCCACAATTGAACTATGTGGATTATTTTTATTCCTCGTGTATTTTTTTTTAAAGGTGGGGGAAGGGGAGGAGAAAAAAAAACCCCAACCCTCTAAATTCACCATTTTTACTTCTATTAAAATATCCCCTCCTGAATTTTTATAAGCCATAGAAATGAGGCACATGAGTGAGCTCCTCCGGGGGGGAGAGACGAGGCCCAGGGATGAGGGGGAGGAATGCGTTTTGGGGCAAAGAGTAAGTTTATAACTATTTTTCTCTTAACCGGAGCAGTTAGCTGCACTGCAAGCCATTCATCTTCTGATTTAATAACTCATTCTCCCTGCACAGAGATGGGGTATTATATTCCTGGATATTGCTTTTCTTGGTATCAAGTATCAAAGACGAATCCACATTCTCTAATAAAATACGTTTTCATTGTAATTGAAATGATCATTTTCTGCTCCTTGCTTTTTYCCTTTATTTGGGGGTACTAGAGCTCTCCTTCCCCCCGGTCCCCCTTTCTGGCCTGACGTTTATTTATTTCCCTTCCCAAGTGATGGTTTCGGTGCTGGCAATACAAACTCGCCCGTTTTCCCCCGTCCTGGGGGTGCTCGTGTGATGGGAGAAGTGCCGCCGTTTCCCTTGAGCTGCCTCTAATCAAATTGTAAATCAGATATTATATTACATACAGTATATTTTGCATCCAGGGGGTCTCCCCTCTCGCAGGGGCTGATGCACAGTCGGGGTACTAGGGGTTACCAGCCCGCTCAGGGGCTTTTTGTGACCATTTCACCCTCGGTTGACGCTTTATTAGSAGCAACTCATCCCCTGGAGCAAGCGGTTCCCCAGGCAGCAGCTTGTGCCCGAGGTCCCTTCTCCCTCGGGGGTGTGATGAGTTTGCAGGGCCTGGAGGAAGGGGCAGGTCGCGGTGCGGCGGGTGCGTTTGCGGTCGTGGAGGGTTTTCTGGGAGCAGAGGGAGCTCTCGGCTCGCGGCTCTGCCGCTTCCCGCGCCGCCTCGCCGGGGTTAATATCCTTAAACAAAACTTCTCCCTTTCATGTTCTCCTCGCCTGATGGTCTCTTAACTAATCATTTGATCTCAGCATCTCCGCGAGAAGGTTCAGAGCCTGATCAGAAATTAATAGGAAGGAGGAATTAAGCAGCGGATCAAAGTGGCCGCGTCGCGGGCTGCGGTTTGGGGCTGAAAGCAGGGGCGGCTGGCGGGGCGACGCGTGGCGGGGGGGGACACGGGGGACATTTGGGGACAGCAGCTCTTGGTGCTCTCGGTCCGGCACARCCCCGGTGCTGCAGCAGGGAAGCAGCAAGCTGCAACCCCCATGCAAAGGGTCTTTGCGCCGCTGCAAGCGGCCATCACCCCCGCGCCAGGCCTGGTGCCGAGGCCCCCCCCCCCGATGCTGCAGCCCCCCCCGATGCTCCCGGCCCCTTCCCAGGCAAACTGCAGCTGGGAGGGTGATGCCAGAGCAAAATGAACCTGGGGCTGGGGGCACGGCATTGCACCCAGCAAGTTTGCAAAAGCAGAGCTTTTCTCTGCTAAAACTCTTGTAATTCTTACTACGCTGCGTGGACCCRGCTGCTTTTTTTTGGGGCGATGAGCCAGGGTGGGAGCGGGGGGCACACGCTGGCCCCGTGGATCGGGATTCAGTTGCTGCTCAGGGTTTTGCCCCCAGCTTGTTCTGCAGCTGCTGGGTTTCGTCCCATCCCTCCAGGAACCGCTGCTCCCGGGAGATCTCCCTCCTCATGGAGGGGCATGTCGCACGCAGTCGATGGATTTGCCAGATTTCTTCCAGCTGGAGTGAAAAGCCTGGGAATTTGGGTGGAAATCTGGCCGCGAGGGAGAAGCAGGGCTCTCGGCATTTGGGGAGCAGATCAATTTGGCTGGTGTCGCTGGCTCCTCCCGGCCACCTCTGGGCTTGCGGGGCTGATGCTCTGAGCTCAGCTTCTCCTGGGCCATCCGTGAGATGAGCCAGCCCGGGCTCAGCTGCCGGCAGAGGGGGAGACCGGAGCTGAGCCGGGAGCTGGAGCCTGCCAGGACCTGGCACCTTTCCCCATTGAAAAGGGAAGGAAGGTTTGGAAAATAGTACTTTTGCCACYTTTTGGTCTTCTGTCGCTGGAACATCACCAGAGGTGCCATTCGCTGCTCTTTGGTGGCAGGGACCTGCCGGGGCCGAAGGGGAGACGCTCCCAGGGAGATGCTCCTGGAGCGCATCATGTGCAAAGCCGCTCCGTCCCCTGCAGTGACCGCAGCCTTCGCGTACTTGGGTTTCCCAGCAAAGATCCAGTAATCGGGAGAAGGATATCTGCAGGCGGACGAGTGGGGGGGATTCCTGCGGGACCCTTGCCCAGGCGATGTGACCCACGTCCCCCCKGGGCAGCCGGCAGCGGCTGCGCTTGGGCTTTGAGCCCCGACATATGCCGTCTTTCCAGGAAAATGCTTTATCAAACCTCAGCCTGGAGTCCTTTAATGATCTGCATCCAGGGTATAAATTGCACAAGCACTTAAGGGCTGTTCTCAGCAAGGGCCTGAGGCCACGAGGCAGGGCTGCGGCCGAGGTGCTGGGCGAATGGCTCCTGCCTCCGTCGGGCCCCYCTCCTTCGCACACCCCGCTGCATTTCGGCACGCACACACGCTGGTATGTAAAAAAAAAAATCTCCAGGAGGGAAACGTGCAATTAAAATACTGCCACCACACACACACACAMAAAAAAAMCAACCCCGTGGCAGTCTCCAAACAGTGAATTAAATAAGGATGAAAGGCAAATGCTAGCTCTGGCAAAACCCTAGGAAAGAGCCATCAGCGATCCGCATCGTCCTGGGATTTCAAACCACACCAATGAAATTTGGCCGCTTCATTTCATTCACTGTCAATCAGCGTCGCTGCTACTGATGCTTCCTCCTCTTTTTATATCCCCCGTTTCTTTTGGCGATGCCCAGAGCTCAGTTGTATCCCAGCCAGGCAGCCCTCATCACCAAGCGATTAAATCATCGTTAAAAAAAAAAAAAAAGGAGAGACGTCGCTTCTCAGACATAATAGTAAAAAGGGGGCGGCGGGGGGGACGACGGCTCCGGGTCTATTTCTGCTCTGATATGTCCTGGCGCCGACGGCGTGCGTTCCCCAGCCACCGCGCGATGCCGAGCCGGCACTTCACCTGCTGCAGATGGCAAAACGTGATGTGCAGAGAGGGCTCTCGCACGGCGCTGGGTTTCTGTGAGATCCCAAAGCCCCCAGCCCCGGGGACCAGTCCCACCGGGGTGCTGAACCCTGCCCTGCCCCAGCCTCGCTGGGCTCCCATGAGCGTCGTCCCTGCACGGAGCAATTGGGATGTCGGTGAACGTGGCCCATCGCACCCAGTCCCCAAGCATCCCGGTGCCCAAGCGTCCCTGCCTCCAAGCATCCTGGCCCCTGAGCATCCCAGACCCCTGGGCATCCTGGACCCCCAAAGCATCCCTGCCTCTGAGCATCCCCGCCTCCAAGCATCCTGGCCCCTGAGCATCCCAGACCCCCAAAGCATCCCTGCCTCCAAGCATCCCTGCCTCCAAGCATCCTGGCCCCTGAGCATCCCAGACCCCTGGGCATCCTGGACCCCCAAAGCATCCCTGCCTCCAAGCATCCCAGCCTCTGAGCATCCCAGACCCCCCGAGCATCCCTGCCTCCAAGCATCCCGGCCCCTGAGCATCCCAGACCCTCCGAGCATCCCTGCCCCTGAGGATCCCTGCCCCCAAGGATCCCTGCCCCATGCCTTTGGCGAGGGCAGCTGCCTCCCAGCCTCTAAAATCTAGTGCTTTAATAACAGAGCTCTCGGGCTGTAAAGGGACCATGGAGAGAGGGGGGAAATAATTGCACGATTGGGGTTATCGGTTCGCAGAGTGTTTCCTGCCCTGGATTTGGCCGTTCCTGGAATAAAACTGAGTGATGAGGGTAGGGCTGCCGTCATGAAAATGTGCCCAATGGCCTGTCCCTGGGGACTGCACACCAGTGGGCCGTGACCGTCCCAGCCCCGCTGCCGCCGAGGGTCCCTGAACCCCCTTTTCCGTGCAGATGTTTGCAGCAACAGCGTGGCCCCGGTTTTGCAYCGAGCCTGGGCGCGTGCCGTGCTGCTGCGCGCACCGCGCTCTGGCAGAGGTTTCGTCCAAGTCCTGGGCTGTTGGAAATACCCAACAGGTTGCTTTTATTTATTTTAAGGGTTTTATGTTTGAACGTGGTGCTCTAGGAAATCCCCCCCTGGCTCGTGACATCCCTGGGGCTGCTCCTGCCGCCTCGGTGCAGGCGGACACGACACCCGGCTCTGCCCGCAGGAGCAGCCCGGGCGGCAAAGTTGGGCTCAGAACCCAGCTTTTCCCACACGGGGAAAAAAAAAACAAACCCTCAGGGTGTGAATGCAAAACGTGCCATCCCAGGGGACGGTCCCCGAGCGGCTGCAYAGCTAGGGTGGGGGGTGAGGGGTCTGGGGGGTTGTTTGTCTGGGAAATAGCATTAAAAATAAGTTGTGTAGCGCTCGCGCGGCCGCCGAGCGGGGCAGCAAAGGGCTGGGCCAGCGACTGCTTTTTAATTTCAGAAATGTCACTGAGTCACGAATGACTCATAATTATAATGGGAGACATTTCCAACCCGGTGCATGACTCGGAGACGTCTTCCAGGGATATTAGAGCTGTTTGTAAAAGCCAGGCCTTGCCCTGGCGCTCTCCCCCGCTTCCCGGCTGTTTTGTGTATGTGTGTGTGTGTGTGTCCCCCCCTTGCCAAGGTGACAGCCCGTCTCGCGGTGGCGGCAGGGATGCGGTTGTCCCGCCGGGCTGAGGATGCTCGGCGGTGGCCGGCGGGAGCGGGGGGACGCATTAACGCTCCCCATCAGGTGGCAGGTGTCTATTAAAGTGTCTCCCAGCAGCGCGGTGGGGGGGTGTTTCTGTACCTGAGCATCTTCTGGGTTATCTCTCGCTCTGCCACCGTTTCCTCCTCTTGCCAACCAGGGAAATTGTCTTTCCCATTCCTGGTGTGCTGGGAAGGGGGTAGGACTGTGGGGTGGGTCCCCGGGCAGCGCATCCTCAGGTGCTGGTGGGTGGGTGCTGCGGGGGGCACCCAGGGATGATGCTTGCCCTCGGAGATGCTTCAGCACCTGGCTCTTCCCACGGCTCACCTCAGCAGACAGCCCAGCGCTATGCCTCCAGACCCAATTAATTAAGCAGGATTGGTATGAACTAAATTAGGGAGGCGTTTGATCCAGTCGGACCAGTTCCGAGCTCCCAGGGTGACTGGTGTGGGTCTGTGCCAGCATCATCCCCTGTGCGATGCCCGGGAGCCGTGCGGTTCCCTCCTTGCTGGAAATACTTTCTCACCAAATAGCATTAAATATTCCTGAGCTGTGAACATCTTGGACTGATTTTATTTTCCATAAATAAACTTGTTGGGAGATATTTGGAGATGGGCCTAAGCTGCAGAGCTTGGACTGGGTCCCAAATCTTGCTGCTGTTTGGGCTCGAGGGGTTGGTTCAGGATTGTTTCGAGCTTTATTTCGGTTTTAAAGGTTTCAGATTAAATAGCTGCCCTCAGACGGGACTCTCTCAGTGCTTCCCCAGGCTCCCCGGTSCCCCCAAGGGCTGCTGATGGGCAGAGAGGGGCTAACGGGCATCCCCTCGCCGCTGGGCATGGGCTATAGGGTTATATCTATATAGGCTGCTATAGGGGCTGGGGTTTTCGGAAGCTGCCGCTGGGTGTTTCCAGCGTGGCCGGCTGGACGTGTCTTCAAGAGGTACCAAACCCCCGTTGCTTGGCTTGGGACCGCGGATGCTCGATGTTTTAGGCAGCTGCCTGCACCGGCACCGCGCGTTCGCGGGGTGCAAACCCTCCCTCGTCGCCCGGGCGAGGAGCCCTTCGCCCAACCGCTCCCAGCCGGCGAGGTCTCCGGTCTGTCACAGCTTCCCGCTGGAATGGCGTTGCTTTCCAGAKTGAGCAAAGGAARAAAAAAAAAARWAATCAATTCTGTTTATTTATTTTTAAATGGGGAAATGAAGTAGGAGAGCTGTAAGGGTGTGTTTGCAAACCCGCTCCCTGCGCGGCACATCCCGAGGAGGCCGGATCCGTGGGGCGAGGAGGTGAGGGTTTAATTCCTTTCCTTTACCGGAGGGGCCGAGCGCTTTCTGCTTGTCTAACACGTGCCTAATTAATTACGACAAGTACAGGATTGCTCTTTTGGTGAGCGCACATGCTCCCCGAACCCCTCGCGGTCCCTCACCCTCGGCTTCCCTTCTTTTCACTCAATTTTCAGGTTTATGCCGAGCGCAGCCATGGGAAGAGGAGTCTAATCTGACCCGTAAACTCTGTCACATCCTCATTAATTTGGCCATGTCTCCCTTGGTAGCCTAAGGGAACCGTCACATTTTTAACGAGGCTCCGAGGAGGCCGTCACGGCGACAGCTTCGTTTTGACAGCTGCGATGGGCAAGGTGCCGCGTCAGGTTTTGCGGCGGCTGCCGGGGCTCCCGGTGCCGCTGCCGGCTGGTCCGTGTGCAGGATTTGGCCCTCGCCGTGCGAGCTTTTGCAGCTCCGGGCAGGGCATTTCGTTCTGGCTTTGTTTCATCCAGGATGCGGCCGCTGCTCCCAAATTTGTTGGTGGTTTAAAGCTGAGCCGGGCACGGACCCGGAGCGAAGGGATGCTGCTGGCCTTCCATCGATGCCGGGGACGGCACCGGCATCCCGGTGTGGGGCACATCCGAGCCCTTGGGAGAGCTCCGGGCTTGGGCACCGTGGCTCAAGACGAGCTGCTCTGGCCAATTCTGGGTAATTCTGCTTTTTCCCCCCCCTTATTCCTAAATTTAAACACTTTGTAATGAAATCCCATGGCAGGGTCCCCTTCCCAAGGAATATTCCCCAGCGGGGGGTCAGAGGCGGCATCCRTGAGCGGTTTTGTGCTCAGGGCGAGGATCCGTTGCTGTTTCGGGCGAGGACAGCGGCTGATCCGGAGGATTCTTGCTCCATCCTGGGAGCTCTTCTTGCCTATTCTAATGCAAATGCGCGTTAGCTGATAATCTGAATGTTGACTGGATTCTTTTACCCCCAGATGAGCTGCTGTAAGGCAAATTTTTTTGCTTTCAGGATATTGAACCAAAAAAAACCCACCACAAAGAAACCCACCTTGGAATTACGTTTTATCGCYAGAAATCTGTGCAGGAAGCACACTTCTCTCTTTCCCTCGCACGCTCTAAAATAAATGAAGAAATACGACCTAATGACACCCTCTAACAGCTTTATCGCATATGCACGATAATTGCATCGGCAAACGTTTGTATTGCAATTAAAGCGAGGAGGCAATAAACCATGAGAAATCAATTAAAAGAGGATCCCGGCTGCGGGAGCAACATCCCATCCTCCCGCCTGTCCTGCTAAGATGCAGTAAGACCCAACCATACTGCTTCATCCTATCCCCCCAAAAAAACACATCAGGGCTTGACATCCCCCTGCCCAAGGTGGGGCTGAGCAGGGTGTTGCTTTTTCTCTCTCCAAATTGCCTGAACGCTGGAGCATCGCTGCCAGCTTTGCATCATCACGCTGGAGCATCGCTGCCCGCTGTTGAAGCCGGTAGTTTTTGGTAGCTGAGGGTTTGCCCCGGGTGCTGCCAGGACAGGGAACAGGGGCAGCACCCCCGCGCCCTCACGACGGTGGGATTTGGGTTTGTTTTYGGGGCTCGGAGCAGCAGCAGGTTGGGTGGGTTGCTTAAAGCCTCTGGGCTCAGCTCCTGGCAAGGCACAAATAGAAACGTGTGGGAAATGTGCGTTATTTAAAGCAAGGATTCAGCCTTTTGGGTATAACAAACAAGGGAGCTCCTGCTGCGGGAATCCAGCCCCGTGCAAATGCTGCTGCCGGCAGCTGAGGCTTTGCTTAGTGCTGCTGCGGGCTCCTCCGGCCCCTCGGCATCTGCCCCCTGAACCTCCCCGGGACCCTCTCTCACCCCGGGACCAGCTTTTTCCTTGGTCCATCACCCCAAATAACAGGGGTTTGGCTGCAAGATGCCCACCCGCCCCCAGCCAGCACACAAAGATGCGTTTCCCTCCGTTGTGCTGCGCGCTTTGGAAAAAAGAAGGATAAACCCACCAAAACAAACCCTTCCCCTGCACGTGCGGCTCCTTCCCCCGGGAGAGACTGAAAGAGAGACTGAACCGCACGTGACAGATGTTAATCGCATCATTTAATGCACTCCTAGAAGGCACTTGGATACAAGGGCTGGGTAGGAACCCGTACGGAGGAGGAGAATAGACTATTGTCTCTTGTTTCCGCCAGCACCCACAGAGGAATTGCTAACCCTGGGTTTTATACGAAGGTGCAAATCGCAGCTCCTAAATTGGGGAGTTTTCTAACGTATGCACGGTGACTGCGCCCATTTCAATACAAATAAATAAATAAAAAAAMCCCATAAAAAACCTTTTTGTCTTGTCTGCAGCTCCCCAAAGGGCTGTTTGGTCTTGGGGGGATACAGGAGRGGGGAAAACAGTGACGGAGGGATCACCCCTGATTCACACCTGAGCATCCCTGTACCAACCACCTTCTGCGCGGCCTGGGAAATAATGAAAACCCATCAAATATTCGTTGTGGGTTGGAGAAGGGCTATTTGCCGCGTGGGGCTGGGAATTGCGTTTCCGAGGCAGAAGCAGCATCCCGCGGGCCGGCTCCCTGATTGAATTCCCCCTCGGTGACCCGGGAATGTAATTGCAGCGAAGGGGAGCCGGGGCAGATCGCACCCGCCGTGGAAATCAGCATCTCCATCCATCACCCGACCTGGGAAGAAATTGAGGCAAGATGACTAAAGGTCCATAAAAGTAGCAAACTTATTGACTAATAGATTTCTTAGTCATGAAGTCCCCGTGCTCCATATGTACCGAAATCAAAGCAATTACGGATTTAAATGAAGCTGGAATCCGTGGTGCAGAAAATGCTTGTTTTAGCGTAAGATTGGCCAGAGGTGAATGACCTGTAAAACCCCTGGTAATGAAAGCTCTTCACAGCTTGCAGTGTTTCACTGGATGGTAATTGCTGCAGTCTGTGATATGGATCTGGCTGTGTTAATGATGCACTGTTCCTTTTCATAGGACTCATTTAAGCTTCCCATTTTTCAGGGATTTCAAAGCAACAAGGCATCGTGGAAATTAACACATTAACGTGGACGTTTTCTCACTTGGAGTATTTAAAATATTATTTAAAGCTTTCGACCGGTATCAATTAACAAAGTGATGGGGGCCAGGAGCCTTGGGAGAGGGTGCCTGGTGCGTCTGTGTGCCGGAGACAAATGAAGTGCGACGCGGGCGTTCATCGCTCCCGGTTGGGCTGCGTCGATACGATTTGTATTTTATTTAGCATGACAAGATGGATATATTAGAACAAAACATACATTAGGAAAAGAAAAAAAAAAAAAAAAGAGATTTTGGATGGGAATAAAAATCCTATTAACTTCCAAAAGAAAACCACATCCAAGGGAGACAGTTGGCTTCTTGTCTTAGTTTATTATTAAATATTTTACTAGGGAGGGAAGTTCTGAGCTGAGCATCTTCTCCCTCCTGTTCCTGGCAAGAGCGGTTTGCGTAGCGGGGAGGGTTATTTCTTGGTCGTTTTGCCAGAGCAGTTTCTGGGTTTGGATCACCAGGTGGTGATGGTGCGTCGGGGTGGGGGAAAGGCCCCGGCTGCGCTTCGGGATACCTGCGACTTGCAAATTCAAACTGCTGGGGGTGAATCACGGCAGGTAAATGGATGCGGTGGGTGGGCTAGCGTTTCATCCCCCGGGGATGGAGACGGGCAGAGCAGCTCCCGCCACTCCTGAAATGCTTTTATTTTTCCCCGAATGGAGAGGAGAGCTCGTCTTCCCTCCCAGCCCTTGCAATCTCCGCGGCCGAGGCGCCAGCCCGGCTCCCAAGGGGCTCCGGGATTAATTTCTTTCGGTGACCCTGGGGGCTGCTGCAGCCTGACCCCGATGCCGGAGGGGAGGCGAGGTCGGAGCGAAGGAGCAGAGGGGACCGGCAGCAAATGATAAGAAGCTTGGGGCACTTAAGAGTTTGAACAATACGGAAATGGCATTTCCAGTTAACTTAATCACCGYACCGGCTCCGGCTGAACATAAGCGCCGAGATTCAATTACCGTCCCCGCGAGCGGGGTCCCCGGGGAGCGGCGTGTCACCGTCCCCCCGCAGCCGCCGGCTGCCTGCGCCGCCGTCCCACGCCGCCGCCCCCCCCCCCGGGACCCCCGTCCTCCCGCACGGCCCCGGGGGCGGCCGGGGGTCCCTGAGGGCATGCCTGCGGCCGGCGAGCGGGGTCGTGGCTGGCAGCGAGGGGTCGAGGCGTATTCAGGAATGAGAAATAAGGAGGCTGCAGAGCGCCGGGCGCTCGTAGGAATATGAACTTAATTCTGCCGTTATTCCCGTAAGGTATCAGGCCAGCGATTTCCCTTCTGGAGCTAGGGAGACGGAGGCAGCGGGGTGATTTGGTGACCGCGGAGGGTGTGTTGTACCTGCGCAGCAGCGTCCCGCCTCTCCCCCTCCGCGTAGGGGTGAGCATCATCCAAAACGCAGCGGGAGCAGGGCACGGGGCAGAGCCCCACACCCGGGGCCGTGCCAGCCCCATCCGTGTCTGGACGGTTTTTAAGGCTGATCCCGGCGGAGGAGGGGATGGGAGAGGTGATGGCGAGGAGCTCGGGGGGCACCACTCGTCCCCACGTGCCGCCCCAGTGCATCCTTGCAAAGACAAGGACAGCCGCTGTGACAATGGCCACGTTGCTAAAGAGGGGTAATTGTCGGGTCAGCTGGCTTTCCTCCAGCCAGGGTCTGTCCTTGTCCCCAAATCCTCCTGCCTCTTACCCCTTCCTCCAGGGCCGGTTTGGCGGTGGGACGCATGTGCTGGGTGTTTGGCATCATCGGCAGTCCTGAGCCCTGGCAGGGAGGCGAGATTGTAATAGTGGGATAATCCACTTTTTGCTGAAGCTGCCCGTGAAACTGTTCTTTATTTTTATAGAGAAAAATCTAATCCAGAAAATAAGAAAACACTCATTATTTAATTTTCCCCAGTATTTTTGTGTGCTCATGGGATTTTAATAATATTAATTATTATTTAATTTGCACTTTGGCAATTCATTTGTGCTGAGCTATTATTTTACTGGAAAGACAGCAATGCTTAGTCCGCTTTTGCATCACCATCCATCCTGCCGGCCTCCAGCCCTTCCTCCCGGGTACCCATCCAGCTCCCCATCCCATCCGCCTTTCCTCCCGGGTACCCATCCATCTCCCCATCCCGTCCCATCCAAAGCAGCCTGACATCTCCTTGTTGTCCTCCTCCTCCTTTATTTTATTTTCTTTTTAATCTCTGGCTACTAGGCCCTAATGATCAATCTGTTGCACGTATCGCCGGGTGCTATTTGCCTGTACGGGTGAGAACAGCCGAGCAAAGGGCTGCCAGGATCGTCAGCTCGGAGTCACAAAGTGGAGGAGCTGGTCCCTCCGGGGTGTTCCTGGCACAGGAGCATCCCTGCGCCCTATCCGAGCATCCCTCCATCCCCACGTGAGCATCCCCCCATCCCCCTCTGAGCATCCCTCCATCCCCCTCTGAGCATCCCTCCATCGCCCTCTGAGCATCCCTCCATCCCCACCCGAGCATCCCCCCCATCCCCCTCTGAGCATCCCTCCATCCCCCTCCGAGCATCCCTCCATCCCCCTCCATCCCTGCCAGCTGCAGCCCCACTTCCCCAGATAATGAGAGCGAGTTTAAAAAACTTAAAGCCTCCTCCTGCACTCCGGTGACTGACACAAATGGAGTTCATATTTAATCATCTGTTAACTCGTTGTCTATTATAGCTCTTTAATAGCACCATAGATATTCTTAATGAAGCATGATTTAAGGTATTTACAGCTCTAGGACCGACAGACATCACTCACAGTGTGCAGGTAATGAGGCGTAAAACAGCTCTGGAAACCATAAAAATGGGAGAGAGAGAGCGAGGAGGGAGAGAAAGCAGGCGAGGAGTTAGGAGCTGAATTGTTCCAGGGTTTGTTTTAAAATGTTTAGGCATTTAAAGTCATTTCAGCTTTCCCAAGATGTCTGGTAGCACAGAGTTCAGCAATTCCCAGCGCTGGTAACCCCTGCCTTGCCGGGGAGGGGTCCGGCCCCCCCACGCTCCGGGGCCGGGGCAGCTGCTGCGGCGGCTCCATCCCTCGCACGGATGGGAGGGACGGGGGGAAAAAAGCCCTTCCAGGGTCCCCACGGGCCGTGCGGGTGCATCAGCGGGGGCACGGCGATGCCCCAGAGCAAAGCCTGGATTTTTTTTTTTTTTTTTTTGGTGCATTTGCCTCCGCCAGTGCTGTTGCTTTGCCCACCCAGTGGCACGGCGACCATGAGCCCTTTGCTTATGGTGGGGAAACGATGACCCTTTCCTTTGCTCGTTTGCAAATGTCACCCTGCGCAATCCTTTTTTTTTTTTTTTTTCCCCCGGGAAAAAAAAATAATGCAAAAAAACCCACCCAAACCCAAGCCAAGATTCGGAAAATAATTTGTGACGGAGGTGCCATTTTGCATCAAAATATTTTGTAGAAAATGTCAGATGTCACCAATCCATGTGTCCCCCCGTGTGATAGTAATTGGGCTGGAAGGCTGCGCTCTGCCACCGCGGCCGCTCGCCACCGCCTCCTCCTCCTCCTCTTCCTCCTCCTCCTCCTCCTCCTCACCGACCGCTCGGGAGATGTGTCGCTTCCCCCGAGTTCATCCCCGGCTCCCCTGCCGCTGGCCTCGGCGTCCCCAGCCCAGCGACGAGCTCGACGCTCGTTAGCTCACCCCCAAAGCTGTGTCACCCAAATGGCAATWAATAGCTACTGGGAAAGGGGGGGGGGGGGACACACGGAGCAACAGCTCTGCAGCTGGGTTGGGGGGTTCTTGGGGTTTTAATTCTCTTTTTGCTGGTGTTTTTGGGGTTTCTTTTCTGGCTTTTCTTTTCTGGCCCCATCCCCCTGATGTTCGGTGTCTGGCAGCCAGCTTACAGGTGATGATGRTGATGATGATTTAGATAAACCTCGATTTTGGGGAAACCCAGCGGGTTCTCTGAGCGAGAAGGCACAGCCTGTTGCTCTTCTCCCTCCCCGAAAGCGATCCAGCCTCCTCCACAGCCACCTCTTGCAAACCTGTATTTACAGCATCATGGACCCCGTGGAAGATTTATCCCACTTTCTGCTCGCTTACGTTAAGTGTGTAACACACCCGTTGCAGTTTCAGTGCGAGGAGCCGGTTTATTCTGCTACGGGAGAAAACAAACTGTTCTCCTTTCATAGCAAATAACCCATTCCTTAAAGCATCCCAAGACCTTAGTCTGGGAATAGACCTTTAATGCATTCGCTTTAACGATCCCGGATTAATCAATTCTTAGTAGAACATTAGGCTGCATAAATATTTGGCCGGCTTCGCTGCGGCGAGCCCCGGGGGAGAGCGAAGGGATGGGGAGAGTTGCAGAGTGTTGGAAAGTCAATGAAGTTCCCTTCGGCAGCGCGGGGCTGGGGGGGGGGAGCACAGACCTGCGGCTGGGGGAGTTGGGGGCAAGCGTTCAGATGGTGCCGCTTGTCCCCTTGGGCAAGTCCTGCGGAGTAGGGTTCGTMTTGCTGACCTATTTTTGCAAGGGGAGAAGAGCGGGGAAGCGGTGAGGTGCTGGTTTAAAATAAGAAGGTAAAATCCTGCCGTGCTCTGCAGCTCTTTCCCAAAGCCACAATAACAGACTCGGTTGCAAACAATTTTTTGCCTGCCTCACCCCCCATGCTGTTAGCCACCGACGAAGGAGCTAGAATTTTCTCTTTGGCGAAGCATCAGCAGCAGAATTGCTAACTATGTGCCCGTTATAGAAACTTTTTAGTACTGGGGACAAGCCAAGAAAAAAGCCCAGATTGACTCTCAGCTCTCAGCTGGTGCTCGCAGCGCTTCCACCTCGCAGGAGCAGCACCGCTTTGACTCTTTCACTGGTGGGACGCGGGCTGGAGCCCTCGAGCCATTGCCCGGGAGAGCCGGGGTGATGTTTCCCAGGACGCTGAGCACCCTGCCCACCTCCCTGCCCATCCAGGAACTCCTGCCCCGCTCTGGCAGGTCGCTTTGGGTATATTCAGATTTTCTGGTTTGCAGTTGCATAAACCCAGCTCTCCCCTGGCCGTCGCGCCGGGGTGCAAGCTCCCGGCCGGCTGCTGCGTGCTCCGGGATGCGTCGCCGCATCCCGTCTCTGCACCGGCGGGACTGGCCAGCCCCGGTCTGCATCGCCTCGTGCCATCAGTCACCCTGAAATCCTTTGCAACGAGGTAATACGGGCTATTGCAATGCCAAGATTTAGCTCTCGGGGAGACGGAGGGCCTCTTGRCTCAGATACCGTCTTAATCTAGCGGTGCCCCGGTTTGCTTCTGCAGCAGCTCCCTACCTCGGTAAATTCGTTAGCGGCTGTAAAGGACGTGGGTGGCAATAGGTCAGCTGGAAATCTCACCTCTTTCCTTGCATGGTGAGGGGCTGGGTACTACCAGCAGCTTTTGCTATGAGCAGCGTAACAGCCCTTGCTCCGGGCAGGCACGAACGAGGGGCAGCTCCGAGGGCTGGATGAGCTGGGGAGGATCCAGGTGGACTTTTCAAAATCAACCAAACCCGCTTATACCCTGTGCCGGGAAGCGGGCGCTGGGCTAAGGGTCCGGCTGGGGCTTTGAGCATCACCTGGGCTTTGTTCCTTAGTTTTGGGATTGAATTTCTAAGGGGAGCGGGGCCAGTAAAGCTGGGCACYGTCCGGCTTCCCTTCACAGCCGGGAGAAGGTGCATTTTGTGCCATTTTTCTCCGTGTCCTGCAGCAGGCATGCCGGCGGGATGGGGCTTTGCCCCGGCTCCATCCCCAGCCAAGCACAGGCATCCGTGGCAGGGCAGAGCCCSGCGGCCGCCCCGGCGCTGCCGAAAATGCCGGGGCGCTGCATGTGTGCCGCTTCCATGTGCGCTGGTTTCCAAGGAAACCGCTCGCTCTACATGTGTGTCGCTTAACACCCTATTTGCTTTCATTTGGATAAGTCTTTAATTCCTGTGCAGCCCCGGCTCCGCGGGATCTGTTGAGCTGTGTGTGTATCCTCAGCACACAAATCCCTCTCCTGCCTGCCTGCCTCTTCAAAAGTCCCTGCCTGCTCGGAGCAAGTTTCCTAAACCTGTGGCTAATCGGAGTAGCTGATGCTTTCTGCAGTAATAACTGGATATATCGCTGCTGCTTCCCTCTAGAAACAATTAGCAGGGAAAACATGACACGCGAGCGCTGCTGTCATCTGCCACCAGCTCTGCTGCTTTGGCTCCGATTCGGGTGTGGGAGCAGGGCAGGACGCCTGCGCCCGGGGACACGGGGTGCAAAGCCCCGGGGGGGGTAAAGCACCGGCTCCGGCTGCCAGCGCTGACCCCTCGGGGAAGGCAGCAGCTCGTTGCAATGGTTAAATGCTAATTGCAAAGGGCCCCGGCGAGAGGAGTGGCTGGGGAGCGGGGAAGGGTGACCCTTGGAAGGGTGGCCCTTGGAAGGGTGACCCATGGAAGGTGACCCTTGGAAGGGTGACCCTTGGAAGGTGACCCATGGAAGGTGACCCTTGGAAGGGTGGCCCTTGGAAGGGTGGCCCTTGGAAGGGTGACCCTTGCATGAGCCCGGCGGTGTCCCCGTTGGCGTGACACTGGTGGGACGCACCGGGTCCGCACCGGGTCCCCCGCACCAGCAGCTCCTCCATGCCCCGGGCTGAGCAGAGAAGGGTGACAAGGTGTTGGGGGTGCTTTGTTACCCCAAATTTTCAGCTGTGGTAACCCAGAATGGCTTTTTCTTCCCTCTCCCCCTTCCTCCCTTCCCTTTGCAAAGTAAGACACCGCCTGTTCTTCTGCACTGGAGGACTGAGGAATTTTCTGATCCAAACCCACTTTCTTCCTCTCCAAAAATCCCTGGGGCTGGTTCATGCTTGTGAAGCTGAGCAGCTCCCGTGTCACTCCGGGCTGGCTCCTGTCTGGAGCCCTGACAGCAGCTAATGCTGTTAGCCTGTGGCGAGGAGGGATTTCAGCATCAAAAAAAAAAAAAAAAAAAAAAATCACCAGCACTCGGGCTGCTCTGTTGCTTGCAAGCAAAGCCAGAGAAAACCCACCTACCCACGTCTGGGGTACGCAGGATGGCTCGGGGGCACCGGCCAGAGGGTTTGCCCGGCTTTCGGGGTGATTCCGCGGGGCCGGTGCATCCCCGGGAGCAGCGCCCGGCCGCTGGCACGGGATGCGACGGCACCTAAGCACCTGGAGATTAACTCAGGTTGTGGAGGGCTTTGCTATCTTTAGGTGGAAGGTGAGGGATTGTGCCTCTCAGGGTGGCCCGCAGGTAACGAGAGAGAAAAATCCCTCGGTCCCAGCCCGGCTCGGGGCCGCTGACCCCGGCTCCCGTCCCCGTGGGGGTCTGGCCTCGCCGGCCCCCGGCCGCGTGCGCTGCCACCTTTCTAGGCCACAATCTGTACCGAATTGCGAGCCTGCTGTTAACTTCGCTTGCACTCTATTCTTGTGTTTGCTGTTATTTTTTAACACTTCCCCCACCCCCCCCCTTTTTT
>JASVER010000094.1:1157073-1185188 GCA_030449065.1 Oceanodroma leucorhoa
TACCTTGTGCGTTTGAGCCAGACCTTATGTGTGTGAGCCAGACCTCGTGCATTTTAGCTATACCCTATGCATTTGGGGGGACGTCGACGGTGGCCGAACGGCCGCTGTCCCCGTCGTCCCTGTCCCCAGCGTCTCCTCCTGGCGCCCTCGCTTTGCTGCCCAGGAAGAAGCGGCAGGTTCCTCGAGGACGCTGGGCCCTGCCACATGCTGCTCTTTTTTTTTTCCCTCTTATTGGATAAGAGGATCTCGAGGTTGTCTGGGCAGGGAGTATTTGGTTTGTGGTTACTTCGATCTCCCTCCTCCATGTTGTGCTATTAAAAATATAAATAATGCATGGAGTTGTTCACCCCATCAGGATGTCGGGCCGAGCCAGACCAGGAGTGCAGCAGGATCTGCAGGAATTCATTAATGGCCCATTCTGTATTTCCTTTTCTCTTTAAAAACCCAGTGGAGTTACCTTGGTAATAATAAAGTGCACGATTCCGGGAGGGAGGGAACATATTCTTATTTTGATTAAACGGATTTCTCCTCCTCCCCTCCTTGCCCCTTTTATTCCTGCCAATTTAAAATTTTTGTTTAGGAAAAAAAAAAATTATAAGTAAATGCTAATGATGGAAAAAAGCACATTTTTTCAAGGGAGGGGAGAAAATGCCATTGGAAGTCTTCTATGCGAAGAGATGCCGGGGGGCACAATATATCAAAGAAAATATAATACACCCAGGTTAAAACTAATGATTGCCATATAATTAGATGTGAACCATTGTGCTATAAATGTGTATTCTTCAGCGTGCTGTGATTTTACTGTAAAAGAGAGAGAGAGAGTGAGCGCGAGAGAGCGCACACAAGAGAAAGAAAGACAGAAAAACACAGAACCCAGCAACATACTATAAAAAGCACTCTGTTGACTTTTCTGCTGTTTAGTATTCCTTGCCCGTACTCCCCCGGGAGTATGTAATTAGTGCTTTATGAAGAGTGCATTTAAAGCAGTTTAATATTCACCTCATTCAGTCTGAAACAATGTGATCACTGCTTAGACAAATCACTGCTCCTTACTGACATCCTCTGTCAGTACATTACCTCTGAAAAGACCTTTCAAGAGGCTTGGATGTTAATTAGTTGTCTATCATGTATAAACAGAGCAGTGAGCAGAAGGGCTGCACCAGGCCAAAGACACAGAGGGAAATACTGGAAATACTTTTTTCTTTTTCTTTTTTTTTTTTTTTTCTTCCCTCCCCCTTTAATGAAAATTCCTGGCTTTCTCGTCCCCCGCTCCCCAGTTTGCTGGCGCTTCGCAGAGTTTTGCGTGGCCTGGAGTGGAGCCTGGGTTTCCCTGCCGCTGGGTGCCCTCCCAGGGATGGTGAGCCAGCCTGGCCCCGCGGCTCTCCGCCGCCCCGGATCTGCAGGCGAGGTGCTGCCGGAGCCCGGCCGGCCCCTGGAGCATCCTCCGCTCCGGCCGGGCACCTGCTGAGCTGCCCTGCTGCCCCCCAAAGTGTGAGCATCCCAGCCGACATCCCGGCCTGTATCCCAGCCCTGCATCCCAGTGCTACATCCCAACCCTGCATCCCAATGCCACATCCCAACCCTGCCTCCCGGAGCTCCATTCCAACCCTGCATCCTGACCCTGCATCCCAGTGCCACATCCCAACCCTGCCTCCCGGTGCTACATCCCAACCCTGCCTCCCAGCGCTACATCCCAACCCTGCATCCTGACCCTGCATCCCAATGCCACATCCCAACCCTGCCCCCGGCACTACATCCCAACCCTGCATCCCAATGCTACATCCCAGCCCTATATCCCAGTGCTACATCCCCACCCTGCATCCCGGTGCTACATCCTAACCCTGCATCCCAATGCTACCTCCCAGCCCTGCATCCCAATCCTGCATCCCAATGCTACATCCCAACCCTGCATCCCTGCCCTGCATCCCAACACCACATTCCAACTCTGCATCCTGGCCCTGCATGCCAATCCTGCATCCCAGTGTTACATCCCAGGCCTGCATCCCAGCCCTGCATCCCAGTGCCACATCCCAACCCTGCATCCCAATGCTACATCCCAGCCCCACATCCCATCCCTGCATCCCAGTGCTACATCCTGGCCCTGTATCCTGGTCCTGTATCCCATCCCGCATCCCGCAGACAGGGATACGGTGCTGAATTCCCCTCGGCTGTTGAGCCCTGCGTTGCCGCTCCCTTTGGAAGCGTGAAGCTACCGTACTTCGCTGAACATGGGAGCGCCCCAGCCTAACGAGCTGGCCCAGCCGCTCGGCAGGACGGGGTAGAGGACCCCCAATCTCTCACGGCAGCACCTCGCCTCAGTGAGGGATATTCCCACCGGGACACGGGCACGGCGATGCCGCAGGGCTGGGAATGGGACCAGGTGCCTCCCAGTGCGGGAAGGTGCTTTAATCCCAGCACTGACACCAGTTTAGTGACTGAACACGCTGAACTCGCGCTTCTGCACCTATAAAATGTGGTTACTGACACCCACCCACTTTTCTAACATGCTTGGGAATGAATGGATGGAAAATACTATAGGAAAAGGAAGTATTGCTATTTAAAATGGAGTTTAGCTTAGCACAGTGGCTTTACCCAGTGCAAAGCCCCGTTGGTTTGCTGCGGCGCTCGCTTTATCGGTGCTGATAAGCAGCTCTCGCTGGAAGGGACGCGCCGGCCGTCACAGCCCTCCTCCGTGGCACAGCCCGGGGGGACGAGGGATGGGGCAGCGGGTGGGAGACCCGGCTTAGACACCCTTATTGCACCCCGAAGCGGCTCTTTAGCCRTTCAAAGAGACTCTTTCCATTTTCCGCCCTGCCGTCCCAGGTAAAACGTCTGGCAGATGACGGCGGCCGCCTCACCCTGCCTGCCCCCGGCTTTATCTTCTCAGGGAAATCCAGCAGACTGGGGGCAGCGCCGGGCCCCGCTGTGCAGCACTCGTCCCCCGTCCAGCCGCACGCCTGCGGGATGCTCCCCGTGCTGCCCGTGGGCTGCCAGCCCCGAGCCCTCCTTCCCCGGGGCAGCTTGTCCCCCACACGCATCCCTGCATCCCCCCCGTGTCCCCCTGCATGTCCCCGATGTCCCCCCCGTGTCCCCTCGCTGGGTGCAGCCGGGTGCAAGGTGGATGCAAAGCACCATCCCGGGAGCTGGTCCCGGCTCTGCTCGTGGCTCCTCAAGCCCGGCCTCTGCGGCGGGGATGGAGGACCGGGAGCTGTGGGAATCCTATTACTGGCCTCCATCTGGCAGCCCCCATTTGCTCATCCGGGCGCTCATGAGCCAAATCCAACAAATCCAACACTTCCCGGAGCCGGGGCAGCCGCTCGCTCCCCCGCGGAGGTGTTTAAGGGGCAGGCAAGGTCCGACGCTCCCCTTTCCCTTTGACAAGCAGCGGACACGGACTGTTGCTCATTCTGCTGCTGGGAGCAACAGCCAAGGCTTGAAACCAAGGGGTGGTTTTGGGTGAGAGCCCCCAGCACCCCAYGGCCAGGCTCCCCACGCACGCACCCCCGTGCACGGCTCGGTGCCACGGTGGGGACACGCCGAGCATCCCCATGGGAAGCCTTCCTGAGCCTCCCCGCCTGCCTCGCCACCGAAGCAGCAGCTCCACACCCTCCRGCTTGGGGTTTTTCCCCCTTTCTCTCCCTTTTCCACCAGTTTGTTTCCCTGGCTCTCTTAGTCACGAAGGTGAGGCACTGACAGAGACACAGACATCAAAAACAAGAGGTGATGAAACGCCGGGAATAATTAAGTTGCACTAAATCACTGGGCCCCGGTGGCACCCTGCCAAAGCGCTGAGGAAACTGGAGCACGAAGGAGCTGAGTTATTATTAATAATCACCAGTGCCCTCCTGAACAACAACCTATTTTGCACCTCTCTGTACCAAAGGAGTGGGAAGGGAGCAGCCGGCCGTAGGGACCGGGATGGGGAGAGGACAGAGCAGGGGACGAGAGCCCCAGGTCTCCTTCCCGCTGGCTCTGTCGGTGCACGGCGCTGCACGTCCCGCCGTGTGCGGGCATATGCGGGATCGGATCCGTCCTGGGGCCATCGGCACCGGCCGGGCTGGGCTGGCCGTGCTGCAGGCAACCCAGGGCCGGAGCAAGTCTGCTCCCGCCGTGCATTCTCCACGCAACCCCGAGCCTTGCGTAAGGGCAGCCTTATCCGCCTGCCATCGGGGCTCATCCTCGCACCGGGCTGCAAGCGAGAGCTCTCCATTCCCAGTGTGTGGGTGAGCCTGCTAGCCCCGGGCTGGGCATTGCACAGCTCCTGCACCTCTGCCTGGCCTTGCTTGCAGGTTGTTTGCACGMTGCATGCAACAGGCTGCGATTGCCGTGCGATACCCGATCGGCAGCTGATAGCGGGCCAGCGTGCGGCCGGTGTAGCCCCGGCTYTGCAGGGTGTTTGGGATGCGTTTCCCCTGCGTCGTGCTGGGCTTTCACGCTTCAGAGCTCTCAGGAAGGTGCTGCTGGGTGGGCAGGGTTTGCTGGCTTTGCTGCTCCGCAGCCCCCTCCAGGTCTCACCTCGATTACGTGCTTTAAGGWCCGAGGGAAGCCCCAGCACCCATCGCTGGTAGAGGTGCTGGTGGAAGGGATGCTCCGGCTCCCACAAGCCTTCCTGGGTACCACTGTGCTTTTTGGGGAGAGAAAAGAGACCTTAGCGCAAAGACTCCTTCTCCAATGAACGCCGAATCGATGGCTTTACATTGCATGGCAGGGCAAGGCTTGTTCTAGGGTTTGATCGCACTTGGCTCCATCTCTGCAAGAGCCCGGGCAGGCTCTTTGCAGGGTTTGGGGTTGATTTTCGGATGTCACGTGGCCGTGGGCAAAGCCTGGGCCCCAGTTCCCACCACCGTTCCCACCGGTACGCGTTTCATCAGGGGAACCGTCCCGACCTGGTCAAAATCCTCCCTGGCGGGGTAAACCCAACGGTGTCGAAATTTTGGAGAGCTGTAAATCTAATGTGTTTGTAAAACCTTTAAGCCTCCGTCTGCAACGCACAGGTAAAGCTTTAATTCCTTGACAATACAGAGCTAATTCCCAGCTAAATCCTTAATTCCTGCACACCGTAGCCCCACGAATTCGGCTCCCTGCAGCCCAGGTCTTGTCTGCAGTGAGCAGCATCGGCTGCCTGCTGCAGCATCCGCACTCCTCGGATGCGATCTGTGTGCTCCCGGTGGAGAATTCCCCTAAAATAGCTGTGCCCCAGGTTCTGGTGCTTTCACTCAGTTTGTCAAAATCTTTGAAAGGTCTTTTGCATCTCTTTAAAATAAGAATAACGACAGCTCCTGCATCCCTGCGGTGCCCTGCGCCCGCCCTGAGGTTGCAGCGTGCAGGGGGACGGGGAGGCAGGGCAGGAGCTACCCAAACCCGGTGTCCCGGCTCCGGGCCAGCCCTCCCTTCCTCTAAAATGGCTGAAACGTTTCCAGCCGATGTGACATGTTGGAATGAGCCCGTTGCCTGCTCCGGCGGGTGCTGCAAGGCTCATGAAGCATCGCCAGCATCCGCTGAAAGACTTTCCCCCCGGAGCCTGCCAGAGCCGATCCCTGTGCGATAGCGAGAGGGTGCAGCTGCAGAGAGACCCAGCCGGCACGGAGCAGGCGGTGGGGACGACAAGGGAGCCCGACGGGTTTGGGAGCTCATCAGCATAATGATGACAGCGCTGGGGATTGCTCCACGCGTTGTACAACGCGGGTCCCAGCTGCTGGGAGAACGTTTCCCAACCTGGCGAAACCTGTACGAACGACCACCCTTTCTTAAGCAATTTTCCTGACTCAAGATCCCACCCCGAGTCCGCGGGAGACGGCTCTCTGCTGCCTCTTACAAAACATCTCCATCCAAACAGGTTTCCCCATTAATCCCTCTTCCAGAGATCTTTTTTTTCCTCTTTTTTTTGGGGTGACCACGGGTGCTGTTGGCTCTTGAGGAGGGTGTTTGGTCTTGTGTCGGGCCACGGCGCTGCRCTGACATGGCTTGGCTTTCCTCAGCCGGGGGGCTGAGGTCACCCCATGGCATCAAGCACAGATTAACCAAAATCGTGCCCTTTATAGGAAAGACTTTCCGAGGGTGGGAGGGAAGGGAACGGCTCCTCTGGGAACTGGGCAAATCCAGGTGAGACACRGGGAGGGACCGTCCGGCAGTGCCGGGGGATGCTCAGCCTTCTTTTATATTAGTGGCCCAAATACTGACCTGGAGCAAATCCAGAGGACGGCACCGTGTTCACCTCCCCGGGATTTACAGCACATTTCTAAGGGGTGAATACTTTTATAGATAAATGAAAAGTTGCTAATTTATTTCAGTGCTCAGCGAATGGTCCTGGTGGGCTAAAACCCATAAGTAACATRTCCTGAACCTGCGTATGGAAACAGCCGCAGTCGCTTCTAGCCTGTTCAAGATGCTCATAAATGCATTTTTCCCTCTTGGGGATGACCCACCGCCACCTCGCGCGTGTCCTGCCGGGCTCTGCGACCGGGTGCCGGCAGGCGAAGGGTTACGCAGCCCCATCTGCTCGGCTCCCCATTTCACAAGGGCGGGTTTGGAGTTTTACTACAAGTTTCAGACGAGGAAGGTGTGTCTGCGCTCGGTGCCTGGTTTGCCCGTTGTGTAGGCGTCAGGTTCAGCGCCGTCTTGTCAACACTTGAATATGTTGAGCATCACTCACGGGGCATTCTGTAAGAAACCTATTAAGTTAATTACCGAGGCTCGGTGTGTGTGTGTGTGTGTGTGTGTGTGAGAGCGAGCGTGTGCGCCTCTCCTGTAAAAATTTGGCTTTCTTCGTTGCAAGACACTTCTGATGCAAGCCTCTTGGTGTGATGACATCTTGTCTGCTGCTGTAACTGATACGGGGCTCGCATCGTGCCACCTGCAAGCCAGAGAGGCTGTGAGCTGGTTGTGGGGTCGGGGTAGGACCCCCATCCAGCCTGCCTCGGGGACGCCCACCCAAACATAGGGACCTGCTTTGGCTCCCTGCAGTGGCCCTGGTTAGGAGTTAGGATGTAGATCGGTCCTAAATCTGTGGGGTTTGAACTCAAACCAGGGTGCGCTGCCTGCGTGGGGCCAGCTCGAGCATCCCTGTAGGTAACAGCAGCTCTCGCCGTCGGCTTGTATCATCATTTCTGCTCCAGCCAAGTCCCTGGGAAAATGCAGTTTTGACCCCTTGGTTTGGGAAGAGGGCTGGGAAGGGACCTCTTGGTCTTTATATTTGCACCGCCACCCATAAGTGGCCCAAAATAATCGGGGCTGGAGGTGGGGAGCTATTCTTGTTGGGGCTGGGGGGGGGGACTGTCCCATTCCCAGTGGCAGGAAAGCACGGTTTGTGCAAGGAGGCAGCGCAGAAATAACCTCCAGCAGCACCGATGGGCATCCCTGGGGGGGGTCACCCCCTCCGCTTCTGCTCTCCCCCCTTCCTGCGAGCCTCTCCGCCGCCTTTGCATCCCCCTGGACAAGGAGCCATGGGTCTGAGCCCCAGCCCGGACAAGAGCCGGGCTGTTGGAGCGATGATGAAACGCTGCGAGCAGCAGCACGTGTCCGCGCTGCCCAGCCCCAGCCTCGCCATCGCCTCCCGGCTTTCCCCGCGTCCTCGCCCAGCCGGGCTGAAACGGGGCCGCCGCACGCCTCGCCGCCCCCGAAATATGTAAAAAATGAATTTTCCCTTGCTGGAGCCCAAGCCAGGGTAGGGAGCAGGGCAAGTGCTGGCTCCTGGCTCCCAAGGTGGTTTTTTTTGGGAGGCGCATATGGGGCATTGCACAAACAGCCCCCGGCGCTTGCACGCGCCCCAGGTAGGGTGGCTCGGCCCCCTCCTTCCCGCGCCGAGAGCATCCCACGGGAGCCCGGATCCGGTGGACTTTTATGGAAGAAAGGGAAGTCCGTGGCACTGCCGGAGCAGCCTTGGCAGCCGCAGCGCTGAGCGCCCGCCAGCCGTGCAGCAGCAGCAGCRCCGCTGCCGTTAACCCCTCATCCCCGGGACGGGCGATGCCAGATCTCTGCCCGCACGGCTTCTGCCCGCGGGCAGCTGCTGCCTGCTGGGGTGCAGGTCTGCGGGGCGGGGGGGGGTGTCAACCTTGAGCCGGGGGCCGTAGGATGCTCCGCAGCAAAAAGCGGCGGTGAGAAGGCGCGCCGGGCTCTTTCTCATCATCTAAATCAATGCAAAGGGCTCGCGAGCGTCCCAAAGCTCTCATCCTTCAAGAACCCCCCCCCCGTCCCCGAAAAAAATAACAAGCAGGAGGGAAGCAGGAGGGGGAGAGCTCGCCCTGCTCCAGCGAAGGATGTTTCCTGTTGGAGTTTCTCCCGTCCCAGGGGCAGCTCTGGACTCTCCCTCCGCACGCTGCCAAGTCCCGCCGTCAGGAAGCGGCTGGAAGAAGCAGGGGGGGCGGGGGGGGGATGGCGAGGCCGAGCCCACGGCAGCCCGGATGCGCTGGAGGGGGCCAGGCAGCACGTTCCCCTCCCGGCGGGTCCCAGCCGGGGCTGTCGTCATCAGCTGCAAAAGGGGAGACTTTTTGGCCGGACGGAAGGAGAAGGGGGGGGGGAGAAAAAAAAACTAAAATTAAAGAACAAATCAACCCCCCAACCCCACGCTCCTTCCCCAGCGCTCCCATCAGATTAGTGAAGCCGAAATAGCCAAGTTGGCCCAGAGCGGTAGCAGGGCTGGCACGCGCGGGCTTTGATCCRCCCCCGCGCCCGGGAAGGTGGCTGGGCCGGGGATCAGACACCCCAGGGAGGAGGAATTTGCAGGGGAGGTTTGCGGCGTGCGCACGCACCCACGGCCACCCTCCAGCCCCGAGGTGCTCCCCCCCGCCCCGGGCGCCGGGGCTCGGCTGCCAGGGTGGGATGCAGCATCCCCGTAGCAGCTGGGGAGGCGGCGGGCGCAGCATCCTACCTCCCAACCCACCGGGCTCTGTTGGTTCTCATCACCGGGTATCACCCTGCAAAATCTGGGCTCGTGCCCCGGTTTCATGTCCTGGGCTTTCAACCTYGCTGGTGCATCAGCATGGACCCGGCCTTTGCATCACGTCAGCAGTGCAAAAACCCGCTCTGAAACGCAGGACCACCCCGGAGAGGTGGGAGGGGATGCTTCTTTTGGGAAGGCTGGCTGGTGGCTGGAAAACATCAGGTTTTTCTGTCCTCCCAAAGCCTTGCAGCATCATACGAGGTGATGGGGCCGTATTTTCATCCCTAAGAGCCTCCCATCCATGCTACATCCTGCGCCCCGAGCATCGCTGCCTCCAGCACCCACCAGCACCCACTCCTGCCCTCCTCACCGTCCTTTCCCCTTGGACCAGACTGAAGCTTAGAGCATCTCTGCCAGCCTGGTTATGCCTTGCGGAGGGATGCACGGGACACGCGTGAGAYGTTCAGGCCCACGTGCCCCACAGACGTATTTATTACTCTTTTCTTGGACAGTGGCAGCACTGGGAACGTGCTGGCGCTTTGCAACCMCCGAAGCAAATATATTCCCGTCCCCAAAGGCGAAGCAGCCGGCAGAGTSTCCCCGTGGGTGCATCCTCACGGCTGTCCCGCGCCTGGCCCCAACGGAGGGTTTCGGTGCAGGCTCCGCTCTCGTCTGCACAGAATCGGGCTACAGACCTTTAAATGACTGAATTAGGCAAAATTTGGTGTTTCTCCAAGAATCCTCCGGAAATCTGCTGCTGGAAAAGCAAGCTCATCTTAAAGCTACACGCACACAGAGCAAACAAGTTTTCCACTCTCAAGAACTGCAGAGACTCGGGATGGAAAAGGCCTTTCCAGTCCTACCCAGCCCTTTTTCTGGCCAGTTCAAGCTTGTTCCCCGCGTTGAAATCTYGGGGGCTTTGCTCGTGGCTTTGAAACCTCCCATGGTGCACCTATCTCTGGAGTTGTTGCAGCGTTTTGCAGATGCCCCAGCAGAATTTGGGGGTGATGGGGGTGCCCCAGCGAGCGCTGGGGGCGTTGAGGGGCATCTGCCCCCCCCGGCTCCGTGGGGTGAATGGGGGGAGATCCTGGTGGCCCTCCTGGGGAAGGACCAGGCTTGTGCCCAAGCCCAGCGCAGCGATGCAGGTGTGGTCCGGCGGCTGCTGGGAAAATCGCTGTTGCAAGCGGCGTGTTTGGGCAGTGCCACCCTGCCCCAGCGAGCGAAAACTCAGCGAGGTGCAAAAACTGCCCTTCCCCTTCTGCCCCCCATCCTCAGGCCTTCCTCCTCCTCCTCCTCCTCCTCCTCCAAACCCAGCACCATTTCCCACCCCAGCAGCGCAGCATCAGTCGTTATCCCACCGGCACCGAGGAGGCAGGGGATGCTTGTGGGGGGTCCCGGCTGGATCGCGGGTGGGATGAAGCCCACCCCAGCCCTCCCCTCGGTGCGGCAGCACCCGGCCAGTGGGTCAGGGTGACTCATTTGGCAGCCAGCTCCGCCGTGAGCTCGCCCGCAATTGCAACACCGTGGGGATATTAAACCCAGCCAGCCGCGGAGCCCGGCATCCACGCAGCTTCCTAACACGCCCCTGGGGTTGCTATCAACATCCCTGTTGTTCTTAGCAATCGCATCCATCATTTATCATCCCGGTTTACAACAGAGGCCCAGGGGCTGGGAGACGGGGTGTAACCGCGCAGGACGCGATTGCAACGCTCTCCAAAAGGGTCTTTTGGGTGCGCCGGGTTGCAGCCACCCCACCGTGTGCTGCTGCCCGCCCGCCGCCGCTCCGGCTTTCGGCCGCCGTGAAGACAAGGCAGAGCCGGCGTAGACAGCAATCAGAGCATCTACAGCCCTTTCCATGAGCTGGTTTAAATCATCTTTTTATTCAACCGGTGCAAATTTCTCACTTAAACGAACCCTGACGCTTCTCTGCCAGGGACCCAGAGAGAAGGGGTAGCAGGAAAACTCCTTCGTGCGGTTTCTTGGCAAGCCAGCCAACCTCGACCCCCAAATCCATCACTCATACCCACGCTGCGAGTGTCCCGGCAAAGCCACATCTGGCGTGGCCTCCTGCAGCATCTGGGGCCGGAGCCCAGCATCCTGCATCCCATTCCCCCCGTCCCAGCGCTACCCTCTGCCTCTATAATATCACGGGTGTTTAAAAAAAAAAAAAAACCCACAAAAAAAACCAAAAAACACCTCCTTTTTCAACAGAAGTGTTTTGAATGAAGTTTCAAAACCATCCAAGTGTCATCACAGCCTCCGCCCCGCTGGCTTGGACCCCTCACCTAGATCGTTAAGGAAAGGTGCAGATAGGCAGAGCGTGTGTGCCAGCAACGCCTAAGCCGGGCAGGGATCTGTCGCTCGCTGGAAATCCACCCAGCAGAGCCTCTCTCTTTTGAAAYGGGGTGTTCTCGCCCGGGAAACGCTGTCCTTGGGTTTCTAGGAGGGAGGCAGGAGCCCGGTGAGGGGCTCTGCAGCACGCAGATCCTGAACGGTTTGGGTTATTAAGGGCAGCATTTTGGCTGTGCTGCTTTCATGCTCCTAGATTAAAAAATCTTGCAAAGAGCCAAACACTGAGGTGATTTATGTTTATTTTCCTTACTTAATAACCCTATAGCATGTCCTTCCCTGGGGCATTAGGGTGTATCAGACAAGCATTAATTTAAATTACAACCGTGCCTGATATTTATTTTTTAATATATTTTTATGGTAGCCTTCCGCATTTATAGTGATCTAGAAGAAAAGCCGGGCCACACCAAGAAGCTGTAATCGCTACCTAATAATCCTAAAAGCAGTCAGGGTAAATCGTCAGCGATGCTGACCGCGGAAAGCCGGAGGAGAGGCTCTTTGGAGCCGTGTCGGAGCGGTGACATCCCAGCGTGGCCACCCGGTCCTGCTCCAAGCTGGRCAGAGCAGCGATTCCCTCGGGAACCCGGGGGTGGCAACGGGACCCCTCGAGCTGYTTCTGCTCCTTGGGGACCCCCGGGGACTCGCAGTGAGCTTTCCCAGGGGCTCTAAGGAGCCTCAGTTCATTTTTTTGGATGAGGCTGTGTAGAGCCTCGGTGCGGATTTGTGCAGCACCATCTATTTGGCRGTCGGTGCCTGCTGAGAAATGGTGTCCTGGCATGATGCTGATATTAAAAACACCCGTTTTCGGTGCTTGTAGCGGCGTCAGTGCACAAACAGGCAGATCCACCGGCTGCGGGGTACCAATCCGYCTGGGTTCAGCTTTTCCTCACCACTCATTGAGGTTCTGGATCTGCCCTAAAGAGAAGTTCCCCGTAGAAAGAAATGCACCTTTCCCACTCCTTCTGTGCCTGTGCGTGGCTCAGATGTAGTTTRTCAAACTTTCATGCACAGACTGACGGCGAACAAACCAAATATCACGTGGAATGGTGAAACTCCATAAGAGTTAAAGGAAATTAAAATAATGGACTTGGGCTGTGGGTGATGGGGGAATCTTGGGCTGGGGCAATTGCGCGTCGCTCGGCAGGTCCCCAGGGACACGGTGCTGGATCGTGCATCGCCGGAGCCTGYGGAGAGGAGCAGGAGGCTCTCGAGCAGCGGCTTAATCTCCTGTCATTTGCACGCATGAAAAGCAAAGCGGCTGGGCAATTAAGAGCCGGGAGGAAAGTTAGGCTGGAGGCGTGGGGTACCCGTGTTTCGGTGGCGGTGAGATGCTGGGGTGATTTCTGCCTGGGGTCCGGGGTCGCCTGTGCCCCGTCTCCAGCTGTGCCAGGGGAGCGAAACTGGCTCTGAGCAAAAGCCGAGGGCCCTGAGTCATCCCGAGGATCCGGGAACTGGGGCCGCGGGGAAGCACCAGAGAGCAGGAGGCTGAGGATAACATCTGGGGTTGGGAAAGCTTGTCTGGCTCCAATGGGAAGGGGAGGTTTCTCTGGAATTGGGGCGCGATGGGATCCGGCACCCGCTCTGGGTGCTCTGCCGGGCTTCGGTGTGGGTTTATCTGTGGCCCTCGGGGATGCAACTCTTGGTATCTCTGCAGCAAGGTGACCGTGGTTCTCCCAGCTCGGGGCTGAGGATGGGGAGACGAAGCAGGAGAGGGCTCAGGCACCCCGGGGATGTGCCAGGGAGCAGCAGGAGGGGTGCAGGGAGCTGCGTCCCCAGCCAAAAGTGTCTGTGGGGTGCCAGGATGTTCGCAATCCTCGATTTCCCGGCTTCCCTCCTGATGTACCCGGTCAGCAGCCAGCAGGCACGGTGGACGGGCCGGGAGCTTGGTACCGGCCTTGGTGTGCACGCACCCAGCTGGGTCTGCTGCAACGCCGAAAATTGCAGCCTTGTTAAAGCCAAACCGCTGCATTTMTAATGCAGAAAGGCAGGGAGGGGGCTCTGGTTTCCTCCGAAGTGTGCGGGTGCAGGCGGGTGCACGGGTGGATTTGGGTGTACGGGGCCGTCCCAGACTGGGGATGCCGGGGAGCATCCTTGCTCCCTGTGCGCACGAGCTCCCCGCAAACCTCCGTTGYGGTGAGCAACTGGGGTCTCTTCCCACCATCGCCTGTGCTAAGTCGTTCCCTGCCCTGGGAATCTGCTGTTAAAACACTTTTCTGAGTAATACAATAGCTGGGAGAGACCCTTCCCCACCATGCCCTTCCCCTCCTGGCAGCACAGGGACCTCCCCGGCCGGAGGTGACATCCCACCTTGGTGGGCTTTTCTTCCATGTCTTTCTCTGTATTTTTCTATTTCTTTCCCGATGGAGAGAACACGAGGTGGATGTGCCAAGCTTTAATTCAGTGGCATAACAACATTGGCATAACGGGATGTGACATTTATAATAAAAGAAGAATTTGCATGGTAGGGGCTGACAGTCTCCTTCAGGCACGAAACCCCAGCTTGATGGTGATGGGAAAAGCAAGGGTGGTCTGGAGCYGTGCCGGCAGGGAGAGGGTCGGCACGGCGTGGGCGAGCCGGGGCGGTTCGGGACCATCCCATACCCCGGCACGGGGATCCACGTGGAAGTGAACTAAAATGCAAACGGGCAGCTGAGCTGGGAAATGCCAGAGTTTGGGAGTGCTGGGAGCTCGCCGGGCCCTGCCCTGCTCTCTCATGGCCTCTCTCCATGCAGAAATAATTGGAGGGAGAGTTTCTCTTGGACCGGGTTTTTTCTCACATGTTTTTTGTTGGAAAGCAGGATGAGCCCGGACGTTCCTGGGAGCCGGGGTAGGAGCGATCCTCCCCGCTGGTGCTGGCTTTGGTGGAGAGGAGAAAAACCCAAAGCGTGCACCTTCCCCTGCAAGGACACGGTCAAACAGATGCGTATCCAGCTGCAATTAGCATCTTATTCCTTTATTCTGCATTCGAGCCTCCGCTTTGCTAGCAGGAGGCTGGATTGCCATCCCGGCAGCTCTGCCCTTCCCGGGATGCTCCCCTGCACTCCCGAGAGCCGATTCATAAATCCTRACCTCATTATAAAGATCACAGAAAGAGAGAATAACAAATCTGGGCACCTGGCTGTGCTGGCTTTGAAGCCGCCTTCCCCCCGTCAAGCCAGCGTGCCGTAAGCGAGCAGCGCAGGAGGAGCCCGGTTTGTTTGGGGATTAACTTCCCCACTTGGCTAATTGTTGGTTAATCGTATCAGCGCACGCTGCCGGGCCGGCACCTCGGCTGCCATCCCGTGGGATGCGGCCCCCAGCACCGGGATGAGTCCCATGGGGTCCCCGGGGTCCCCGGGGCTGGGCTGGGGCGCGCGCTCCCGGCGAGGCGGCAGCAGCCCAGCCCCGCTCTGCTGCGCAGCCCTGGGTCCCATCCGTCATCTGTTTGTCCTGGTCCCCTGCCAGCGATTGTGCCGATTCCCACACCCACTTTCCATAACCCTCTGTCCTCGCCCGGGCGAATCGCTGGCGCGCTTGCCACCCATCCCTTTCCCCTCCTCTCCGATGGGATCAGACACGTTCTGGAGAGAGGGAAGAAAGGAAAGGAAGAAAAAAAAAAAGATCAAGAGGAAAACAAAATGTGACTCACTGCCTTCTTAATTTATTTGTATTTATTTATTCCCCCCCCGCCCTACGCTGCGATGTGCAGCAGGCAACACCGAGGGCTGGCTGCGATCTACCGGAGAGCCTCGGCACGGATGGTGTCCGCCTTGGCAAAGGGGTGTCAGGAACAGGGGGGAATCATTTTCTCCACTCTTTTGGCCAAGGAAAAGAGCACGGAGAGGAGCTCCCAGCACAGAAATTGTGTGGTAGAGATTTTTAAGGCTGTCCAGGTCTCCATGAGAGCATCCCACCAGCATCCCGTGCCCCACCAGCACTCGGCACCGCACAGCACGGACYGGAGGGTGGAAATATTTAATTCCACCTCCTACACTGTGTCCTCGGCAGGGGAAAGAGAGAACGAGAAGATAAAAGGCTGGGAAGCTCAAATGGTGTCATTAGGAACTATTAATGCTCTCATAAAAGGGCATTAATAAACACGGCAGCTCATCAGCGTCCATTAGCTCCGCTCGTGGCAGGGATCTTCGGGGGCCGCTGGCATGCGATGCTCCCCTCGCCCTCGCTGGCGTTTCAGCAAAGGGGCAACGGGCTAGAGGGGGGGTTTATTCCTCCCTGCAAACCGTTCCCTACACACTAACAAAAACCTGCTTCCCAGCTGCAGGTCCCCCTCTCTCCAGGGAGGCAGTGGGACCCCAGGAAGGAAAGGTCGCGGGAGCAAGGGGGGCTTCGCACCCGACCGCAGCCTCTCCCGCAGCCCAGCAGCCCACTGGGAGCAGAGTTTGTGCTCCCTTGCTTTCAGAATAGCTGTTTACTATTAAAAAAAAAAAAAAAAAAAAAGGCAGGGTTTACAGTGCTCATCCCTACTTTCTCCCTCCCGCCCTCTTCCTGTTCTCACTTCTTAAAAGGAGCTTTATCCTTTGACTCTCCCATCCCTGGGGCTAGCCAGAACCCACTGCATCTCGGGGCGAGCAGGCAACCCACATCAGCAGGCAGGAAAACAGGGAGGAGGCCTGGCCTCTCCCGATAAGCCCATGGCAAAGCCAGGAATAGCAGCAAGGACCCCGCACGGGAGCAGCCCTGCCCGGAACAGTAAAAAAACCTCCAACCCTGCCTTTGAAGAGCGGGGGCTGGCAGCCGGCCTGGCCACGCGGCGAGCTTGGGGTTTGCTGYGAGCTTCCTCCGCCAGCCCGGCCCCGCAGCTGAGACCGGCACATCTGGGGGAGCAGGCACAGCTGGAAGGGCTGGGCATGCGTGGCTGGGTAGAGCAGATGTGCACATCTGGATGGAGGAGGCATGCCCGCCGCCTGGGCAGAGYGGGCGTGCACATCTGGGCAGAGCGGGCACGCATACGTAGGTGGGCTCCCAACGCACATCTGGATGGAGTGGGTGTGCACATCTGGGCAGGTTGTGCTGGCACCTCTGGGCAGACCGGGCAGGGAGGCAGCAGCCAGCGCAGCCCCACGGCCTCGTGTCCCCCCCTCCGACGCACCCCGGGGTGCTTCTCCCCCAGGAGTCTGCATGCCGCCTTCCCCTCCCCCTGTGAACCAAGGTATCCAAACGCTGCCCAAAATCTTAGTCATCACCTCTCTGCATCGGGATATTTTCGGCTCCGGCTGCCAAGGTGGCGAGCCAGCGTTGGGGGGCCGATAGCCAGGGACCTGAGCGGGTACTTGGCTTCCCGGTGACCTTTGCCGTGCCACAGGCAGCTCGCAGGAGGCTGTCGCCAGCCGTGAGTCAGTGCAAAGCAGGTTTCTTTTTGGAGAAAGCAAAGCTTTGATCCCGAAGAGCCGGGGAACCGACCATGTTCCCCGCGTGCACTTTTGCTTGCAGTTATCTGATGCATCTTTTTTTGGGGGTAATAACTCCCAGGGCAGGTTAAGACGGAGGAGCCCTGGCAGCAGCGCGTGTGTGGGCAGGACTGGAATAACGGGTGCCGTAGGAGAGGATTTACGAGCGCTGGCGGCATCGGTGGGAGGTGGGRGCCGGCCGGGAATAGCACAGCAGGTCAGGGGTGAGGTGGCTTGTGCGGGGCCAGGATGTGGCCAAAGCTCCCGCCGCTACCCCCTTGCCATTAATCCAGTCCCGGAGGGATGCTCGGCGGTCTTGGCAAAGCCTCCTTCCTCCAGGGAAGCATCCCAGGCCAGGGATGGAGAGCCAAGCCCGCCGGGCGGTGGGGCTTGCTCGCCAGGCAGGAGTTTCGGTTGAGAGCAAAACCGTCGCGATGGGGYAAAGCTTTGCCACCGGAACGCCGGTGCAAATCGCTGTGGTCCTCTGCTGCCGGCCCCTTCCCACCCGGCATGGTTGACCCCTCCCAAAACCCTGCATGCCAAGCGGCACCGAGGCTTTTAACGGGCTATTGTGGCTTTCCCAGTGTGCCGCAGCCTGGATCCCTGACCCGGATCGCTGGATCACTGGTGGTCCCCGTGTGTGGGTGACAGCGTGGTGATGGCACCGCCTGCGTGCCAGGGCACCGTGCATCGAGCCTCTAAATCCCAAATAGCCAAAGAAAGCCCCCGGCGCGCTCCTTCCCCCCCCCCCGCCTCAGCTCCCTAATGACCTTTGCAAGGAAAACACCCAAAATGTTGGAAAACGAATCCCTGGGGAGAAGCGGGTGCAGCCGGGGGGGCAGGAGGGGTCCGTCTCCTCCACATCTTTCTCCTGGGAGTCTCGGTAGCACCTCACCCCCCTCTTCTTGTCCTTTCAGGGTGCAGATCTGAGGACTGGGGACATCAAAGGGCACGTGCTGACGGGTGAGTGCAGACCCCGACGGGGGGACGGGGTCTCCGGCAGCCCGGGCTGGGAGCTGCGACGAGGCAGTGGCAGAGCTGGCTGTGCTCAGCAGGGACGAGCAAGCCGGGACGCGAGGGAGGGACACGAGGGGTTCCCGCCGGGCGCAGCTGAGCCGTGGTTAGCTGGGCGCTGTCTGAAATAGGAGCCACTTTTTCTCTTATTTTTCTAGAGGCAAAAGTGGTTAAAAAACTCCCCAGCGGCTGGAAGAGCTCCAAACCAGTGCAAAAAGCGGGGGGGGGGGGGGGAAATACAATCAAAAAGCAAAACACAAGATAAAAGCGGGTGAATCCCAACAACTTCTGTGATGTTGCACGAACAAAGACTTTCAGTTCAAAACAGGCCAGACGCGGCTCACGGAGTTTACACCCCGGGGGAGCTGGGGGAGAGGGGCCGGGGGCTCGCCCGGCTGCGGGTGACGGAGTCCTGGAGGAGCTTCTTGTCCCTTGGCATCGCGTCCTCCCGTCCCCAACGGAGGGCGAGGGGTGGCTGCCGGCATCGGGGGGTCTCTCCCCGGGGATGTCCCTCTCCTGGGGAGGACCAGCCCTCTCTGTCCTCGCCAGCCGGTGATGATGCAGCTGCAGGCCCCACATCTGGGCAGCTGTGCGCTGCTCGCTGCCTCTTCGGCTGGGTTAAGGGCAGGCACGCGGTATGTGTGCACCCCGGGGACGTGCCCGCCTGCGCGCTGAACATCTGCAGCGAGGCGAGGAGACGGCCCCGGACTTCCAGCACCTGAGAACCCCTTTGCTTCGACCACAAGAGCATCCTCCCCCGCCAAAGTTGGGTGCGGGAGGACTTCAAAAGCCCGGCAGCTGGAGCCCAGCCGGCGATRTGCCAAGCACCCCAGACCCCCGTGGGGCAGCTGGGAGGGCGAGGGGTGCTGGCCACGCACTGGYGGGGTGCTGGGGGTCTCAGGCTCGTCCCCCCCCACAGGTCCCCGCATGGCTCTACCCAGGGGAGGCTGCACCCAGGATGGGGGGGGGACGGGGAGGGGGCATGGCAGGGATGGTGCAGGGATGGGAAGGGTGATGGAGGAGAGGTCGAGGCGCTCGACACGGAGGCGAGGAGCACCCCGGGGCTCTGAAGTTGAAAGAGGAGGAGGAGGAGGAGGAGAGGGCGGTGGCTGGCACAGCGGGAGGTTGGGGGCAGGTTATTTCAGGAGAGGGAAAACAGGAGCTGGCCCCCGGGCAGACGGGGGGGGGGGATCCGGGCGGCGATAAGGGCGCGGGCGGGTTTGGGGTGGGCACAGCGGCTGCTCTTGCCCATGAAAGACCTGAGCTGCTCGGCGCTTTCTCTCGCCATCCCCACGCGTGGCCAGGGGCCTCGGTGCACGGCGCTGGGTGGGAGAGCCGATCCCAGCCTGGAAGGGGGGCGGTGGGCGCGCGGTTAACGGTGGGAAAGCGGGTCCCGCTCGGCGGGATGCTCAGCCGTTATCTTTTTGCATCCCCAGATTACGTCCGGCCCACGCCCCCGCCCCGCAGCGGGTACCACCGCTACCAGCTCCGCCTGTACGAGCAGCCGGCTCACGAGGCCATCGCCCTCAGCCCCGAGGAGCGGGTCTGGCTGGGTAAGGAGCAGCCGTGCCCTGGCTCCCGGCCCCGCGCCGTGCCCCGAGGGGCTTTCCCGGGGGGACGGATGCATTTGCAGCTCTAAYGCCTTGTGTTTGGGCATGCCAAGARGTGCTGGGCTGGGGATGCTCGTTTGGTGCAAAGGGGCTTCAAATCCYTACACGGGACGTGGCTGGGGTGGGAAGTCCTTACAAAGCAGCAGAAAACCTCTGCAAAACGTCTGGTAACTGCCTGGCTAGCGGGATCAGAAGCAGGGAGAGGTCTTGTCGGCTGTGAAATCAGCCTGAGTCGTCCCTGGCAGGTCCCCATCCCATCCCCCATCCCCCCCCCCGTGTGTGTGTTCCCCCCCCTCCTCCGAGCCTCGGGAGTTGCATCACCGCCACCTCGGAGCACGCAGATAAGGATCAGCCGTGGCGATGGTTTAGCAAAGCATTGCTCAAACGGGGCTGACACAACGCCCGTCAMCTCCCAGCTCCCCTCCGCCCCGCGCGGTGCGGGGACAGGGCTGCCGCCTCCCAAAATGCTGCATGGCAAGGGTGGAGGCAAGCAGCCGAGACCCCCAAGACACGATGAGACCGTCCCCTCTGCTTCATCCCGGATGGATGCACCCCGGGGCAAGGGGTCACCCGCGGGACCCCCGGCAAGGACCCGGAGCCATCCCGCAAAAGGCGAAGCGCGGGTTCCTTCCCCAGATGGTGCCGGCGCAGCCGGGGCTGGAGCACGGGGCACTGCAGCTCACGTGGCCTCAGCAAGGGAAATTTCAAAACTTTCCCAGCCGGGACCAGATGAGCACAGCTCGATAGGCAGGTCAGGTCGGTGTGTCTCGTCTGCGCCGGCCTGACTCACCCCTGTGCGGTGTTAACCAACGCTGCGCGTCCCGGGGGAAGGCGGGCAGCAGTGGGGTGGCTCCGGTGAGCTCGCTGTCCCCAGACCCTTGTGCCGGGCGAGATCCCGAAACCCACCTGGCACGGGGCCGTGATGCTTGTCCCATGGCCGGAGTGGGCTGCTGCTGCTGCGAGTCTCTCTGCGGGTTATTTCTGCCCTTCGGTTTGCTTTCTGGCTCATTAGCTCTGCTTCTTAATGACATGCGTTGAAGCCACCCCCCCTGCCAGCGGAGTGGGGCACTTCCCCAGCCCCTCGTCCCCGGCGTGGTCAGAGGAGGGGGCTTTGCTCCTGTCACCCACGGCCACGCACCCGCATCCCCATCGCAGCATCCCGGGGCTGGGAACAGCCACCACAGAGCTTTTTCCAGAGAAATCCTCTTATTAGCAGGGTGTGTGGCTCCAGCCCCCAAATTTCATACCCGAAGGGGTTCAGCCACCAGACCCATGTGTCCTGCAGAAGGTCACCCTTGGTCCCCGAGGCGCAGGGTGGCCGGGCGCTCCCCACCCTGTGCCGTCTCCATCCCATCCTCAAAGTTTCTCAGCCCTTCCCAGGCTCCCTGGGAAAGACCCGTTAAAACAGCAGCGGATATTTTCTCCGCAACATCTGATGCCTGAGCATCGCCGTTTGTCAGACAGCTGCGGCTGTCTCGGCGGAGGCTGTTATTTAAGTAGTTGGTCGAAGGTTATTTTTAACCATTTCACTGCTGCATCACAGGCTTGGCCTGTCCAGCGGGTGCTGCTGGATTGAACCACCACCCGCCAGCAACCCATCTCCTTAATTCCCAACGAGCAGGGCATAAGCCCTACAAGCAGCCAAGAGAGGACCAGATTTTGGTGTCTGAAGGGTTTTAAATAAATCCATCCCCAGGGACYGCAGTGGGACAAACACCGATCGAACCGCCGGCGCATCCAGCCCTGCGGGGYGAAGGCAGCACGGGGGGGAGAGGAGCAAACGCCTTCGGCAGCACATGGAAACAAGGACCTTGACCCCAGGACCTTACCCCATGGGCAAGAAACTCAGCCGACTCCTCTGTGGCTCTGGCTTGGTCCTCTCCTGTGGTACAGGAGATGCGTGTTCACCCGGCGATGCTGCAGGCAGATCTTGCAGCCTTGCGCGGGGTTTTCCATCTTGCTCGGCCTTAAACCAGCCCCTTCTTGTTGCTTTAATTTTGTCCTACATCTGGTGGCATTGACACCTCCATCTCACCAAAGCCGGTGGCACCCATCATCACCAGGTGCTAACCCCGGAGAGGGAGAGATGTCCCGACCGGAGCAGGGAGCGGCGCTGGCCCGTCCCATCCTCCGGACACATCCAGCATCCAGCGCCACATCCCTGTGCCGTGCATCACCGGCGCTGTGCCATGCATCCATCCCTCTGGCAGCTTSTCCCCTAGTAGAGCCCGCTCGGGGAGAACACGGAACCCCATGAGAGCGTTTCTCTCGCCGCTCAGCTCGGGGAGAAGCCCCCTCCTTCGCCCTCCGCCCCAGCGCAGGCAGGGGCTGCGCGTCGGGGGCTGAMCCGGGAAAGGTCCTGGGCCAAGCGGGGCCGAAGCGGGGAAGSTGGCGTGTGCCAGGCGGGATGGCAGGAGCTCGGCGGCGGAGCCTCCAGAAGAGGGCACTAAACCAGGCCCTGCCCGTGCCGCCTCCTCCGAAAGAGCCATTCCTTGTGCAAATCCCTGGGGAATTAAAAAGCGAGGGGCGATGGCGAGTGCAGAAAATAAACCTGTGCTACTTCTTCCCCCTASCCGGCTTTGCAATTCCGGCAGCTCAAAGGGAGCAAGGACGGCTCTGCGGTGGCCGGTGGCTCCGGTGCCCACCCTGCCACGGGGATGTCCTGGCTGGGATGGCACCGAGGGGCAGCGGGTCGGGTGCCATGCCCAAGGGCGCGCGGGCCGGCAGCGGCAGAGCTGGAGGAAGGGCTACAGCACCCTCCTCGCGTCCCCCCGCCGCCRCTCCCCGCCGCGAGCCTGGTGCTGGTGGCAATGGTGAAATCGGTTGTTTACAGCAGAGGTGTTTCTCCAGGGTGGCTCTTGAGCAAAGAGACTTGTTTCATCAGGGAAAAAAAAAAGCCCTGATCCTTCTCCGTGAGTGTTTCTGATCAATCCCTGCACCCACTGGCTCTCTTGCTCTGCGACCTCAGGCAAAGAACCCTCTTGGAGMCTTGGTTTCTCCACTGGAGTCGGATTCACTCCACTTTTTGGCTGTGCCGCAGCTTTGCAACTGAATTATCGCTGGGCACCAGCTCTGTCCCCGCTTGGGACCGAGGATGGAGACCCTTGGGGTGTCCCCAAGGCCATACGGGTACCGTCGGGTGGTGCAAAGCCCTTCGTCCCTGCCTGCCCCGCTTCCCTTCCAAGCCAGGAGGGTTACAAGCTGTGTTTGTATTTTGGTGAGATGCAAGATAATAGTTTGTGGTCTGCAAAATGTCAAAGCCACCCRTCGCATCCCGAGACGTTGGCACCCGCTGCGAGCTCTCAATCYGGCGGTCGGGCTCTGCTGCCCGCTGCAGCGAGCGGCGGTAAACTCCTCGGCCAAGGGAATTTGGRCGTTCGGCAAAGCCCAGCCACGGCGGGGTGGCACGGCGGCACCGGGGACCTTTTCGCCCATCTGCAGCCCATGGGAGGATGGAGACCGTTGGTTCTCCACCTCCTTCCTTTTCCTTGTGGGGGAACTTTAATTAGCAGAAGATCTTGAGGCTTAATTACACCTGCCGGGTGGTGCCGTATCTCCCTCTGCTTCCACCCTGCCATGCCCCGGTGCCAGATGCCCACCAGCTCTGGTGRGCATGGGGAGATGCTCCCCAGCATCCCCAAACCTCCTCCTGTCCCGGAAGGGCATTTTACAACTGAGAATGGACTTCTGCCTCCCAGAAATGTTGCCTCCGGGAAGCAGCAAATCCTTTGGGGACCAGGGACTGGGGATGAGCCTGGCCAGCTGCCCTCCCCACGGCTCCATCCCTCTCCAGCTCCAGCTTCGCGTCGGGGCCGCAGCATTGACTCATGAGCCGACCTCACGCGCCTCCGATCCGCCCAGCCGGAAAATCGGGTCGGACCGGGTCCCGGAGGGGAAGGAAAGGCTGCGGCTGGGCTGGGAGGCAGCGAAGGGCTGCGGGGAGCACACGGTCCTGGCCAAAGTCCCCGGGTGTCAGTTAATGGTGACCAAAGCAGCCAGCGGCCTCCCGCCTACCTCCGCTGGGACATCATTAATCTTGGCAGAAAAGCATCAGGGCTCCTATCAGGGAGAACGGCCCCGCTGATGAGCCTGATAAATTACAGCCATCATCGTGCCCCCAGCGCTGCGGGGCCGGGGGGAGGCGGGRACCGGTCGTTTTGGGGGGTCAGGGCTGTGAAACAGCCCCGTGCACCCATTGCCTGCGGGGCCGGAGGGTCCCTGAGCTCCCCGAGCCCAGCGGCTGCCTCGTGCCTCAGTTTCCCCACGCGGTGCTCAGGGATCAGGCAGCTGCCACGTGTGTGGGTGTCAGCGGGCGCTCCTCTTCCTCCGGCGGGTGCTCAGATAAGGGTCAAGCGCGATGATATAATCCTCCGGGAAATGAGCTTGAAAATGGACCAAGCCGCGGATGAAATGTCATATTGTTCTGGCGGAGAGAGGGGACGGCGGCACCACGACCTCAGCTTCCCGGCCGGCCCCCCGCTCCCCTCCCTGCTCCCTGGTCCTGGTGACTCATGGCCCGCGCCGGTGCAGCGGCATGATTTGGGACGCTTTGCAGAGGGACATCACCCTGGGGTGCAGGCGGTCATGCCGGGATGGGGCACCCGCCTTGTGGGTGCACCCAAGGGGTTGGATTTGGGGTGGGGAGTGCAGACCCCCAGACCTGGTAGCTGCCCCGCGCGTCACCCACTTTGCCGCACCGGTGGCTGCACCCGGGGCTTTCCCTGCGGCCGGTGCCGGCTCCCCCCGAGGGACGGGCACAACCGGTGCGATGGCAGGTAGGAAAGTAGGTCAGGAAAAACCCTCGCCCCACGCGTGGCGGTGAGAGCCGGGGCCGGTGCCTGCAGCCCTGCAGCGGCTCTGCCTCCCCCCCCCCGGCTCCTTTCATCCGCACCTCTCCGGAGGCTTCATGAACATCAATGACAGCTCCCAGCACCCCGGGAGTCGGGGGGCTGCCACGTCTCACTCTCAGCCCCGGTCCCGCGGGGCCGCTCTCCCCCCGGGGCTTTCTGAGCGCTTTGAAACCCTTCGGATGAAAGGCGCCTGCGGGTGCAGCGGGAGCATCCCCCCCCCGAGACCCCTTCCCCTGGCACCACGCTCGCCGGGACCCCCAGAGCTCGAAGGGGGGATGGATTGAGACCCCAAAGCGAGTGGCTGCCCCTCCTTGCCAGGGCTGTTATTTGGGGATGGATGCGTTTGCGGCACGTGCCGGAGCCCCATGGCCATGCAGGAGCGTGCCGGGGCTCGCAGCCGTTGCCTGCCTTGGCAGCGGTGCTGGCAAACCCGAAGCCCCCTCGGGCTCCTGCGCGGGGRCATCTCCCCCCTTGGGCTCGGGCTGCGGTGATGAGCCAGAGCCGCTGGAAACGCGGCTGCGTGCCCCGGCTGGCGGTGACCCCAGTGCGGCACGGCGGGACCGTCCTCGCCCTYGGCTTGGTTTGGGTCCTCAGCGGGTGGCGGTGACGATGGGGGGACATCTGGGACCCCCCCAGCCACACGCAGCCTGATGCATTTCAACATCTCCTCGCAGCCGGCGTGCCGGGGTGCAGGGTCCGGCCCGAGCACCCTGCAACCTCCTTCCCAGGCACCGGAGCATCTCCCCRGCCACGTCCTCTTGCAGCTCCGGGAGGTTGCAGGGTGCGGTGCCGGCACCGGGAGCATCTGCAGAGCCCGTCGGGGACTTTTTGGCTGCAGGGTGACTCACGGCAGGGCCTGACTCAGTGCCCGAGGTGGGGGGCAAGCGGGGGGAGCTGGGCTCCATCGGCACCCCGGAGCCATCGCCGCCCCGTGCGGGTGATGCAGCAGCTTGGGTTTTGCTCAGCACTTTTGCAAGAGCGAAGGGGACGGTTTGCTGCAGCTGGGGCTGAGATGTGAAGGCAGATAAGGGCTGCCAGTCTGCAGCGTGACATTAAAGAGCAGTGCCAGGAAGGGGAGAGGCGGGGAGGACGGGTTTCAGATAAACAACGGGCCCCTTTCCCCACCCTGCGACACCACAGCCGTGTTCCGTCCAGTGTCCCACCAGGCAGGGACAGAGGTGGCAGAGCGAGCAGCTCGGGTCCCGTCATCCCCGGGGAAAGCCCCTCTGGCCGGGGAGGAGGATGCTCCACCAGCCACGAGCCAGACCCACGCTCGACACTAAACCCAGGCAGGGTGCAGGGGGATTTCTGGCCCGTGGGGCCGGGCACAAGGGAATCCCTCCTGCCCGCCGCCCCGGAGAGGGTTTCCCTGCCACCTCCAGCATAGGAAAACCCGAGGCTGGCTCCAGCCAYGAGCTGCTCCCAGACCTCTAGCATCCTCCGGTCAGGGCAGGCAGCAGAGGAGGGGGGTCAAGAATGAAGACCCCCCCCCTCAGCTCCAACAATTTATGGAGCAGCAGCTCAGTGCATGTGAGCAAGGGGACCGGGGGCTCTCCTGCCGTCTCCCCCATTCGCTGCCGCGGGATTTCCAGGCACCCCGGGGTGGGCTCGTAGGAAGCTCCAAAGGTCGGCAGGGGTGGAGGGGGGGCACGAGAGGAGCCAACACCATTTACCCCCACCCTGGGGATGCTCAGGGCTGGGGTCCCCATGGCTCCCTGCCCTCTGGCCCCRCGGGGCAGAGCCCGGTGCCTCCCCTCCTGCCGCTGTTTGCAGGATGTGGTCTGCAGCGCCTCGGGCAGCGCAGCAGCCGGCGCATGGCATGCAGCGTGCAGCCCCAGCCCGGGTCCGGCCCCGGAGCATCCCCCCCTCCGGCCGCCTGGCAGCCCCGCTCACCCCCTCTCCCTCTCTCCCCAGGTGCCTGGGCGATGGAGAGCTTCGTGGAGCAGTTTCGGCTGGGCTCCCCGGTGGCTTCGACCCAGTTCCTCACCAAATACTACGAGGATTAGCGCCGGCCATCGTGCCCTTTCTCTGCGCAGCTGCATCCCCTTCCTCTGCACAGCTGCATCCCCTTCCTCGCACCGCGGATTCACCTCCGCCCGGACCGGGAGGAGACCCCGGGACCCGCCAAGGATGCACCCACCCTTCTACCAGCTCAGATTCACAGCAGAAACCCCAGCCTCTCCACTTCCAAAACCTGGAGGGGGGTTCTCTTCTGAGGGTAACATCCCGAGCGGTGTCCCCGCTCACGCTGGGTGTCCCGGGCAGGATGGCATCACCCCCTTCTCCTCCCCTCGCCCCATTTCTGGCCTGACCCCCAGCATGTCCCGCTTGCACCTCGGKGGTCTTGAGCTTTAATGTCTGCAGCTTTCAGAATAAAACATGGATGGAGCACACGGGGCTCCACGGGCTCCTTGCCRGCAGCGAGCGCGGGGCGATGCCGGGTCAGCACCGGGCAAATCTGGTTGCTGTGGGGTCCGCGCCAGCTGCATGGGATGGAGCAGACCCCCTGAAGCTGGAGGGGGGCGTTGCCAGCAAGACCCTCATGCAGGCGATGCCGCCCATGGCCCGATGTCACCCAGAGGCTCTGGCGTGGGAGCCGGAGCGTGGGGTGCCCGGCCGGGGGGTCCCTCGGCAGCCCCGCGCAGGGCGGCAGCGTGGGAACCGGGCACTGCCCCGGCCTGACTGGGGCCCTGCCCTGCCTTTGCCCTCGCTCGCTGCCTCAGCCCGCTTCTCTTGGAAAGCAAAACCGAAATTAAAGCCATAAATCAGAAGAGCTCTGCCTACTGGCCACTTAGCTGGACCTCCCCTTTAATTAGCTCTTTAATTAGGCTTTCATCTAAGACTCGGTTTTCTCTGAGGCTTGGATTCACCCGCCTGCAAGTCCTCCTTGCAGCGCGTCCTCGGTGGCTCCGCGGTGACAAAGCTGATTTTGTCCTGCCGATGGCCAGGGCTGCATCCAGGAGCCCTTTGAACAAACCGTGGGGAGCAAGACCCCGGGGAGACATTTTGCAGGCAGGGGAAACTGAGGCAGGAGGGAATGACTTGCTCACGGCAGCGGAGCCGGAGCAGGCGTCCCCCGGGGAGGTCTGGCATCGTTCGGGGGGGGGGGATGGCGATGCTCCTGTTGCTGCATCTCACCCCCGCATCGGTCCCCGGGGTCTGTCCCAGAGCAACCTGCTCCCGATGCAAGAGAGAAAACAGGTCTGTGCCATCCCCTTCCCGCTCCCCAGCAGCGAGAACGGCTTTCACTGCTGGCCGGGGGGGGGGGGGGGAATTTAAACGTGGCCGGGACTTTCCCTCCAGCAGGAAATGGCTGTTTACCTCGCAGGGGCTGAATCACGCCGGCCGCACGCAGGCGTGTTGTGTCGCGTGGGTCCCGCAAAGCTCTGCCAGCCTCGTGTCCCCGCCGGGAAGGGTCGGGGTGACGGGCTGCAAGGTGCGGAAGGAGGATGCAGGAGCCCGGGGGTCCCGGCTCGCCCCGGGTACACGCCGCTGGGTGAAGCTGCGGGAGGCGGCGGGAAGGAGAACAACAAAAAAAGGAAGCTGGGTRACATACCACAACCCAGGGAAAAAAATACAAAACACGCTGCCCGGCTTGCCATCGGCGCTAAAATTAGCAGCAGAGGAAATGACACTTAGAGATGTCATGGAAGTCTGCTAAAGTTGGATTTCTCCTTCTCTTTTTCTATACTTACCCTCTGTTGAGGGTGTAATTGGCCCGTTAGGTTAATGCGGAGGGACCGGTGTAAATGAAAGGTCACGCTTTGTTGACATCCTCCAGTCAAACTATAGTCATCCTTTCCTCCCTGCCTTTAATTCCTTGTGGCTGGTGTGTTTATTTTTGGTGGAAGGGGAGAGAAAAGGCGATCGGATGTTTATCCTTCTAGGAAATTATCACCATCATTCTTGGTTTTAATTTGAGCTGGGGATGAGAGGAGTTAAACGCGCGCCGCGTCTCCCAGGTCCGAGCCAGGCGGGCTCTCGCAGGGCACCGTGAGCCCAAACGGATCCTTCTGCCCTGTGTGTC
>JASVER010000094.1:1204200-1238131 GCA_030449065.1 Oceanodroma leucorhoa
CACCCCCCGGCCCGGCCCGGCCCGGCCCGGCCCGGCCCGCTGCGGCGCTCGGCCCGCCAGGCCCCGGCTGGTCACCGCGGGCGTCGCCGGGGCTGGAGGCCTAGGGGGGCCTGGTGCTGGCCGCGGAGCGGGCCCCGGGGCTGGCCGGGCTTGGCCCCGGTGGGGGCCCCGGAGTTGGCTCGGAGCGGGCCCTGGAGCTGGCCGGGCTTGGCCCCGGAGCTGGCCCTGGCGGGGTCCCCGGTGCTGGCCGGGCTTGGCCCCGGAGCTGGCCCCGGCGGGGGCCCCAGTTTTGGCCGGGCTTGGTCCCGGAGCTGGCCCCGGTGCTGGCCGGGCTTGGCCCCGGAGCTGGCCCCGGCGGGGGCCCAGGTGCTGGCCGGGCTTGGCCCCGGCGGGGGCCCCGGTGCTGCCTCTGAGCTGGCCCCRGAGCTGGCCGGGGTTAGCCCCGGAGCTGGCCCCGGCGGGGGCCCYGGAGATGCCTCTGAGCTGGCCCCGGAGCTGGCCGGGCTTGACCCCGGTGTCGCTGCCCCAAAGCTGTGTCTGGAGGCACACATACGGTATATGGGTGTCTAACGGTGCCCTGTGCCCCGGCAGCAGCCGTCCGTCCCTCCCCGGGCCGCAGCAGGCCCTGCCTTCATCCCGGGTAACGGGGAGCACAGGCCGAGCCCCTTGAACCCCCCCAGCCCTCCCACCTCCCCGCAGCCGGGCTCACTGCCCAGCGCCCGGGATGAAGGGTTCGGTGCGGGGAGGCGGGGGGGTCCCCAAAGGTCCTCTCTGACCCCGGTGGGTCCGTGAGTCTGAAACGCTGTAAAACTGCCTTCGACTCCATTTAAGTAAAGCTTTTTTTGTTAAAAAAAGAAGAGTTCCCACGTGTGTTTGAATCAGGCTTGTGAAAAGCTCAGTTCGGATACCGTGGTGCCTTTGGTGTGCTGCTTCTGCGCGTCTCCCCACCGCTTATTTAAACTAATTATATTAGAARTTAATCTTGACTGCCGTGCGCAATTTCTCATCCCGGATAGTCACGTCAAGCCRACACCGTTACGAGAGGTGAAGGATGTGATGGTTTGAGGAGAAAAAGGCCTTCCCCTTGCCTGGCGGTCTCAGGTTGAGTTTGCCAGGGCAGGCACATGGTGAAAATTGAAGATTTTTTTTGGATTGGGAGTGGGGGAAGTTGTGGTTTGGAAACATACTTCAACAATATAATGACGTGCACACAGGTACCTATTAAAATGGGGCCTTTTGGTTAAAAATACACACTTATCCACCGGATTCATTTCTGTTCTGCTTTACTCATCTCAGAGCAGCCATGATTATAGACAACGTTGGTTAATGAGGGTCTCGGAGCYGCCTTTTGCCCGGGCTGCCCTCCTGAGCTCTGTGGGCAGCCTGGCCCGGGGGCTGCTTTCGGAAAGCTCCGGCCAGTGGAAGAGACCTGCTCCGCTCTCCTGGTCTGGGAGGAGCCACAGAGCCGAAAACGTAAGAAAGAAATATTCCCTTCACATGGTGGATGTGGAATAATTCGGGTGCAGAGCGGCAACGCTTTCCCCTCTGCGCTTCCCAGCGTCCGGCCGGCCACGCTGCTCCCAGGGACCTCGCCTGGGGACCGCAGCTGATGGCGTCTSGTGGCTTCCCTGCAATACACGTGGCTTTTGCTGAGAGATGGGGTGGTTTTGCCTTTTGCTGGGGAGGAATAAAAGGTCATTGCTGGAAGGAGGCGGGGGGGACTCGGGACTTCTGAAATCTGAGTCTCCTCTTTCTTCTCCGGCAGCGTCAGTCCTTCGGCGTGTCGTGGCTCCGCTTACGCGCGAACGCGAGGGGCTCGGACCCCGCTGGGCTTCGGCGGCGTGTCGGAGACACAATCGCTCTCAGTTTGGCCTCGCTGGCCGGCCCGGCCCTGCCAACCCTCCTGGCTAATAATTCACGCAGCCGCCCGCCCCGGATGAATCGCCTTATTCACGGCGGGGGCCGGAGTTCAGCGCCCGGCTGGCAGGGACGGGCTCGGCGTGACGTCCGCCTCGCCGCCGCAGCGAGGGGTTACGCTCCCGCCGGCAGCGGGCAGCGGTAACAAATGCCGGCGTGCGTGCCGGCGGGGGGGAGCCGATTGTGCTGGGGTCGTGCCCCGCTCCTCAAACGTCAGAGTAAAACACGTCCGGCCCCGATGCCGCCGCTCTGCCGTCCCCGCGGAGGGAGCGAGCTTTGTTCCAGCCCGGCGGGCCGAGAGGTTGCTCTGTGCGGCAGAGCGTGTTTGCTTAGTTTGCGCGTGTGTCTCTCTGCGGCAACGGGCACCGTTACACCCGGGGCAGCGTTGACTGAGACCCCTTTTTGCAGGGGTCAGCCGATCAAGAGGATGGAGCTTCATCCTCAGCTCTGTCCTGCAGATCGCCCTGGGGAAGCGGCACGTAACTCTGCCTCCAGTTTTGCTTCTGTACGCTCGTTACCTTAATTAGTTTTTCGTGAAGGCCTGTGAGAGATCCCTAGAGATTAAAGGGCARAGAGGCCGTTTGCAAGCGGGATGGTTTGAATTGTGCTTTGAATTCAGCCTCCTTGAATTGTGCGTGGTTAATCCTTTGCTTTCCCTYGCTCTTTGCGAGCGCTTGGCGGGTCGGGGCTCTCTGCGCTGCATCAGGACCGGGATCACAGCAATGCCCGCTGTACCAACACGGGAAAGCTTTGCTCCAGAGAGTAAAGAGCAACCCGCTGGTGACAGAGGCTGCGTTAAACCCCCAAATTCACGACTCCTGCACCTAGGCAACTAGGCAGTGCTGTCTTTCTGGGCTAAGCTTTATTTAGAGCAGGAGTAGGCTTGTTTTGGGAAACAGCCTTGCACGGACAGATGAGATGTTTTCCAAATCTTGGCAGGGCTTGGTGGCTTCCTTTAGGCTTTACGCCGTGGATTGGGGTCTCTTGAATGCCTCCGCATCCCCCYCTTCCTCACCACTCACCTGTGGCCGTGTGTTTTGGAGGAGAGAGAGGAAAATACTCYGGTGATTACCTTGACCATCACTCCTTTTAAAAAAAATAAAGAGAAACGGAGCGATGGCTTTTACTGTATCATCATCCTCAATTGCCGCAAGCGTCTAATTTGTGACCACCTAAAGGGTTTTTAAGGGTCGTGAAACCGCGTAAAACCAAATGCTGTTGCAGCTTGTAACCAGACTCCCAAATACCTCCTCTTTTGGTTTCCCAGCTCCTGCAGGTGATTCTACGAACGGGAAGGGGGTTTTACTAGTGTGCCAGCTCGCTATCCGAGTGCTGCCTCTCGCCACCGCTGCAACAGCTGGTATTTACTGGGAGAAGAAATATGTTAAGCAAATGTTGATAGTGAGGCAGTGCGAAGCACGTGTTTTCTTGTTGCGCTGCAGCGTATTATTGGTCTGCATGGGGGGTTGCCGTTGCCGGACCGCTAAACCATATGCCTCTTGGCAGGGAGCTCTCGCTAAGTGGACTAAGGAGCTGGCATCGGTTTAAAATCGGGAGTGGAACTGCGTGGTTATGCGCKATTTAACTCCCCAGATCTTTATCGGATGCAATCCAGAGTTAATGTGTTTTCTGAAGTGTTTGGGGATGGAGGTGAAGAAGAGGCGCTGCCTGTCTCAGGAAGGACGGTCGGCTGGATGGATTTGTGCCCGCTAGCAAGGGGAGAGGAGAGCGCGGGGAGGCGGCGGGTGTAGCTGGGGTGTAGCGTAAGAGTAGGTTTGTTGGTTATTCATTTTATTTTCCGTGGTTTGGAGCGGTGCTGTGGCCACGTTGGGCAGGCGCGATGCAAACACAGACCAAGGCGCCGTTTTCTTCCCAGTGAATCAATATTGATATTTTTCGGCACCCAAATCGCAGTCCCCTCGTGGTCAATGGCAACGCTCCCCCTTCTCTCCGGGTTTCAATGAAACTGGGATTCGGAAATGAGCACGGGATAAAATTAGACTGGATGAAGCAACTGGATACCAAAGCGGTGAGCGAGGTGCGCGCAGCTCCCAAACGCCACGCGGCCGCGTGTAGCACCCGCGCAAGGCGGTTTGCACATCCCAGAGGTGTTATCGCAGCGAAACCGAAAACGCTGGCGTGCCCTCTGCAAGCTGGGCAGCGCCGGCACCTCGGCTCGCCGCAGCATCCCGCGGGCTGGAGCGACCGGCAAGAGCCCTGCGCCGCGTCCTCCGCTGCGGTGGGGGATCGCAGCGCCCGGCTGCGGTCCTCGGAGCGTGATTAGCACGTGGTGATTTCTTAATTATTATTTTTTCCGCCTTCTTTGTACAGGTAGCTAAAAAACAGTGTTATAGTTGAGCCACAACCGTGTTTCACAACCATGCTTAAAATGGATATTTTTGTAGCATAGTCAGGGCCTAAAACAGCCTTGCAAAATTCTGCTCGCCCACGCGCCTGGCGTGAGTAATTTTCTTTTGATGGGTGAGTAAAATATCATTATTTTTTCATGCTCATCTTGGAATGGGTGGGAGAGTAGATTCTGACATTATTTTTGATTTGCTTAACACTGACACCGCGCTTGGCTCTGTGCAAGATGCAGAGATACGAGCAGCCCCTGCTCCGAAGAGCTCGCCGTCTGCGGGCACACCTCTCCGCTGCCGAAGTTGCGGAAGGTGCCTTGATTCCCCGGCCTGACCTAAACCAACATAAAATGGATGTTTACATCTTCTTTTTTCCTTCTCCCCTGCTGCAGGGGCTCGCTCTGACATCTATTTGTGGCTTAATGCCTACAAGTTCATAGGGAAGGGGTTGAAATGCAGGTGGGAGCGCACGCCTGCGGGGATGGATGCATTTATTTCCGAGGGATCGTAGCCCCACACCGCTCCTCTCCCTGCCTCTCGCCACCCCGTGACCTCCCCTCTCGTCTCCACCGAGGAGAAAACCCAAACCAGAATTTGGCGCAGAGTCTCCCTCGACATAAGCTGTTTGTGATCCGTTTGAATAATTTTTTCCTTTTTTTGCCTTCGCGCTGTGTTTGGAGCGGTTGCTATGAGTTCCTGCGAGGCGGGGGGAGCGGGGTGGGACGGTGCATGCGGTTTCCATGGACACGCTGTAGTACAGCGAGGCATCCGGAGCGATGCTCGAGATTAATGTCTAACCCGCGTCTGCCTTCGTGCCTTTCTCACCTGGGCAGGGCTGGGATCCCCCCTCCCAACCCCGGCTCCAGGGCTGCCCGCACGGCCACGGATTGGCAGCTTTTCACCATTTTTAGGAAGCCCAAAGTCGTGGTCCAAGTGCCCGGGGTTGGTTTTCTTGGCGTGCGCCCTGTCAGCCTTCGCCGTGTTGCCTCTCCTCAGGTCCTGCGCGGGCTGCCTTCAGCACTTGTTAGGACTCGGGAACGCTAATGAGATAATTAGTCCTGTTTCAGCCGCTACTGATGGTGGTCACAGCTGCCCTTGAACTTCCAAGGTTCTCTGGCTTTTCTGTATCACATCACGGAAAGCTCCTTTCCTGACACCGTCATCTCGTAGCGATGCTTACCCGAGTGCAGAAGGCATGGGGAGGAGCAGCGCCCATGGAGACGCTCTCTCAATTCACTCGGTAACGGCAACGAGAAAGTTATTACTCCCCCATTCGCATCCTTCCGCGGATGCTCCCGACCTTCCTGTTAATGTTTGCAGGAACGCTTTGATCTCTCCCGGATAGCAGCTAGTCCCACCAACAGGCAGGTCTCCTGGCTGCAATTACACCTCCAGCCGAGTCCTCTCCCAAGGCCGGAGCTTGGCACGGCCCGGGCGAAGGGAAGGGCTCGCCACCGAGCAGAGCAGGGCTTGGGGAAGGGCCTCTGCCTGTCGCAGGGGGGTTTCTGGGGTAGCTTAGGGCCAGTTTTTGGCTTCACAGAGGATCAGGTATAAATGGATGGTTTTGTAGAAGCCCTCGGCACGCCACGTGCCAGGATCTTTGGGAAGATGGGCCTTGGYGGGTTGGGGTCACCCCTCGCAGTGCGGGGGGCTGGGTGTCGTCCTCCTGGCTGCAGGCAGAGAGAGGTTTCTTTCCAGTGAAAGAATTGAGATTTTTGGTGGAAATTCAAAGAGTAAAAAGCTCTGGCGGAAATCCAGGCTGCGCTGGCTTGCTGGCGCTTGGGGTTTTGATTGGGAAAAAAAAAAAAAAAAAATAAAAGCCCTGAAACTTTCCACGGGAAGCGGGCACTTTTCACAAAACATGAATTTAGTTGGTGGGCTGACGGTGATGGTGTTACCGATAAAAACCAGTCCTTACCACTGCTTCATACCACGTTTAGACCTGCGGGTCCCTGGCAAACGCCGCCCGTGTCCACCACCGCCTGCGGCAGAAATAGTGGTTTTGATGGTGCGCCGTCGCCAGAGGCTCGGCGTCACTTTTCCTAAGTGTCTGGGTAATTAACCTCYGAAACACGGTGGGAGCGAGCACATTGCCCCGGCCTCAGCTCCCCCTGCCCTTTCCCTCGCGTGCYGCTTGTCCGTCCRTCTGTCCATCCTTCCTTCCCTCCCCAGCCCCTGGTTTGGCAGCGCGCGGCTCGGCTCGGCATCCCCAGGGCCAGCGGCTTATCAGCTGTGGGTGAAAATGCTTCGTGCTTATCCCTTGCTTATCTGCGAGGAGTCTTCTGGGACCTGATTAGGGGTTGCAAAGCGATGTTCAGATGAAAGGTGCTATGGGGGAAAGGGTCGAATCCACCGATTATTTATCCCCTGCGCACGCTCCGAGCGCCGGCCGGGCTCCCCGGCCTCCCCGCCGCCTGCTCCGGGCCGGGGATGRTGCCAAGGTTTGATGTCCTGCTCGGTCCAACGCAGCAAAAGGACCATCGCCTCCGTAAACTCGCAGTGATTTAGTCTGATTCACGCTGGCAATTCCTGCGTGCCTTCGTTCCAGGGGACTGGCGGAGAGTGGGAGGGGGAGCTACATGTTTTAAACTCCAGCTCCCTGCAGACCTCATTGAGCTGTATTCCCCCCCTGCCTGGGAGGTTTGTTTGCAACTCTCCTGTGCATCCAGAGGAGAATTAGCTGCTTTGGTGTGTGGCCCTGGGTTTGCACATGGAAAAGCCAAGCAAATATATGACATTGCTGGGGAAACTTCAGAGAAAATTAGCCACAGCTTCTCCCACCTTCCCCTCCCTGGGGTTCCTGAGCATCCCCGAGTAGAAGCTTGCAGGATTCTCTCCACCCACACTTTTTTCCCTACTTTAAGCTCTTCCCACCTCCTCCCTGCAGTRCTTTGCCCTCCTCCCTCCCAGCTGAACCCCACCGCTTTCCCAAACTCCCGGGACCTCCCCCGGGGGTGGGGGTGGCCGGTCCGGGCCAGGGGCTGGGATGCTCCCCCAGCCCTGTGGCACAGGGGGACCGGGGTGGGAGTGCTCCGGCTGTGACTCAGAGAGCTTGCGCTCTTCAGGAACAGGATTTCAAGGGATTTCACACCCCAAACACAACCCTAGCTTTCTCTCGCTCAGCAGAAATGAGASATCAAAAAAATGCACCGATTCTGGTTTTCCTTCAGTGTCTGGAGACCCGTGCTCAGCTGATAACAGTGCCACGCCGGTAATCTGCGGCAGTAAAAGATACCGACCCATCTCTCTCCAACTTGTTTGCATCATGCCCATCATACATTTTCTAAACAGAATAAAACACCTGGCGGCTCGTAATTTTTAAGCAAATGGTTGTAACGTTGCTGTATCAGGCACATGTTGTCCCCCCCCATTTCGCAGGCTGGGACGCCGACTCACGGAGGGGCAAAAATTTGCGGTGCCGACAGCAGCTTGCCGTCGCGTTTCAAAGCGCGGGGTGTATCCGTTTGTTTTAAAAGCTCAGATAGGATCCGTATCTCTCATCTTTTTTTTCTTCCTTACTGCTTTTGTTCCTGCTTATGCATCTTTTTTTTTTCCCCTTCCAACAGAACCAAAAGGCAAAGATTCAGAAGCCAGGAAGATTATCTCAAATTGTAAAATAGCAACAAAAAAAAAAATAATTGGTGAATAGACATTACTTGCACGGGGTTATTTTTTAGAGGTTTTACTGAGATAGACATAATTAGCCAACTGGCATCACGATGCTAATAGAGATATTTACTGCTTCAAAGTGTATTTGCAGCGTTGTGAAGGGCTCCAGTGAYTTGCTTTTGTTCTGGAAGAAAGTAGCTGGGATTTTTTTTTTTTCCCCTTTCCCTCTGCGGTGCGGTGGAGATGGGGACCGGGACGGGACCCCACGGGGGAGCCCCCGTGCTCCCGGCTGCCTTCCCCTCGGCTGCTGCCTGCGCTGCCAGCTCGGTGGCACCCGACCGATGCCGATTCCCCGCATCCCTCTTTTATTACCAGAATTGCCTTGATTTAACCCAGCTTGCCAGCGGACGACGACTGTCGGGATTGCTTCTCTAAATAACCCGCGTTGGCAGGGTTGGCTAGACAAGGGAGAGGGGGAGGTTGTGYGCAGGTTATTGCTTTAATCGCCCTTTTAATTGTGCTTTCCCACTAGGAACCAGCCTAGCTCCAGCTTGAACCCTGTGCTCGCTCCCGCGCTGCCGGAGATTGCCCAGCAGCTGCCATGGCTCATCGTGCAAGCTGGTTTTTCTTGGGGTAACTCACTCCCCTGGGTAAAGACCACAACTTTTTTCTCCTCCTTCCACCGAGATAGGTTGATGCCATCACTTCCAAAAACATCGAGTGACGGCACCTGGCTGCGGATGGGACAGCCTGTGCCTGCGAGAGTAAGGGAGGTGCCTCATTTTAGTTTATATTTGACCCATGTAGGAAAACACAAAGAAAAAATCCTTATTTTTTTGCTTTCTTCCTGTAAGGCACCACACACCCAGTTATTGACAGGGTAATTATACACCAGACGAGTGTTTGTTTATAAAAGAAGTGTGATTCACGGCTGCCGGGCCTGCCACAGGAGCTGGAAAGGGTTAACAACCTAAAATTATATCGGTCCAACCGGAGAACCATAAACAGGAAGTTCTCCAGAAAAATTTAAATTTAAACCTGGTGACTCAGGTTGGCTTGTGCTCCCTGAGCCGCTCAGGAGGTACGGATGGGTTGCAACCCCGGTTTATTACCGGTGGCTAATTACACCGTTGGTTTGAAAACAGCGGCAAAGATGGGCAGAAGCGAGGCCGGGAGGGATCAGGTTGTCGGATAATCTTGGTTTTGCTTCGTCCGCGCGGATGGCACGTCGCTTCGTCACACTTTCTCCCGTCGCGTGGCATTGCTCGTAGCTGGGTTTTACGGCACGTTACGCTAATAAAAATGTTTTCTGGGGTTCCGGTTGTCCGATCGAGCAGTGTTATAGCAGCGCAGGTGCAGGGGAGCTTGTAAGTAAAGCTGATGAGAAACAAACGGAGAAGCAGCCAGGCGTTCGCTGCCCAGCAGTGAGAAAAGCCAGCTTGGGAGGCAGGGTGAGCAGCGGCCAAGCCAGAGTCCCAAAATGCGTGTTATTAGCTTAGGCTTTGGGTAGCAGTGGGAGAATTTGGAGTGGTCCAAGAGAGGACTCGGGCACCTTCCCAAGAAGCGCCTGGTGTGGGTTTGGGATGGGATGCCGATGCCGCTGAGCTATAGGCRTGCTCTAGGTGAGGCAGCTCTGGGAAAAGATACTGGCATTTCATTAYGGGACCAATTATTTTCTTTTTCGTTAAAGCAGTATGATGCAGAAAATGTTGGGAGATTTTTGGATGAGATGCTTTAACCAAGCAGCACCTCTTTAACTTAATTAAATACATTGAAAACAGCAGTTGAATTCCTGGATTGTTATTCTACTGATAGGTGAAACAAATCCAATTATTTTCAGGATGGCTGCGTGGCTGTAACCATCTGACCCAGCCACCCTTACATATGTTGTGTAATTTATTTTGAGTACTCTTCACCTTTGAGCTAGCTCGCATGGGGAAAATCATTCAGGTAACCCAGATTTTACTAGCAACCATATTAAAGATTTTAAGAATGAAGGCTGTTCTGCTGGCAGGTGAGCTGCTCCTACAGCTGTTGTATCAGAGAAATCCTTTGAAGCAGCTCACAGCTCCAGACACTCAGGTTGTTACTTTTTTTAATACCCTCTTTCTAAATATTTACAGGGCTTGGTTTTTTTATATTTTATTTTTTTTCCTCCCCTTCCGACTTGTTTTTAAACATAGCCTGTTCTTCAGACGTTTATTTTTGCCAAGGAATGCCTGGAGCATCCATTGCATTTATTTACCGGGGGAAAGGGGCATGCTGCGGCCGGAGATGGAGGTGCTGACCTCGGGGGAGACACCGGCTCTCGGAGGGGGAGCACGCTGCACGAAAAGGGGTGCTGCTGCCCCGGGACAAGCCCTGCTCACCCCAAAACCCATCACCGAGGACGAGACCCGCGGGGCTGGGCTGTCTGAGGCCAGCATCGCTTGCTCACACGTTCCCTCTTCTCTCTTTTCCAGGATACCGTTCAAGATCGGGCAGCCCAAGAAACAGATTGTACCCAAGACAGTGAGTAAACCAGTTCCCCCTTTTTAGATCCAGCCTTTGATCATGTGGCTGATGAGTCAAGCCGGCACTTTGACTCGTCCCATTTTGCGAGCGTGTGCGTGTGCGCGCGCGTGGGAGGGAGATGTGAGCGAGCAGAACCTGTTGCCGCGTGTGACCAGCGCTCGGTTCCTCGTGCGAGGAGTGAGGGGGAGCCCCAACCRGGGAGAGTATTTTGGTTTGGGATCTGTTTTTKTTTTTTTTTTTTTTTTTTTTGGGGTGGGGAGGGGGTTGTTGAGGGGAAGAGCTCTTTTGGTCTGGCACAGTTTTCCTCGGAGATGGCTGAACGGGCTTCCTTCCTTCCTTCCTTCTTTCAGCAATGGCTTGTTTGTTCATCCTTTCTGAGCAGATGGAGGAGGAGGAGTGGTTCAGATCGCTGAATATAACTGTTTCCAAAGAAAGGCTTATAAGCTGAGATGCTTAGTGCTCGGGCGTGAATTAATTTGTGCTGCACAGCATTTGCTTTAAAAGCAAATTAAAAAAGCATTTTGTATTCTCGTGTATTTGAGACTCCTATCCCAAGTGCTGTTGCTTGCAGCTGGCTGTGGTATTTTCCCTTCTTAAGCAGATGGTCTTTGCCTTTGTCCCATGCAAAAAAAAGCTGTGGGACCTCACAGTAGCCGTCCCTGAAAACTAACCTGCATACCTGCTCTAAAATAAGTGTCCCGACAGYGAGCGCCGTGGAGACCTGGTCTTTATAACGGCGTTGGTGACCTAATCCTTTGAACAGACTAACATCTCTGATCCTTCCTCTCTGGGACGCTCATCGCGGCTAATTCCTCAGGATGCGTGGGCACTCATGTTTATGGGGCAGTTTCTCCTTGGGACATGACATTTTCCCCTGGAGGCAGAGGGCTAATTCTGCCACTCCCTTTATGGCTTGATTGACGTGTTTTATTTTAAAGGATTTGGTAGTTGTCTGCTGCCGTAGAACAGCAATTTTCTGTAACGGCTCCAAACTGTCAGTACAAAATTTAAGCCAGGCAGGCGATGAAGACAAGGACTGAAAATCCCGCGATGGTTTTTGCATCTCTTCAGCTGCCCTTTTTCCAGGGGCTGGCGACCAGCCGGCGGAAGGTGCTGCTGTCTGCGGTCCCCCGGGGAAGGCAGTCCTCCAGCCTCAGGTCTTCACTCCCATGCCCGTTGATTTCAGGACACCCCGCGTTGCCTTGCTGCACRAGATTTCGCCTCCCGTCCTCTCTCCCGGTGTTTCCAACACCGGTGTCCTTCCAGGCTGTTGCAAGAACCAACTGCTCTGCAGCTCTGGGTGTCTTGGCCAGCTGTCTTGGATGTCTCCATCCCACCCGTTCTCACATCCAAGTTGACTATATTTTTTTTCTCTTGCCAGCGCTTGCTGATTTCCCTCTGCTCCTGCTGTTTTTGCTGTTGTGAGAGGTTTGTCTGAAAGACCTTGTCTCCCCTGTGCCGTGCTCCGTTGCTGCTAAAATCAGCCGTCCCCGAGCGGCGGCAGGAGCTTGGGCTCTGTGCAGATGAACTGTTGCACCTTTGAGAGCTTGCTTTCCCCTGAGCTGCTGGTATGTGCTGAGGCAGTTGGCAGGCATTGCTTATATATGTGTGTGCGTGTGTATTAAATAGAACAGCTCAGAATATCCGGCAGGCAGAGGTTCATTCAGCAGCGCGAGTTTTTCCAGGCCTTTTCCCTTTCCTTCCTTCCTTCCTTCCCCCTCTTCCTCAGCTCCCCCAAGAAGAACAACAAGTTTTTATGTCAACGACTCGGTAGCTCAGAGTCGGATGCCGATTTTTAAATGGTTTCCACTCGCTGTGTGTTGGCGATGATGATACTCTCCAGGCAGCAGATACGTGGAAAGCAGAAAACAGGAAACCCAAAGCCTTGCAACCTCACAGTAAGTGTAAAGTGCAACTCTTCAAAGAAGAACAAACGGCAGGAAACCACCGATCTCCCCTGGGAGCGAGGCGTTCGGTGTCGTGGTGTGGAAGCGATGGGGCCGCTTTGTAGCRTTAGCGAGCTCGAGGCCCCCAACTTTACCTCCCAGTTGCAGGCTGAGATGCTCCATCTGTGCGGGCTTTTGGGAACAGCGGTAGCAGCCGAGGTCTGTGATATTCCAGATGTTGGGCTCCGGAGCCCGCTGCAGGAAGTGGGAAGGTGTGGCATCTCCAGGGCTGCATCCCAAGCCGATCAGAAGGGAAGTGGTTGTGGGTAGAGGATCTCCCACTCGCAGAGATTGGACCACAAAAGAGGAGGGGGGGGAGAAAAAAAAAAAGCATTTGTTAGGATCTAACTTATTTGGCTCTCCATGAGGCATGTAACTCGAGCGCAGGAGAGGGGAGAATCGCTTTGCTGAGAGAGGCTCAGCTCGCCAGCGAGCCTTTTTTCTCTTCTTGATGAAACGATGCTGGGGCTGGTGTCAAATCTAGGCCGGCAGTAGTACTGAAAAGCAATTTGCCTAGGCTGCAGAGGGAATTAGTCATGACTCCCTATGCCCACTCGCTTCTGATGCTTTGAAGAAGGGCATGGTGTCAGCCACAGTTTAACTCTTCAGGTAGAAGGAAATGCCTGTAGAAAATATCGGCTGGTGAACTGAAGTGATCTCCCGCCCCCCAGACATGCCTCTGCTTTGTTTCCACCTTAACCTGGGCAAATCCAATTCCAGACAGCATAATCTCTCCCCTCCTCTCCCCTGAAAAGAGCAGCTGTCACCGGGCTTGCCGGGAGGCCGAGAGCCGGGTGGGAGGATCTAATGCGCAGAGAGGACCTGCTGTCAGCGGAGCCACAGTAACACAGCCCAATTAAACTAATGCCCAGCGATAGAAGTTAAACCCGTTAGAATTATGTCTCTCTGCAGCATGTTTATTGCTCAAATCCAGCGCAGCGATGAAGTCTCTTACGACAGAGATGTTCTTCCCTCCCTCAGGACAACTTTGRTCCGAGCAGAGGTTACGCTGGAACCGGAGCTGCAGTTGTTTTCCGAGCTCTCTTGCAGCTCCAGCTTGCTGAAGTTCATCTGCGTCACCCCAAGGTTGTGCCCTGCTCTTCACCGGGGCTTGGGTTATCCGAGCCGGCAGGTAGCCGGGAAGAAGAGCTGGCCGTGTGTCCCCACGGGGTGCAGAGCCGAGTCGGACACCGGGAGAACCAGCCAGCTCCCATTCCCTCTTGGAATGGGGCAACCCAGCGCACGGCCCCTTCACGTTACCCAGGTTTTACCCCTTCCTCTCTCCCTCCCTCCCTCCCTCCCTCGGCCTGGGCTGACTCAGATGGCTCGCCTTCCTCCTCCTCGCTGGCTAACCTTGGGTGAGTCAGCTTGGCAGGGAGCGGAGACCTGAGCTGTGGGCCCGCACGCCTGCCAAACCTCCCCTCCTTGACTCATCCCAGCAGCTCTGCCTTCCCCAGGGATGTCGGACGGAGGAGCTCCATGAGCAGGAGGATTCCACTGCAGCTGCCGGCCGTCAGCACCTTTCCATTGGGCTCCACCAGCRAGCTGGAAATCCCAAACTAACGGAGTAAATGTCGCGGAAATGGTGGGGTGAAATCAAGTGACGCCAGTTAAATAATTTTACTCATTTTCACTCTCTCCCTTCGATCTTCAGCAGGACGTAAGCCGTCTCTGCGGTTCGGAGGYGCATCCTTTTTCTCTTCTAGTGTGCCTTTCTTGAGAGCTTTCTTGCTAGATGGGGGTTTGGAGAGCTTGCTGGGCGGCGAAGCCCGTCGAGTCCAGATACACCTGCACCCTGCAGCGTGGCTTTGGGTCAGGGCTCCGCTGTCGGACACAGAGCGAATACTCACCCACATTACTTGCCTTGAATCTCCTCTCGATGGGATGGCAAAAGCTCAGCAGAAGTTCCAGGTTATAGCAGAATTTCTGGCCTAATTATATAGGTTTCTTTTTTTTCTGGAGAGGAGGGAGGAGGAAGCATTTGCTTCCCTCTTTTTCCCAAGACCCACGAAGAGKCTGAGACCACTGGAACATGTAGAAATCAGCTAGTCCTCCTCCTCCAGGAAAAGAAATTAACCTCAGGGGAATAAGAAGGTTCATCACAGTCCCTTATTTCCATCTCTTTGTAGTGTTGGCTTTGGTCTTGCTTCGTTGCCTTGTAACCATGGTGTTGATTATGATATTGCCCTTAAAGCAGGAGGGATGTTATCACAGGTGGAAGACCCAGTGTTTGCAAACAAAAATAACTGGGTGAAAAAGAAGAAYGTTGTTTTATTTCAATGCTTTTAAGAACTCGTCGTTCTTTATGTAGATTTAAATAAAAACCCAGAGACGAGCAATCTTGCATTAACTACCCYGTATGCCTAGAAGAAAAAGCGTTCAATACAGAAACACGTTTTGATTTTGAGTTTTCAGAAAGAGGCTGCAGAGAAGTGGGTTGATTTTAATATTACGGAAACTTCCCTTCAGGATATTGTAATTTTCTTGCCTGTACTTCTTGTTCTCGTTACTCTTAACGCGATAATCCTATCCCTAGCCTTTTGCYGTAAGTGTTGGCTACGTGTGGCCATTGATGATCGCTACCGGGAAYGGGAATTACTGTGTACTCTGCAAAATGTGCTTGGCTTGCTCTCAGCTTGTCCTCCTTGCACGCCTCTGATCTGCCGGCCTCTGCCGCCTGTAAATCTGCACGGTGGGCGCACGCGAGAGYGGGTCTTCTCTGCCTCGTGCATGGGGGGCCCCGCTCCTCGCTCCTTGTGTCCGTATCTCTGGGCTCCTGCGACGCAAACGAGAGCAACGAGGACCGGGAAGGCTACATCAGCCTGCAGACTGTGATCGCTGGTAGCCAGTTGCTACTGTGGGCGTGAAAAATAAGAGCAATCCTTGGGCAGCTGTCTCTGCATAGATGGCACCGGAGACGTGAGTCAGGCCGGGCAGCCGAAGTGCCGCCTTGTAGATTCCCCTCGATCATATGTAGAAAGCGCACAGGCTAACTGGGGTTGGGTGTTTCGGGGAAGCTTGGAAGCCCTGGAAGATTTGGGGGTTCGCATCACCCGGAGAGTCGCAGGGTGGGGAAGTTTTGCCTTCCTTCGTATCCATCAGACGACGGTGCCTTTTGCTCGTCCCCGCTCATTGCACAGGAATGGGGGAATCGAACCGCAAAAGGRAAGGGGCAGATGATACCGTGGATCTTTGCAGGTAGTTTCATTTCATGTCCAAACCCTCCGGTTCTTGGAGGACCTGATTGCTGAGCAGACACAAGGAAGAGCCTCCCGAACTTGGAGCTCCATGCCCGGGGARGGGTACCACCAGCCCTCAAAGGACATATTTTTGAGTCGTGCCCGACCCTCTCTGGTTTGCAACCAAAACAATTCACACATAAGGCATATAAATAGAGTGCAATACTCCCTGGTTATTTTAGCAGCCGGAACAGCCATAGAAATCGAGGGTGATTTTTACTATGTGCTGGTTACCTGACCTCCAGGCACCAGCTGCTGCGGATTTCTGCAGAACTGTGAACCAGGCAGAAGTCGTGTGAGCTGCCCCCACGCTGCTCCATGCCTGTTCTCCAGCGACCATTTTTAGCAGCGCGAAAGGGAGTTGGAGCTCAGTGGAGGTTTTTTATCGACAGGGAGAGCCAGCATGCATCCCCCGGATGGTGGGAGCTGATGGTGTGGACAGCTGTCCACTGGGGATGGGGCTGGAACTCGGCACGCTCGCCGCGCGGGTCACCGGCTGCCTTCGGATCRGGCTGGTCATGTCGCTGCGGAGCAGTATCTGAAAGTGCAGACCRAAAAAGATATTTAGAAAAGGAGGTTTCAAGAAAACTGGGATTAGTGGGCTCCATCTTAAAATACTGGTCTTTTAACAGGAATTTTGATTGAAAAGCAAATGTCCCTATTAAGCGTTGTGGTTTCACATAATGCTGTTACATGGAGCCTGGGTTTGAAATCCCGAGGACAGCATGAAGATTTGGAACAAACCTTTGGATCCTTCTAGTCCTGGCTGCTTACAACACTTAGCATTTCCTTAATAGCGTGGTAGCTTGACAACACAAATGAACCCAGTTTTGATCCCATGACAACAAAAGCGTATGTATTTACTCTTGGCTGGTCAATTGAAATCCATTTGCTTATTTGGTCGGCGAGGTGTGGAATGAATGTTTAAGTGTGTGTTAAAACAGTCAGCATGGAAGGAAAGTTCCTTAAAATATCTTGTATCACTGGAGATTTGCTGCCAGATAGCAAGTAGGAGGAAGCAGTCATTGATGTAGCATCGAGAGAAGGCTGTTCTTTAGCTCTGMGCTCTTCGCCAGCACAGGTTTCTCCTCCCTTTGCGAGGTGCCGCAGTCCTCTTGGACCGCTGCTCCAGCTGAAGCGTTTCATCGGAGGGAGCTATTGCAGGACCAAGGAGCGTATCGAGGGGGCAAACAATACGGAGACGGGAGGGCTCAGTAATGGCTTGAGGGGTTTGAGGGGAGAARAACCATCCTGTTGAGGACGGGGAAGGAGAGAGCGGCTGGGTGGGGGTCTGGCAGCCAGCCACGGGCAGACCCACCGCCGGGGGTCCTTTGCGGCGTGCTGCTGGAGGAGAAGCGGCTCCTCTCAGCTTCTGGGACGATTGTGCCTCTGGAAGAGAAARCGGGCTCGTCCCCCGCCAGCACCGAGCTGAGCTGTGGGCGCCTGTGTCAGCGTGTGCTAAGTTGCGATCTCTCTGCTTTTAAGGCATTCCCATTTACTCTGTCAGCTTCCAATTCATGTGCTGGAGCACATCCTTGGAATGAGCTGACGCAGTTGGTGGCAGTGTCTTTTGCTCTAAGAGAGTCTGGAGGAAAAAAAAGCCGAGACTTCATTTACTTCTGAAGCATAGCTCCCATTGTAGCTGCAGCTTATGCTTCCCTGGGTTCACGTAGGCATTTCCTGAGGACAGGTTTCCCTGCACAGGTAGTTGCCACTCCAGGCTCTGCTGCAGTACCTTTGAGCTGATTTCCATCTCTTCTTTCCACAGGTGGAGAGAGACTTTGAAAGGGAATATGGAAAGCTTCAGCAGTAAGTATCAACCACACTGGTAAAACAGGAACGGTAGCATGCTTCTCTGTTGTGCCCTCTTATTGCATCTTCCCAGAAAACTTGAGCCAGTTATGCTCTTCCCAGCAAATCGCTCACTGCCCTGTAATTTCTAATTCTTCRGAGTTTCTCTGGTGGCTGGGTGTTCAAAGGTATCCTAAGAAGCATTTGCAGTGGGGTTGAGGTTTGCAGATTATGGCAGCTCTAAAGTAAAAGTGTAAAATTGCCAGAAAACTGTGGGGTCACCGAACAGCTCAACACCTCTGAGGACAAATAATGGYTTTACCATACTGACTGTGTCACATAAGCTCACACTTATCATCTGGAAGCATTTGGCTTTACCATTTGTGGTAAGTGTGAGGACTTAAGAAAATATGTGACTTTGAATAAGAGATCAACAACTTGAAAAGGTTGAAAACCATCTGAAAACAACCAGAAAAGGTTGAGCAGCACTGAACTTCATAAAGCCTTGCCTGGATATTTTTAACTCACAACAGAAGCCAGCATATTCAGCCCRTAAATGATTTGTTGCACGTATGATACACTTTGGTTTGTTTCTTTCCAAGATTCAGACTTTGCCTTGTTCTCCCATCTTTCAGATTGGAAGATCAGACCAAAAAACTTCAGAAGGATATGAAGAAAAGCACAGATGCAGACTTGGGTATGTGACTGTAGGATACATAGACTGTGAACTTGGCCACAAAGAGATGAAGTGACTTTCTCAAGATCACATGAGTAATCTGTGACAAGTCTGGAAAACAAATCTAGATCTCAGTCCCACTCAGTTTGCTTAGTTACAAGGCCATCTGCATGAGGGCTGCCGAGCAGTATCTCAACCAGGGGAACAGCCAGTATGGTACGGGCTTAGTCCCTATCTCTTGGGCTGCAGCTTGCTGTGTGGCCTTGGACAAGTCACTTGCTTTTCTTTGCCTCAGTTTCTGCAACCAAAAAAGAGGAGTAATTATTCCGGTTCTCGTGTTAGACAGGCAGGAGCAGTCTCCAGCTGAGCCTATTGGGTCGAGCAATGCATATTCACCTACTTCAGTCGAGGGCATCTTATGCTATGTGAAGCCGAAGGAAGGTGTGATGAGGCTTTGGGGGGGGGTCTGCAGAGCACCACGTAGGCACCGCTCTGTGTGTTCCACCTATGAACTGCTGACCTGGCAGCTCTCGTTCAGGAATAACCCTCGGTRGCTGCTTGCTTTGGCTTGACCTCGTGGCGGTGGGCGATGTAGGAAGCAATAAACAAGTCATCTCTGCGTGGACCGCCGCAGCTGCCTGCGCGGGGTGACATCTGCCCTTCAGGTGTCCCGTCCCAGGGGACGGCAGCCCCTGCCCGCTCCATTCATACCTTCTCCAGTATGAAACCGGTGTGACCGCACCACGTGGCGCAGGCTTTACACGAACATGGGAGAGAGAAGATGGAGYGATCTGGCGGAGGGGAGCTGGGAGAAGTGGATTCGGTGGATGCCAGTTATTGAACCGAGCAGGGCAGCCTGCAGAAACATGCAGCAAGGAGCTGTTTTAAACACAGATGGTTTTTCTCAGCGTGTGGTTTGGAGTAGTCCCTATTTGTACCGGGCCCCCACAGCTCCGGAGCCAAGGCAGATGCACCAGCGCAAACAGGTGTGGGCTGGACTGGTCCAACACTCATCTCGTGGGAGTTGGGTTCACAGAGGGGCAGGGGAGTGGGAAGGAGCCCCACCGGGCGCTTTGCCAGCGGGAGGGTTGGCAAATTTGGGGCTTCCCGTGATACAGGCTCTCACCTGTGTGTATGCGTGTGTGCATGCTCGGATATTGCCAGACATAAACACGGATCCCGGCTCTTGCCCGCGCTCTCCCACCCTTCCCAGAACCGTGCTGGCACGCACGTGTGCTTGCACAGGGAGAGCGGTGGGAAAGGCACCAGTAACCGGTGCTGCCAGGACTCCTTTCCAGGGTGAAAACTGCCCTTTCTGGGGACTTTGGTCATTGTCAGGGATCCTTGGTAAGTTTTTCCTTGTTAAGGATTCCCCTCCCCTCCCTTGCAGTGGGCGTTGTTTATATGGAGCATTTCAAGTCCCAGAGGAGCTGTGGGAGGACTTTCTTTTTCCGTTCTGCTACATGGCAGAGTCACAAATGAGCCTTGGCCAGATCCACTAAGATCTGATTTCTCATTTAAAGGCATGAAATCATGAGTGTAAGGGAAGATTTTGAATGTGGTCTGGTGAGGGATGGCTGAAGGAAAAGGAGGTAGATCTGATCAAGGACTGCTTTCCTCACCTGGCAGTGCCCWTTCCCGAGAGGAGATAGCTGTGCTTGCTCAGCCAACATCCAGCCCCCATATCCAGCGAGGATGGCGGTGTATCAGCGTTGTTGTGTCCTCCTGAGTGTCTTATTTCTTCCACTGTACCTCTGTGCCGAGGGGTTTGATTATTCACTGCCTGCAAACACTCCCTAGCAAACTGGACCTGGTGGCTCGAGTCTCCACCTTCTGCCAAAAAAAGACTCGGCTCAGAACGAGACCGATTCCTCCATCTGCACGAAAATGTTCCTGCGACTTGGCCGCTGCCCTGCCAGCTGCAGCAGCATCGCTGGGAACAGGGTACGGGTTATTAGCAGCACTCTGTACTGCGGCTAAAGACCACTAACCCCCTTCCCCGCCCTCTTTCCAAACAAAATATGATCTTAAGGAGCAGGAGGATGTTCTTTAATTGGAGACAAAAGCTCTCCTTTTGAAACGAGGTGCAGGTGACCCACTGGATCACCGTGGCTCAGTTTTGCTCGCTGGAGCATGCCTGGCTGTTCTCCGCTACTTTTATCATGATGCAAACAAGCAGCGGCTCTCTAAAGTCACCTCCTTTCCTTGGAGTGCGTCCCACACGCTTTGTGAGCAAAAAGTGCAGCTCAGACCCTCCTGAAGCCCACCCCGAGGGGCAGGCGATGCTCTCCGCTCCTCTCCCGCGTCAGCGATGTGCCTCTTGAGTTTGAAGACGGGGCTCAGCACCGGGCACGTGGAGGTGGGACCAGGGGATGCCCTCCCGGGGTGCCGGCTCCCTGCAGTGCCGGGGTCTGCAGAGCTGCCTTGGGAACCGCAGAGCCCACCACGGCTGCTTTTTCAGAGCCGTACAGGTGAGGTCAGCGATGCCGGGGAAGCGCCTGGCCCAAAGTCTCACTGAACGTGCCTGAAGAGCCCCGGGGTCTGGCCTCCTGGCGTGACCCTGCTGCTCGCTGCCGCTCCCCTCGCTCCAGTACGCTTTCAGTCCTCTCCTTGTGAAGGGAAACTAATTTTTTTTCCAGCTGAAGGAGTTCTGCCATTCTTAACTCCATCCCGTTTTGGCACAAATCCTTCCTCAGATGTGGTCACACATATGGATTATATCCCATCTGTTTAAAGGTTTAAATGCCTAAACCCTTAATGTTTGGATAATAGATGGATACGGTAGCTTTGTTATTCCGTAGTTAGCGTCTCGTTCTGCATTGAGCTTCCCAGCTATTTAGCTTCTGAGCTCTCTGTATAATTGCGTGTAACCTTTAAATCAGAATGTTTAACCCCTTGATTTATGATCTTAAGCCCCATTATTCAGATGACTTTAACTTTTAATATCTGAGTGAGTACATTAGGAGTCTTTCCAAAGCTCATCTGTAGCACGGCTTAAGCATCTGGCTTTCTGATCTTAAACTGGAATAACTTCCAGCAACAGTGCTGACGAAAAAGAACATTTTTTTTTTTTTTTAGTACCCGTGACTTTTTTTTTCTTCTTTATTCCCATTTATATTGATGCTTGCCTTTTTATTCATCTTCTTTTCCATTCTGTACCTTAGCTATTTTCTTGCTCTTTTGTAGTGGTCCTGTCATAGGGATTTAATTTTCCTTTTGAAGACTAAGTGTGTGGATAGGAAGAGAGATGTCCCTGATGGAAAACAAGCAAAAGTGCTCGGCGAGACAGGAACTGAAGCCCATCAGTGTGTGACCTGCTGTTTCTGTATTTCTTGGTGACAGTCTCAGGGTCTGAAGAGACTTCAGCCTCTGCATTTTCCCCTGGCTTGTGGGGTTGGTCTCCACGGGCAGAAAATTTAGGCTCATTGAGGGAAAGTCCTTAGCCAGCTTGTGTCTCTGCTGCTTGTGTAGTGCCTATTTTGRGAGTAAAAGAGAAACCTCGTCCTCCAGTCCTGTCAGTCTGGTCCTTTTCCACCAGCACTAAATCCACTTCAGATACATATTTTTGTAAAGCCATTTGACAGACTTAATGGACTGTGATTTTTCTCATTGTGGAAGAGCTGTAGTGTGACTGAGAGTGACACTTAATAGTCTGTCGAGAAAAGATGTATTAAAAAACCCATCTACTTTTTTTTAAGAGAACAGTGCTTTTGTTAGTCTGGTATTATTTCTGGCAACATCACAAGCYGTACATAGGAGTGGTTCAGACTTAACTTATATAAAAACAGTTCTCTGGGTGTTTACGTGAATGAATTGGTGGCTCTTCCTTTCTTTTCTCTCAAATGATGTTAAGTATCTTCCTGGGAAGTTGTGCTAAACCCTCCTCGGTGCCTGAAGTCCCTGATTTTTGCCCGCCGTCACCCTTTGCAGACGCAGGAGCCAGCCCTGGCAATGAGGGGTTGTCCCCGCAGGCAGCCGCTGAGACGTGACCCTCTCTGCTTTCCTTTGCATGCTCCTGATGCCCRCAGCCATGTCCAAGTCGGCTGTCAAAATCTCTTCGGACCTGCTGTCTAACCCCCTGTGTGAACAGGAGCCCAGCTTTCTGGAGATGGTCACGGCCTTCGACACAGCGATGAAGAGGATGGACTCKTTCAACCAGGAGAAGGTGAATATGGGTTTGGCTGAAGAAGGGGAGGCCAGGGTGTGCCGAGGTGCTGTTGGTATCTCCTCCTTCCCTTTTTGTCATCGTCTCCAAGATGCTTCCCACATGAGTTTCTCTAGAACCTTACTCTTCTGACTCTGGTTGTACTGGGGATTGCAGCTCATCCCGAGCGCATGGGAGAAGTTTGCTATTTTTTTGGTTAAAGGGCATTGTGGTTGTGCTGAGAAGCCCACATCATCCTATGGTAGGCACTGTGCAAACACGTCTCGTTGTGCAAACAGGCTTTTTCGACAAGCCTGACATATAATCATCCCTTTTGCTTTCAACAGGTGAATCAGATCCAAAAGACAGTCATAGAGCCTTTGAAAAAGTAAGTACCAGCGTTGTCTTATGAGCCATATCGAGTGTTTGTCATAACCGTGTACTTTAGGGGTCTGCATCATCAAAAGAGATGTTGTCAGGTTAGAAATCAGCTCTTCCTAAAGAGGTAATAGTTCACGTCCCTGTGACAAAGTGGCATCCTCCTCGCTTTACAGCTGGGCCATGGAGAGGTGGGATGGTTTAACCGAGTCCGTACTCTTACTCTGTGGCGAGGGTRAAGACCTCTTGTGTCTTGGCCTGCCAGATGTCTTTATCTGTACTTTAAAGAACACCTGCGATGAGTAATACTGAATACATTAAAGCATCCAGCTTCTCTCCCTTTATATGTTGGTTACCACCAACACTTTGCTCCATCCGAAGGAGAAAAATCGCCTGGGAGCTCCCCTGCGGGCAGCAGGCACGGACAGTGCCCTCCAGCCCGGGGTGGGCAGTATTTAGGTGTTTGAATAAAAGTTTCTTTCCTATGGAAGTTTTCTAAATAAAAAAGTAGAAGCTTGCTTTTAGTGAAGGTTCTTTTGTGTTTATAAATAATATATCCATGCAGGAAAGGAAGAGACGTTCCAGAGCCGTTGTAGCTAGACAGTGAGCAGGTGGGAAGTACGGACAGAAAAACGGTGGCATCCCCCATCCCGGGCGGGTAACCGATGCAGGACGGGATATCTCAGACCCTGGAGAAAGTCTTGCAAACCTCTGCAGGAAAAGCTTCAGCCCGCGCGTGGTCTGAAGGGCCAGCGTGGGGGGYGCGTGGAGGGGAGCCCACTGCAGAGTCACTCCCAGAGCCACCCCGTCGCCGTCACTCGCTCCAAACCGTGCCCGTCCGCAGATTGCACGGCTTGGAAGTAAATCCTTWTCAGAGAGCGAGAGCTGGAGCTGTTGACAGTATTGTTCGGGTAGCAGGTTTCCATATTTTCCCCCTTTCCTTGCTAACTGGTGCCGTACGGTGCGTCAGTGCTCAGTCGTGCCTCGGCACCACGGCAATTTTGTCACCCAGGTCTCATTTGGTGCAATTCCCCTCTGTCTGCACAATTTCCCCCGGCGTTAGCAGCCATTACCAGTGTCACAGGCTGTACCCCCTAAACATTTAAGGAGTGCTTCAGTTGCTATACCAAACGTCTTCTGAAATCCTGAGATGTGCTATTTTGTTACAAGAACAGAGCAAGCGAGCAAAAATAAAATAAAATGACTTTAATATGACAGTAAGTGTTGCAAATTGCTGAATAACAATTTTAGTTTARGTTTGACACAGAGTGGTTTTTTTTTTTTAAGTTGTTGTTTCTGCCCAAATCTGAAAGTAAAATCTCATATACCACTTAGCGCATGAGGTTACAGTGTGTTTCTATCCGGGGGATGTTTGGTGACTCAAGTTTTACCTTGGTCGTCTATCCACAACCAGAAATTCTTGATTATTTAGGAAAAAAATGAAGAAAGAAAGAAAGAAAAAAAATCCCAGGCTTGTGCTGTGGAATTGTGTTGCTTATTATCTAGATTGTCCTCATGAAAGATACATTAACTTTTTCTTCCAGCATTCTGTTAAAATTGGAAGAAGGACTTGCGTCTCTGAAATCTTCATGTGGTTTTTTTTTTTCCCCAACTTGTGTTAGTTGACGAAATGAAAGATAATACCTTTCCCTGCAAACCTTGCCTTGTGTTTTAAACCCTGGGCAGTGTACGGGGCCGTTAATTGAAGACAATAAAGCCATTTCCACATCACCAACATCTTACTCTGCGTTTGTGCAGTATTTGGCTGCTGGTCTAGAAGCTGCCTTAGCACAGACGGTACAGACGGGGAAAAACCCTTTCCTGTTGCTTTGGGTTTGAGGCAGCTACGCAAGATCACGTTATRTTATTCCTGCCGTAGGGAAATATTGGGGAAATAGCGGAGTTTTGCAGGACATGGGGGCAGTTGGTTTGTTCCTCCTTGGCACCAGCGCGGTGCCCGGCAGCGCATCTCACAAGGTGTAACGCTCAACTCGCCGGTTATCGGTCCAGTCCTTAGTTAAACGTAAGAGTGTTTACTTCAGCATCCTGGCTGCTTTCCAGTCCTGGCAATTCTCTTGAACTTCCTAAATTTCCACTGGACTTGAATATGGTATTTTTTCCCTTCCTGCCCTTTGGCACCTGCAAACAGTTGCTGCGTGCTCTTAAACAGCTTATGTTTCATGCTCAGAGAGGCTGCATCTCCATGCCGAGCAAAAAAATGTTCCTTTCCTTCCCTCTTTCTGACTCTCCGCGAGCGTAGGTACGTGCACGGCCGAGCCGTGCAGCCAGGAACATTTCTAAGGAGCCCAAGGGTCCATTTTGAGGCTAATGAGATGCAGGAGAGAATTGCAGAGCTTGCACCTCCCCTTGTCCTGCTGGCAGATAAACCCCAGCAACGTTTCTGGGATAAAAGTTTCAGATTAATGAAAGCTGCCTTGAGGAGCTCTTCTTATTTCCAGTTAGGTATTGCCTCCCCTCGCAGAGACAGTCCTCCCCAGCCTCTCCCAAACTTGCTTTGACCTAGAAAAAGGCTTTTGCTACAACAGCTGCACTTTATTACATCTTCACTGGTGGTCTTTTATACTTTATTAGCCAAAGAAACAGATAAGTATAATCCAGGCAATTATCATTAGTGGTAATATATTGTAATCAGAGGCACATGTGCAGTAAAATCTCCATTCAGTTGTCCAGGGATGGTAGGTTTCAGACAAATATTGGAGAATTTGTTAAACCATGTAGAAGAAAGCGGTAGTAGATTTAGAGGGGGGTGGAGGCTCGTATTGTTTAAATCCTTCTGCTTCTGGGGACGTAGGGTTATTCAGAGTTTTGCTTTTTGAGCCCCAAGAAGCCCTTGGCTGGGAATCACTCATTTAACTTCAGGGAAGGAGCAAAGCTCTAATGAGAATACTGCATATTTCAGCGTGTGGGTTGGGCAAGGAGCTGGGGTGGCTGGGAAAGGTCGGGAGGGATCTGCTCTCCTCTTTGGGAGATGCCTGCATAAATTCACACCAGATCAGCGGATTTGGGGCAAGGGGGGAGAAAAMCAGCTGCTTTTTACTTCACTCTTCCAGTTCTTCACTCTGGCTTGGGTGAGGAGTGAGGTATATTGGCTGGATCGGGGATTGGTGATAGACTGTGTACTGTCGCCTTAGTATTACTTATTGTGTGTCAGTGTTTAAGGAAGGAAGCAGCTTAAATAAGCCAGGTGGTTTGGAGATTCACGGGCTTTAATGCCTTTCACGTTTGGAGCCGATTTTCGTTGCCGCAGGGTCTCGAGTTAACAAACCCTAGCTGTCCGAACCTCCCTGAGCATCGGGATGTCGTGGTCACCCTGGCCCGGTACCATCCCCTTGGCTCGGAGCGTGGTCCTGCAGCCAAAGCCGAGGGGCTGCTGCGGGCCGGGGAGAGGCTTTGGCAGGGGTATCGCGACGGGTGCTGCCGCCTGGGTGCCATCAGCCGGGGCTGGGTGTCAGCGCAACGGGAGGTCCCRGAGGTGCAATCCAGGAGCCGTTGGCAGCGGATTGATGTATAAATTCAGTTAGAGCTGTATGTCAGGAAATATCTGCCAGCGATGGCGACCGGTGCTTGGCATCCACGGAGCAGGGCGGGGGGGGTCGTCGTCTTCTTCCCATAACTGCTGTTAACGTGAACCCTCGAGCCCCATTTCCTCTCCGGCAGCCGAAGCAGATAACCGGCCGTGAGCAGCCCCAGGGGTGCCGGGGACCGGAAGCAGGAAAAGCCGCTTTCATGTCCTTAACGAGCCCCTAATGAGGATTTCGTGCACAAAGCTAGCCACATGGCTGCCTGGCCCCCTCCCGCCGCGCGGGGCTCTCAGCCTAATCCCCAGCTCGCTGCTTTTTTGTACCGTCGTCTTCATTTCTGTTCCTTTTCGCTCTAGTCGGAAGGGCTGGTTTTAATTTCCCCCTTCCTGGTGGGTGGACGGGCCCACGACGGACGTGTGGGCACGGGCTGAGGAATGGCAGGCATCCCCGAACATAGCCCAGATGCTTCGGCCTCGCGCTGAGCCATCCTTGTGCCTCTCCAAACTTCCTCCTCATCTCACCCACTGTCGCTTTCTTTTGCATCTGATGCTCCCCAGCTCTGTTATTCCTTTTCCCCCTGTCCGGTGCCAGCCATAGATCCTGTCCGCTTCCTTTTTYGTTATCCGAGCCCTTGTCCCTAAAATAATGCCATAGGGAAGAGCGCACGTGCCGCCAGCCTAGTCCAGCTCATGGGCCTGCCAACGAGAGTGCTCGAGACCCTTGCAAACAGGGAGAAATAAAGGTTTTACCATTATTTTTTCCCTGTGCCAAAGCCCTAGCACCTCTTTCGCATTGCTGACACTAAAAATGGGGGCTGGAGGAGGCCGCAGCGTGAGCATCGGGGCTGCACCGGGGCAGGCGGCAGGGATGGAGAGGGAGCGGAGAAGACGGGCTGCTCGGGGACCTCTCTGCGGGCAGGGAGGTGATGGGATGGTCCCGCTCCTCCAGCATCCCTGCAAAGAGCCGCTCGCTGGGCTTGCCGGCAGCCTCCCGCCAGAGAGGAAGAGAAGTTTTCAATTTTCAAGCACCAGACTTGTCAGCTGGGCTGACTAACGAACGAATCCGGCAGCGACGGGAATCCTGGTGGCTTTTATCTCCCATGGCAGTGTCTCTCCAGCCCCGTCCTTTAATTACGGGAAGCTGAAGGGTGGCTAGCGTGGAGACGGAGGTGGCAACATGATTTATAATTCAAAGAATCGGGTGATTTATATTTTTTTTTTTCCAAGGCTAAACTGTCGTCCTGAGAGGAGTTCACCGCTACGTTCCCCCTCTCCCCTGCCCAGCAGCGGGGAGACAGTAATTTGTATTTTCTTTAGTTATCCCGGCATATCTCCCCTCACCTGCTCCTCTTAAGCTGCCTGTACTGTAATCCCCTCTCAGCAGCCTTGCCTAAAAAGTGACAGGGAACAACGGCGGCTTATTCTGCAAGCTGCTTTCGTGGCGGGGCCCCTAATGCCCTGTGCTGCTGTTTTACCTTTACTCCTGCTCTGTGCTTTTAGCACTCTACCCACCAAATTTTCTCTAAGTCGGCTTCGATTTTCTTTGCTTTGTATTAAAAAAGAAAGTTTCGAGTAACAGAGGGCGGTCCTGGGGATTTGTGAGTGGTTACGGCTGTCAGACCCTCTCATCCCCTACAAAAGCAGGGTCTGGGTGGAGCGTACGGAGGAGGATGGTGCTGGGCTTATCAATAAATACCCACATCTACTACAGGGCTCTTCATCTGTGCACTTTGCAGCAGGAGGAATCGTTGCCCTTGCTCCGCGTGCGGGGGGAATGGATGGATGAAACAACCAGGGTTTGCTTGTGAGGCTTCCCCGGTCCTGCTAAAATGCTAAAATTCTGCKTTTAGTTGTTCAGACTTCATTTCCAGAGTGGCTGATACTGTTTGGATGTTGCTCACCACCCATGACAGTCGGCTAACGATGGTCCTTGTCCCTTGTCTGCCGGCACCACTGCTGCCRGGAGGGTTTGCGATGCTTAGCCGAAGGCTTTGGAGAAGATTTGAGATCCTCGCAGGGTTGTTCTTGCGGGACTTGGGAGACTGAGGGATGTGTTTGTGGATGGCAGGAGCTTTTGGAGGGCTTGTAGACGGCCTTTCTGCCAGGCTTTCCACCAGGAGCATTTGTAAATAACATGCGTGAGATATTTGTGAAGACACTGGGGTGACGTGTGAAATGCAGCAATTTATTAAGTCATCAGAATAACYTGGCAGTGGCAGAGCCATATCTCCCTATCACCCTTCACGGGTGTTTACTACCCCGGCACTTGGCTTGAGATCGTATTTCTGTACACACGGGGAGAAAAACCCGGGCAGGACTTCAGCGTGGGCAAGAAACCCACTTCTCTCTGAACTCCAGGGGAATTTCAGAGCTGCTGGGTTAATAGGGTATTCATACGGAGTAATTCCTTCAGGAGCCAAAGGCAGCTTCGCCTCAATCCAGATCAGTCCAAGGAAGGAGCATCCTTCCCTGCTTCAGCTAAGCTAATCCTGCGTGAAAATTAAAGCAGGTGACTCACGGGGAGAGGTCGGTCGGCACGGGGAGAGCTCGGTCGGCACGGGGAGAGCTCGGTCGGCACGAGGAGAGCTCGGTCGGCACGCTGGCGGTGTTTGGAGGAGCTGCGGCTGGCCCGGTCCTTCCTGCTGGTTCTGGTGGTGAAGGACCATGGCACCAAGACAACCTCAGCTGCCACGTGGGGTTTGCAAGCAACTTGGAAATCCCCACGCCGCTTCGCTGCTCGGCTGCGGCTGCTCAGGAAAAACTCAAGCGGGTTTCAATTTTTCTGCTCGCAGCCCTTAAAACCCCTCGAGCATCTCTAGGGGGGGTGGTTCGAGCCCCCGTGCACATCCCTCAGCAACCCGTCACTTAATGCTGGAGCCTGGGGCACCCGGAGATCGGCTGCAGATCCGGGGAGCTGGCATGATGCTTTCGGTTAATGGCAGCTTGTGGAGCTGAGCCGCCCCCCGCCCCRAAATGCAGCGTATAATCTATGCATTAAAAGTCCTTGTGAGACAGGAGTTGCTGTGCCTACACAGTAACAGCCTCTTCAGATCCAGCGCTGTAGCTATTTTTTTAAAGCGCTGCCRGAGTACGGTGTCCTTCCATTATGGGCTGCAAAATTGCGCCGAGTTGATACGAGGAACAAAAAAGGGGGAAAAAAAATAAAAATCAAGCCTTTTTCCTTTTTAAAACCAGATTTAACTTCAAAGTAAATGGAAACTGTGTCGCTAATCGTCTTCTGCGTTCTTACTTGCTGCGTTTCGGAGCTAAAGGGTTCGCTCTTCCCCTGCGGTAGCGAGTTTGTAAGATGTAAATGGCTGCGTGCTAATTCTCTGGTGTCTCGTGGCTCTTTTAATGTACGAGCACCGTGGAAGTGCCGAGCATGGGAGAGYGTGCGGGAGAGAGGGCTCAAAAGCTGGGCTGTCAGAAAAACRCCATTTAAAAGCTAGTCTTGGGTACTGACGCAAGGCTTAGCATTTTTGAGGCATCTTCTCGATAAGCATTTTCCAAGAGTCAACGGACGTGCGGACGGTGTCGGCCACATCCAGGCCACGYTGGTGGCTTGGCAGCTCCAGAGGGAACAACCACGGCTCAGCGTTTGGTGCACAGCAGAGCAGGGAAAGGAGGATTTCCCAACCCCGGGCTGTCTTCTCCAGCATTTCCCGGGCCCAGAGGTGCGTCGTGGAGGAGCAGCTGGTTGCGGAGGAGCAGCTCGGCTGGCCCCCGTAGTCCTTAGTGAGCTGCAGCTTGCTCCTGCCCTGCTTTTGGGTGCAATGCAGAGAGTTGTGTGCCCTGTTACCAAACCCGCCCCAACAGGGATGTAACCCAAAAATAAAGCCGGGAGCCGCTGGCCTGACGGGATCTTTCCTTTCCATTGCCAACTCATTAATAATTGGGAGAAATTTCTGCAGAAGCCGCAACCGCAAGCTGCTGACATTAAGCGTGTGCCGCTGGCGAAGAACGTCTATGCTTTTATACCGAGGAGACCTCTCAACCTGGGTACCCCTTCCCTTCCTCCCTGCTGTCCTTACTGCCCATCCCTATTTCCCTAGCCCTCTCACGGCATATTTTTGGACCTTATGTAGAGGGAGGAGGTATTTTAGCAGCAGCCCATAACCCAGGAGATGGCGAGGCCGTGCTTGGAGCCCGGCRCAGCCAGGACGTGTAAGCCGCTGCGACATTTAAATATAATGGGGAGCCGTGTGTGAAGGTTACCATAAAAAGCAATGTCAGGGCAGCAGCATCTGATCCGCGCGCGGGCAGCTGGGCGGCAGGGTGACGCTGGGCGAGCTCCCTGATGACTTTTGCAGGTTGCTCCTCGTGCCGCCGCCCCAGCTGCAAKAGCCTCTCGCAATAATCTCCGTCAGGAGGAGAATATCATCGGGAGAGCGCATGAGAGCCTTGTTGGCCGTGCACGGACCGGCCCTGGTCCTCCTYATCCAGGCAGGATTGCAAGGACACATCCCTGGTTCGCCATCTCARTGAGGGATGCTTGAACACAAATGCTTGAACACAAATATTTCCCTTTCCTCCTCGCTTCTGGCATTTGCCCTTTGGAAACTGGTAAGGCTCAGGGACAAAAGCTTTGCCTCTGCAGCCGCCGGTCCGGCACATTAGCACCCTCCGGGGCGAGCACGRCGGTGGAAAATGAGATTTTAATAGGGGATGGAGTGGCTGTGCAGGGCTGCGAACGTCCGTGGTTTTGTTTGAACCCGAATGCCTCTGTATTAGCCCTGCATCTGATTACATCTAAAGCAAATTACAGTCGTAAAGTGAGATTTGTGGTTTTCTTTTTGCTAATGTGCCCCCCAGCCTGGATTATAGTTKTTTTTTTTTTTTTTCAATTTAAAGAGATCAGAAAGCTGTTTGCTTGCGTCTCAGCAGTGAAAATCATCGCTAGGCTGTTTAGACACATTTTTCACAACTGGTTCCTGGCCTTGGCCCCCCAAAATGACCCTACAATTTGTGAAGATTAAATTAATATATCYGGAGGTAGTGTGACCCACTTCATACGAACCCATAGGCCAGCACCAGCGCGGTCCCCACCGGTATAATTTGATTTACTGAAATCTGGGAGACAAGAGCAACGCTCCAGTTTCTGGCTTTCCCTCTTCTGTCGCGTTCAAAAATATTCTCTCTTGTCTTCGCCGTCAGATGTTCATGTTTCCTCAATTTGTAACACATTTTAATAATATGAATCTTCCTGTAGCCTGGCTAATTGTTGGCTGCTGTTAATCCTTCTGTGTGGGGTACAGAGCTCCTCTTCAGCTGGGTAAGCCTTGCTGTATGGCAGGCTGGGGTTTGCAACCCCAGAAATTGCCTGAAAAAGCAAAAGTTGCTGCAGTTAATATTTATTTTGCACTTCATATTTATTTTTCCTGGACTTTYGATCCAACTCCTCTCCCTGCTCATTCCCTTTCCAAACACAGTGTTGGGGAAATACCATGTTAGCTAACTGTATATGGGGGAAAAGTTGTTTATTTTTCCTTTTTGGTTTGCTCGGTGGAGTTAACAGCTTTGTTTTCTGCGGCAGTTTCCGGCCCCTGTCCCAGATAAGGCAGCTCTCCGTGTTCTCAAATACAGCAGCTGGAAGAGAGGGGGAAAACTGTTAAAAATAAAGAACTAATGGTAAAAGCATAAGGGCTGGCAGGAGAAGTCAGAAGCAGGTTGGGACCTTCAAAGTRCTTTTACCAGGCTTTGCAAAATTGGCTCGATTTTTATTATCATTATTTAAAAACACACCCTTCGACACATGGATTGACCTGCGGGAAAAAACCCAAGCATGAGCTTCTAGCTGTCCTCTCAAACACCATACCCTGGCAAGGCTTTGCAAATCTTTATATATAAACTTAATCCTTTCTTCCAGTCTCCTGGAAGATTGCAGCGAAAGCTTTTGTGTTTGGAATGGGCTTTGTTTAAACCCCTGGGTATTTTTGGTCTGAACCCTGAATTATTTAGGGATTTTGGCCGGGAGATTGCCTTGGATGCTGCGTCTGACCAAGATATCCCACCCAAAAACCCTTCTTCCCATCCTTTCACCAGGTTCAGCAGCGTGTTCCCCAGCCTGAACATGGCAGTGAAGAGACGGGAGCAAACGCTGCAGGACTACAAGCGCCTGCAGTCCAAGGTGGAGAAATACGAGGAGAAGGAGAGGACCGGCCCCGTCCTCGCCAAGCTGCACCAGGTACCGAGATGCTCGCGGACCCAAATCCCAAGCAGGGTCAGTGGGAAAGCCCCAGGGTTGTGTCGCAGGGCTTGGGAAGAGCCGGGAAGAGCTTTTCTCTTGGCGTTTGACATCCATGCCAAGCCCCCATGAAAAATAACAGTTTGGAAGGATGTCTTTTATCGATGTAAAATCGCCACATAGGGCGCTTGATAACAAAAATGCGAATTACAGCACTCAGCGAAGGGAAAGAGCCAGSTTTCCAAAACGAAATGGAATAAAAGCCACGGGAGCTGGGGATGCTCGGAGGAGCAGCCAGCGCTGAAGTCGATGCGCGGGGGGTTTCCCCCGACCTCCRCGTCTGAGCAAGCAGCTGGATGTGAAGAGGGGAAGATCAGAGCCTTGCGAGGCTTTATGTTTGCCACCTGTTACAAAAATTCGTCTTGGAAAATTGCAGTAATTGGTTAACAGGAAGCTTTGCCGGATTCTTTTCTCTCTCCCAAATTTTAGCGAAATCATGATTATTTTTTTTTTAAATTAAGTATCCACCAGCACTTCTCCCTAAATCTGTGGCTCCTGCAGAACGTTGCTTGATCCTCGAAGGAACAGTTGACTTTCTCGGYGTCAAAGAACATGTATATTCTGATGACTTTCCCCAGAAAAATTAAGTTTTGTGTTAAAGAATAGCCCTATCAGCCTTAACAAAAGAGACCTCCGATTTAATAGTAAGCAGCTTACTTYGCTTAGCCTCGGTGACTAAAGCTGTGGCTGGAAAATGTGAATGCTTTTGTCCTGGTGATTAAGCAGGTTTTAGTTATTTAATTTTTTTTTCCCTTAATGAACTTCTGTGTGATCTAATTCCCCCCCCCTCAAAAGATCTTAACTAACCGCTGCGTGAGCTTAAACGCCTGTAGGAGCCTTAAGCAATCCTGAACCTGGGGCATCCGAGAGGGCCACAGATTTGATGGGAAATAGCATAAAAATCATCCAGGTATTTTTACTGAGCTGCAAATTTGCATCTTCCCTTCAGAGCTCTTTGCTCAAAGTCTTCTGCTGTTTGGTGCCCCACGTGAACTCCACCCCGGGAGTTTAAACGCTCCTTGTTTCATGGCAGACGATGAATTTGCTCGTTTGCCTCTCAGACCTACTTAAGCCTGGTATGATTTAAGGCTTTGTCCGTGCCATCCCTCCGGCGTGCTGTCCCAGGGAGCGGGACCGGCGCCGCGGCTGGCCTCGGCTTGCCGGCTTTCTCCCGCAYCCCCCTCCCGTCGGAATGGCACCGGGATTAAGTGGCAGACTTGAACCGGTCTAATATTTCACAGCCCACCCCCTCCTGCCCTTTTCCACACCATCTCAGAGACATTTCCCTTTCTCCCCACGCTTCTGTTTAAAGAAGCCAGTTGGACGCGCTGAGTTGAAGGTCATGGGCGAAAATGACGGGGGGGGGCAGGATCCTCTGGCGATGCTCTTGGGAATTGCAGGGTGTAGGGACACAGACGTGGCCGGGGATGTTCTCCAGCCTGGCTGAGCTTTGAGGCTGGTTTTTGTCCCTGTTCTTCTGAAGAGGAGAAGAACTGGATCGTGATCTCTGCAGTAGCCTCTCTAGGTGGCCCATGGCTTTCCAGAGTCAGAGCTTGGGTCCCACCAGGCTCC
>JASVER010000094.1:1238505-1250785 GCA_030449065.1 Oceanodroma leucorhoa
CTGGTTGTCCTTGGGTCAAAGCAGAGCAGTCTGCTGGCCTGGGGTGGCCTCTGTGCAGGTCTGCATTTTCTGACTCCCCATCCTCTCTCCTTTCCCAGGCCCGTGAAGAGCTAAGGCCAGTGAAGGAGGACTTTGAAGCCAAAAACAAGCAGCTCCTGGAGGAAATGCCCAAGTTTTATAGCAGCCGCATTGATTACTTCAAACCCAGCTTCGAGTCGCTGGTCCGGGCGCAGGTGAGATGCTGTCCCCTGGCACTGCCAGGTGTCCCTTTGGTGGTCCCACCTGGGTGTGAATTCCTCTTAGAGCAAGGTACCTTCTCRAGCTGAGTGTTATACACAGGTAACAGGGAGCAAACCTCTGCCCAAACGCCATTACCTCCAGCAATTTAATTACGGAGCGGTGAGAGGGCACGGGGAGCAGTGGTGGGACAGATGGGACACTGGGCAGGTAACCATTGGACCTTGTCCTGGCAGAAGAGCAGGTTGGCGTCTGCCGGTACCTGCGGTGATGCGGTGCTGGCTGTTGGGTAGACAGGACAGCCAGAGGTGAGTTYTTGCTGTTTTATATGGATCTGCCTCGTATCGGGGACGCTCCTGGTACATATATGATGTCCTGTCCCATGAGATTGCCGGCGTAATGCAGTTCAAGCCCTGGTTATACATTAGCCGCTGGCATTTGATACCTTTATTCACCTGGGTACATCGTCTCTTTGCGTTTGTAGTCCTGAGCTCAGGGTTGGATCTTGTTTGAGATTATGAGATGCTCAGGGCTCATCYTAAGGGTCTCCTCTGGCTTTTGGTAACCAGAACCGGTGGGTGCTGRCAGAGAGAGAGGAGGCTGCTGTGTAATCTCCACACCAAGGATTTGCAGGAAGGGGTGGCCTAAATAAACCACAGCCTGCTTTAATTTCCATCCTCCAGCTTCCTTCTGTGACTTGCTGCCGCTCCTCCTCCATCTTCCTTCTCCTCTCACCGTTTTTTTAAGGCTGGAGAAGAACATTATCGGGATCTAATCTAGCTTTGAACTTCTGGCATCTCGGGCATACGTCGTGCCCTGGATCACGGGGTGGTCCAGCGCCAGGAGGTGGGCGAAACCACGTGCCGCTCCTCGCGTGGGCGTTTTTCCTGCGGTATTTTTTGGAAGGGGAGCTGCTGCAGTGACACAGGTGCGGCGGGGTGGCTGCAAGGAGGTGCAGAGAGCACGTGTTTCATCTCACCTCCGACTCGGAGAAGGTTTGGGGGGGGGGGGGGGGGGGCCCCCTCTCCGCAGAGCTGCCAGCAAGTTGTCTGCAGGCTGATTCACCTACCAGATGGTGCCGATGCACCCTGCCGCCGCCTGGGTGGGTGCTGGGGATGCTGTTCTTGCTGTTCCCTTAGCAATCGGGTGCACGGGGCTCCCTGTTCCAGCCACCGTAGCCGAAATAACCAGACTCCCTGGAGCCACCGCAAAATCTCGCTGGCCCTTCCCCCTGCAAACGGCCGCTCGCTGTGGGTGGGTCGTTTGGACGAGACCTTGAAACCCGAATGCCGCCTGCCCTGGCTGGGTGTTTGCGATCCGCTGGCGGTTTCCTTAGAGAGCGGCTTTGCCCCTCTGTCCTTGGCCACGATGTCCCTCGCTCCGCTCGTGCTGGCTCCCGGCTGCCGGCTGGCTCCTGCCTCGGCTCGTCGGGGCGAGCGGGCGGGCAGCACGGGGGGAGCGATGTGCTGGGGGCGCGGGGAGATGCGAGCGGGGAGCGGCAGGGTGCTGTTTGCAAAACTCTCCGTTCGTACCCTCTTCTTCCTTGGGAATCCTCGGTTTTGTTTCCTGGCTGTCTGCCCTGCCTCTCTTCAGGTGAGGATTTTTGTTAGGAAAGGCGAGCGAAATCTCGTTTTTAATACCGAAGAGGCAGCGTCATAACAAAGCTGATGCATCTCCCGTAGGCTAGACTAAAGCTGGTCCCAGATGGATGCTAAAGCATGTCACATCCCGCCTTCCCTGCCGACCTAGATGGGAGCCGCATCCTTCTTCCCCGGCGCTGGCTGCATCCTTCCACCCCCGGGGAGGGATGCACCGGCACGACAGCATCTCCACAGCATCTCCGCTGCTGGGAGGAGAGCTCAGCACTCCCCTAATGACTCGTTTGTGCCAAGGCTGGGCTCAGGCCGTATCCCCCCCCCCGTTCAGGAGCTCTTGCCCGGGGGCTGCGCAGCGTTTTCCCCATCGCAGGTGGTTGAAATAAAAAAGAAAAGGGAAGTGACTTGCCCAAGGTAACTTAATGAGTCAGTGGCGAGCCAGGAATAGCACCCGAGAGCCCTGACTCACTGCGGCGGCTGCTCACCTGCAGGGACCTGGGCAGGGGAAGGCAGCCGGGGGGCTGCTGCGGTGATGCCAGGAGCATCCCCATCCCCATCCTTATCCCAACATCCCAGGTGTGAGTCGGTGATGGGAGGCATGTGAACAGTGACGGGCTGTGCTGCCGCCCCCGGCCAGCCCCATTCATCCCGCCGCTGCTTCCCGGGTTCTCTCTCCCTCCATGCCTCATTGAGCTTATTTAGCATCTCGGGGGTTTCGTGTTACTCAGTGGAATTTCTATTTTCAGCTTCTTCTGCGGGTACCTCTAGGAGCGATGGTTGGCTGATGGGGCTCGAGCGCGCATCCCTCAAGGAAAGGGGCAGACGGGGACTGGGAAGCTGGGGTCGGCTCTGCCCTTGCCAGCGGCTGGCACCGAGCCGTGACTCTGGGGTTGCTTGTCCCCAGGTCAAACCCCCCATTCGAATGCGGCCCTGGGTGCAAAACCATGTAGTTTTCCCTTTTTTTTGGCCCTGGAGAAAGGGGGGGGTTAAAGCGAGACAAGTGTGTGACAAGTGGCACCGGCCAGCGCGACAGTGAGCTGTGAACGGACCGGCTGCCTTGCTGGGAGCAAGCCGTGCCATGGCAAAGGGAAGGACCCTGCTTCAAACCAGCTCTGGAGCAGCAGCTTTATGGCTTTGACCCAACGAGACCCTCCAAGACCTTCTCGCCGGGCGGCTGGGTTCCCATGGCACAGCTTGGCCGCGGGCCCCGGTGCCGGGTGTCTCCTGACGGCGTGACATGTCCCAAGCTCGCAGGGGCTGTAACATTCAACACCAAATACTTCTGTCCACCCACGTGCCCGGGGCCAAGCCAACGGAGGCAAATATTTCCCTGGCTGGGGACTTTGAAGTGGTCACATGAAGATGAAAGGGGGAGAGTTTGAGCTCCGTTGCTGGTGCAAGCGCGTGAGCAACACTTCCTTCCCTCCTTGCACTTTATTTTCCAGCTAGAAAACGTGATACTCCTCTGGGTTTTAATGAAACAGGGGGAAAAAGATGGGGCTTGCGAGGCAGGACTGTCTGTGGGGCAGCGCTGGGGTGAGCTGCTGCGGTCCAGCCCTGGCAGCGACCCCGGGCTTTTGTTTTGTGTAGGGCTGACATAAACACAAACTGCTGCTGCCCGGCTGTGGCATTGTAAACGCGATCTATAGAAAATCAGGAGAACACGGTGTCCCGAAACAGAATTAGTTCAAGACAGGTGGACTCGGGGCCGTTGGCGCGGTCTCAAAGGCGAGTTGGAGATGGGATTTGATGGGATGGGGACGGAGCATATGGTATCCATAGCTGGAAAAGTACTGGGCTGCAGGCAGGTACTGTGACGGCGACCGCAGGGCGAGCTGCTGGGGCTGTCGGTGCCCATCAGCCTGGGGTGCATCCCCCTCCCCAGCACCCACCCCGGTGCAGGGACTCCCCCATAGAGGCAGTGACGGTTTTTTTACCCGTATTTCAATGGGAGGAAAGCATCGGGGGATCAATGCCTGTGGGATCTCGTTGATAAAGCACGGGAGACTCGGATGGCGATGCACGCTAGCACCCCGGATGGCTGCCTACTGGTTAGGCACTGGGTCCTACTGGGGAAGAAGAGCATCCCCAAGGAGACCCGCTGGGCCCTGGGGACCCGGCGTCTCCCGCAGGAAGGGCTCAATGGCTGCGGCACATGGGTGGTGTTGGGGGGGGCAGCGACCAAAACGTTTTGCTCTGCTTTGCCCGTTCAATACAGAGGATGCTGTGGATGCTGGCATGCTCGGGGTGGGGGGGCAAGCCTCGGGGGGGGCAGCAGCTCCCCCGGCTGCAGGCAGCTGCCTCCGGCCCTGCCGCCCCGGGGAGATTCGTTTCAGTGTGCCGCCGCCTTTTCTGTGCCGGAATTGGCAGCGCCGCTTGGCCATATGTGAATGAAGTGAGCCCATCTGACGCCGGGTTGGGGACAAGGGACACGGAGGGCTGCTCCAGAGCTCCAGCAGCCCCTCCATCCAGGATCCGGGCTCATTGCCGAGGGATTATGGTGGTGGCGGGTGTTTTCGGCACGCTCAGCTCGGGGCGGCATCTCTTGCTTGCGTGGGACTGGGGCCGCAGCAGGCGGGGAGGATGCATTGGGGGGGGTGACCTGGCTGTGGGACCGTGGTTTGGTGGAGGGGGGGGGCTGTAATGGGGTGAGGGAGAGCCCCTGCCTGCAGGTCTGCCTGCCTGGCCCTGCCGCCGCGGAGCAGGGTTCGTTAGTCACTGTGTAAATGAGCATTGATGCTGAATCACCCAGCGCCCGCTGCGTGGGGAGACCCGGAGCAGCCCCCGCTGCACCCCATTAAGGATGGACCCAGGGGAGGGGGGGGGGGATACAGGCAGCTGGCGAAGGGGGGGGTGTGTCCCCATCATCTCCCCTCGGCCCTGCCCAAAATAAGCATAATTTTGAGCAAGATTAGGGGAGCCGGTCTCCATGGAGACTGTGCGTGTCTCCGCACCGGCGGTGCTGGAGATGCTGGGGCCGGCCCCGGGTGCCCACCGAGCCTCGCTTGTGCCCCTCTGCGAAATGGGGGCAACGCTGGCACCATCCAGCCCCGGGGGGGGGGGCCAGCGCTTCCCCTTCCCTCCCCGCCAGAGCTGGGGAGGGGGGGGATGCCCAGGCCAGGCATCCCCCATCGCCCTCCTCCTGCGGGGCACAGCAGCCCTCCGAGCCGGGGGGGCCCGACTCTGCCCCCCTGCTCCTTGCTGCCAGCGCCGCGGCTCTCCTTGGGCGAGGGCCTGCGCCCGAGCAGGCAGCCTGGTGCCATCTGCCTGCGCTGACCCACCGGCTCCCACTCCGGGAAGCGCTGCTCACTGCCGGAGTTAATTGGTGGTGCTAATTAGCACATTATTAAAACACCCCCTCCCCCTGCTTCATGCAGGGTATGGCACTGCCAGGCATGACGCTCGCCGTGCCCCTGCCCGGGGAGCAGAGAGCTGTCGCAGAACCGGGCAGCGTGGGCAGGCGGCTCGTCCCGGTGCCGGTGACACCGGTGAGGGGCAGGGGACAGCCCGGCTGCGGCGCGGGGCCGGCGGCTGCACGGTGGTGCCGGCGGCAGCCCCGTGCGCGCAGCTCCCCAGATGGGAAGCGAGCAGAGAAGGGCAGCGTGTTATTAAAATGTGTTGAGTTGTAATAATCTAAGGGGGTGGTATTAACACATGGGAGGAAGCTATTTTAGAAACAGAAATGCTAAGGCGAGGGGCTGGCTCGGGCAGCGCCGCACCTCTTGGCTCCCACGGCAGGGTGGAGAGGAGACCCCCCCCCCAGCCCCCTGCCCCACTCGCCCCCATTTTTCTCCCCCCTCCCAGGTCATCTACTACACGGAGATGCACAAGATCTTTGGAGACCTGACGGCGCAGATCGACCGGCCCGGCTTGAGCGATGAGCAGCGGGAGCGGGAGAATGATGCCAAGCTGAGCGAGCTGCGGGCTTTGTCCATCGTGGCCGACGACTGAGCACCGCGGTGGGATGCCGGTGATGGGGAAGGGGCTGGGGATCCCCCCCTGGCTCCCGCAGCCAGGCTGCTCCCCACCTCCTCCCTCCCGGGGATGGACTTGGGGGTTTAGCCACTGGCTGCTCCCTTTGCCCCCCATGGCTCTGCCCTCCTGCCAGGACAAGGTATTGCCTGGGGCTGGGGTGGGGGGCACAGCAGGGCTCCCCCCGCCCCCATTTTCCAAAGGCCTCTGCCCCTCTGCAGCCAGGCTTTGCCTTAAATAGAGAGTTGCAGCAGAGCAGGGAAGGGAGCCGTCCCTCTCGGCTGGAAAAAGGGAGCGGGCTGGGTGCTGGTGGCTGTTCCCAGGCCCCAGCTGGGTGCTGCACCATCCCACAGATCCGGATCAGGCCCCGGCTCCTTGCCTTTCTGGCAGGAGGATGGGGTCACTCCTGCTGCTGAGCCCTTCATTTTGTGCCTTAGGAGCCCAGTAGCCCCCCCGGGGGGAGGGTAAAAGCATTCAAATTCCATTTTTTGAGGCGTCAGGAGAGGGTGATGAAAGAGCTGCGCTTCCCGCACAGAGCATCAAGTGATGCCACGCTCCGTTTTAAGCCGGAATGGTGCAAAGTGCCTCTGCCCCACAGCCGGGGTGCACATCTGCACAGCAACGGGTGCATGGGTGCCCACCGCACAGCTATTGGGGAGCCCAGAGGGCTGCAAAAGGGAAATGCAACCCAGCCGGGAGCAAACCCAGGGAAAAACTGGAAGGGCGGGGGGGGGGGTTGCACAGCCGGAGGCGACCGTAGCCAACCCCTCTGTGCCTGGGGTGGGACAGGGGCTCTGCTGCTCTTCTCCAATAAAGTTTTTGGCGGAGCAGCACCCGGCCGGGGTCTGTGTGGGTGTCCGGGCGGGTGCGCGGTGCCGACGCCGAGCTGCTGCCGCCCTCTGCTGCTGCCTGCCAGCCACTGCCGCAGCGGGGGGGGGACCCACGCAGGGATGCTTCCCCCGTGGGCTGGCATGGCCCCCAGCTCCCCTGGCTGCAGCAGACCACTATTAGTTTGGAGGTCTATTTTTAAGAAAGGTATTACGGGGCTGGAGGGGGTGGGAAGGAGAAAAGAGGGACTGAACAGCCCCCTGAAGAGACGCAGAAAGGAAACGGCTTCAGCAAAGCACAAGAAATACAATTTTACAGTTGAATACAGTGAATTCGATCCCGAGCTGGAGCCTTTCAGCATACGGAGAGGCTGCAGGAGCCCTCACTGCTGCCCTCCGCCTCCTGGGACAAGGCGCTGCTGCATGGGACAAGGGGCTGGAAAGCAGTGACGGGGCTGGCACGGCGCGGAGCTGATAACCGATGGCAAACCTGCTACGGGCACGGCCGCATCCCGGACAGCCTGTGGCACAGCGAGCACCCGCCCCCTTGTTTGGGTCCCTCCATCCTAAACAAGCCGGTCTGTCCCCCAACTTGTGCGTCCAGCTCAGAGCAGCAAGGTGACCTGTGCCCTCCGATACACACAAGTTTTCCTACTTAAGAAGTTGCTATTAAATACAAACAACTGGTCAGAGCAAACCCTGCGCATCCCTACAGCTGCCCTGGCTCCGCACGCCCGGGGTGGGAGCCAGCCCGAGCCCACCTCCGCAGGGAGAGGGGCTGGGACAGAAAAGGCTCGCGGGGACCCTGCCGCCATCCACGACCCCCCCGTGTGACATCCAGGCGGGCAGGGACTTCGCTCTCTCCTGGTGGAGATCTGGATGCTGGTTCCTCGTCTAAGCAGGAGTCTAGAAGAGAGGAGAGGAGGGGGGGTGACCGGTAGCTCGCAAAAAGGGGACCCCACATCCCAGCACATCTCACCCCGGCTTACCCAGCTTGACCTCCAGCGTGTGGATTTTGCTTTCCAGGTAGAGCCGGCTGCTCCGCTTTCTCCAGCGACTTCCCCAGGTTGAGCGCCGCGATGTTGTGGGAGACGCGGGCCAAGGCAGGAGGCAGCAGAAGGAGGTTTCCTGGAACAAGAACGACTCGTCACCCACCGCACGATCTCCAACAGCACAGGCTCCGCCATACCCCCAGCATCCCTACGCCTACCAAAGAGCTCCTCTTCCCTTCGATGCAGGTAGCCACAGAAATTCAAATTGAAGTACACAAAGGCTAGGAGAGCACCCAGGGGCAGGACAGCGCTTGGGTCCAGAGCCTTGGGCTGCTGAAACACAGACATGCGTTAGGGATGGCAGAGGCCAAGCTCCCCAAAACACCAGCCCTGCAGAGCTGGGTGCAGGCTGCGCTGAGAGTTCCCAGGACGAGTGGGATTGCACCAGGGACACCGGGTTCCCCCCAGCCACGTACCTACGTCTGCTCAGCCTCCTCCTCCGCTGTTTCAGCAGCCCTTTCTTGGTTCCACGTTCCTGGTCTCCGGCGGCTCTTCCTTCTCCAGCAAGGCAAACAGCGCCTTGTAGTGCTTGTAGCCAAAATCCCGCTGCGGCATCGCTTGGAAGAGCTCAGCCCCCGTCACAGCCACTTCGGGGAGGGAGAGGGGCACGGGGAACCTGCCTGCCCGTGCTGTGCCGAGCCTACCTCGGAGGAGAGCTTCTCCCACCACCTCCTGTACAACCAGCAGGGCCCAGAGGGAGATGCTGGAGCAGGCAACCTGCCCATCCTGCCTGACCGGGTAGGGATGGGCCATAAGGGCTGGTTCTCCGGGAGCTTCGGGCTCCAGCAGCTCGGTGGTGCCTGCGGCAGCCGCGTCCTGCTCCGGGGCCTCCATCTCCTGCTAAAAACCACCCCGTTTAGGTGGGAGCTGGAAGAGAAGGTGCCAGGAGCTGTCACCCAGAGCAGGACCTTGCCTTCTCCAAAACACAGCTCTGTCCAAGCTCCTACAGAAATGAAACTGCCTTTTGGGACATCTGAGCTGGCACGGCACTCGGAATCACCGCGGGTCCCTTCTCCGCCTTGGGCTGGCACGAGGCTTCCCACTCCTCCGAGGAGTCCTGCCCAGACATCCAGCAGGAAAATCACCACCACCTCCCACCGGTACGTGAATTTGGACCCCGCGGCACGGTGGGGATGTTCCCACCGTGGGAACACGGCTCACCGCGGTCAGGGGTGCCCCAGGAATCCCGGCAGAAAGCGGGGAGCTGGATCCCCATAAAACCCTTCCTGCTGCCGGCAGGGAGGCTGGAAGACAGGAATGAAGGGGAGGGGACCAGAGCCCTGACAGGTCATGGAAAAGCTGATGACTGTCCCCAGTGAGGCTGTTTGCAGGGACACGGAGCGAGGCCCCAGCCCAGGAGCATCCCCTGCCCAGCCCGCACCCGGATCCCGTACAGTCGCCGCTGGGACCGAGCCAAGCCTCCTCCCCCAGCACGGAGAACTTCATCTCCCCTCAGCTGTTCCTTCCCAACCGCATCACATGCCGGGCCAGGTTTAAGCAAAATAAAATCAGTTGCCACGGTTACCGGGAGCAGGGATGCTATATATAAAACTGCCATGCAAGGAGCCCAGCCCGTGCGCCCGAGCGAGGGCCACGCTCTTCCATGGGCGATGCGTGGGGAGCTGAGCCCTGGCAGACCCTGCGCCGACTCCCGAGCGGGCAGGGGTCCGTGGCAGCCCCGCAGGGGTGGTCTGCAGTGTCCTGGGTGGGCAGCGGCCACGTGCTGCCTCTTGGCCGGCTGCTCCGTGGCCCGGAGGTGCCACACTCCTCGCTGCCTGCTGCAGCTGGATTAAACCCCTCCTGGGCTCTCCTAAATCCACCTTGCTTCCCTTGTGGCTTCGTCTGCATCGCTCTGTCAGCCAGTGCAGGGCTGCCAGCCCTCCCCTGCCACCTAACGCCCAGCAACCTGCCTCTCCCATCCAGCGCATCCTTACGCCCTGCAGAGCTGCTCAGCAAAGCCCGGCTCCCGCTCTGTGCCATCAGCTCCTCCTGCCGTTCCTGCACTCAAGAAAGGGATTTCACCCAAAGGAAACTCAACCCGAGCGTTCCCGGCAGCGCAAACTCCGCTCTTGTCTGGAAACCTGCTCCTGACCAAGCTGCCCTTTGCCAGGGCTGGGTCTGTGTGCCGGCAGGGCCGCGCGCTGCGCGCTCTCCGCGCCGGGCTGGGGAGGAGGACTCCATCTTACAGAGTAAAAGTGGATAATTACCCGTTTCTCGCACCACCCACAAGATCCCAGAGTTAATAGGGAGAGCTTGCAGAAAGGGAAAATTAACTCTACGACGCGGTGCGCTCTCAGGCTTGATTTCTGAAACACTACCGAGTGAAGTACATCGGTGCTCAGACCTCCAAAAAGCAGAGGGAAGGGATGCCGCCGCTCAGAGATGCCCGAGCCGGTGGCACTCACCTCTTCGTGCAGCCGCTCAGGTCCAGCCCAGCCTGTGCCATGCAAATGGCCGTGCACACCAGGACCATCGGCTCAGCGTCAGGATGGGGCCATCCCGTGATGGGGACCATTCCCCACTGACAGCTTCATCCTCTTTCCTCCCCGGCAGGGACTAGGCAGAGACAGGCGGTGAGCCCGGCCGCATCGCAGCATCCCGACTGTCCCTCTTCCTCCCCAAAGCCCCTGTCTCCCTCGGGGACAAGTCCCCCAGAGGACACAACCAGGTTTTGCAGATCTACCATCCCACAACCAGTCCAGCAGTAAATGCAGATGACAGCATACCACCAAACCTAAGGGCTTTCCCCCAAAACTGGGTGAATTAACCCTCACCGGGACTGCCAAGTCCAGCACGCGCCTGGGTCCGCACCTCAATTTGCTTTGTTGGGTGCTCGGGAGCCTTCCCTTGCTCCAGGTGATCCGGGGGCACCGGGGCCGTCGCCTGGGCGAGAGAGCCGCAGGTCAGACCGAGAGCAGACCTCCCTCCTCCTCACCTTGGCCCTGAAAGCGGAATCGGCATCATCCGGAGCGGCCTCAGCATCCTCCTCGGGGCCAGCCACCAGGATGCGGCTGGGGTACCGCTGGTGAGGGGGCTGGGGGGGGGGGGAAGGCATCCAGCCACCCCAGGCAGAGGTGGTAGAAGCCGCGGGGCAGCTGGATGCTGCTGTAGCATCTCCCTGGCGTTGCAGAAGAGGCTGGAGGCAGAGAACCACAGCGAGGGTGTTGGGGCTCGCTCTCAGCGGGCTCACCTGGGAGCGGGAGCACAGAGCTGGCTGCCCCGAGACTTACAGAAACCAGAGAGATCCTCTCTGACACAGATATCCCCCCCAAAAAAAATCACTACATGGCCAGAGCAGTAGGGCAGGGTCCCGTGTCTTAAGGTCTGGCCCAGGCGAGTGTTTAGTGCTCCAGAGGTGCAGGGAAGCAGAGGAGGGGGCTGCCTGGATGCCCACCCCACAGGGAGGGGGACACACATCCCCATCCTTACCATCTACCCAAGTTGATCCTGCTCCTGTCCCTGTCCTGGGCATCTCCCCAGGTGGCTCAGGCAATGGGAAGAGGGGGAACTGCTGGGAAGGGGGGAACAAGGATCGTAAGACCCCATGGCGCAACCCAGGAGCAGGTCTGCTCCAGAAAACCGGAACACCTACAGCATCCCCCCACCACGCTGTGCTCACAGGCAGCCTTCCCCGGGGTCACTGCCAGGGACCCCCGACCACCCCTCAGTGCCCGGATCCGTCCCCCATGTTAAGGACGAGCACTCACGTTTCCAGGGAAGGAGCGGCGGGATGCGGGAAGGCTGGAACAGCCGCTGGAGCCGGGTTCCGAGGATGCCCTGCTGCTGCCCAGGGATGGCAGGGGCGGGAGCGGTGCCGGGGGTCTCGGGAGAGGCTGCGGGATCTGCTGCTGGGAAGGAAAAAACCACCAAGGCAGGGTAGGAAATGGCCAGGGAAGAGGAGGGATGGGGGGGGGATTATGGGGGTACCTGGTCAGAGAGCGCGGGGCCGGGGCTGCAGGCAGCTTTCACCAGCATCTTCCCCACCTGCGGTACCCGGCCCTTCACCACGCAGACCCGAAGGCACGATGAGGGGCTCCAGCAGCACCAAACCACCGCGGCGGAGGAGCCCCCCCCCCGGCCCGGCCCCCTCCTCACCTGAGCTGGAAGAAGACCTCCTCGTCCGCCACCCCAAACATTCCTGCAGGCTGGGGACCACCCCGAGGAAGACCCGCTGCTTGTCCCCCACTTGCCATGCGACCGGGAGCATGCCCCCCCCCGGCGCCCCCTCCCCACCCACCTGCGGCAGCAGCTCGGCGGGGAGCAGGGGGCTCAGCAGGGAGATTTGGGGGGAGGACAAGCTTTACCCCCCTCCCCCCGAGGCAGTAGGACCCCCGGAGCCCGTCCCGCCCCGGGGCTGACCTGGGAGGGGGCCGGGGGGGGGCAGCAGCCGCTTAAACTGGGCCGTGGGACCGGGGCCGGGCGGACAAAAGGGGCGGAAAAGCCGTCGGAAGTGATGCGGCCGTGACGCGCCCTCGCGTGACGTCACGCCGGGTTGAGGGGGGGGAGTGACGTCACCGCGCAAACAGCACATCACCTCGCAAAGAGCCGCCTCTTTGGCACTGAAAAGGCTTTATTCTGGGAAAAAAGGGGGGGGGGG
>JASVER010000094.1:1251810-1262298 GCA_030449065.1 Oceanodroma leucorhoa
CCCGCCACGCACCGCTCCCTCGGGGTCCTCCGGGCTGGGCTCCTCCGGCTCCCGAGGGTCCCGCGCCGGCTCTGCCCGCAGGTCGGCCGTGCTGGTGCTGCGTCGGCCGAGCTGTCGTGGGCAGCGCCCGGGGGCCCGCTGCCTCCTGCTGCGCTGCGCTGCCTGCACCAGCTTCTTGCTGGCCGAGCGGCTGCGGGGCGGCCAGGGGGGCTCGGTGCCTGACTCCGCTCTGGGGGGGGTCTTCTGCGGTGGGAAGCCGTCAAGGGAGAAGCTGCTCTCGGAGCCCAGCGGGGTGGAGGGCGAGTGTTCGTTGCTGGCCATCTCCACTCCGGAGTCTTCCGACTCTGACTTGAGGAGCCGCCCGCTTGCTGGGGGGCTGCCGGGGGAGAGGGGTGGCAGTGGGGAGGGTCCCCAGGTGCTGCTCATCCCCCCCGGGGGCTGCCGGGGGCTCTCCTGCAGCCGGCGGTAGACGCTGGCGGACGTACGCACCACGCAGCTCTCCGCCGTCTCCCAGGGACCATCTGCGGGGCGAGGGAAGCCGGGTGGTATCGGATGGGGGGTCCCCGGGTAGAGGCAGGGCAGGGTGCTCGCCGCCCCCACATGCCCGGCTGTGGGCCCGCCACCCCTCCCAGCCCCTCCAGCCACCCCGCAGCAGCTCCAGCCATGCCCAAAGCCGCTCTCCCTGCCGCCATGCAGAGTTACAGCCCCCCTGCCCAAAGGACCCCTCTCCAGGGGGGGTCCCTGCAGCCCCTGCCTGGTGCTGGGGATGCTCGTACGATGGTGGCATGTTGTCGCCGCTCCCCAGAAACGTGCCCCCGCGCCCAGCCCCATCCTCCCTCCCCGCACTGCTGAGCTGCCTGGGGAGCACCCGTGGTCCTCACCCCGACCTGGCCGGGGCTGCACAAGCCGGTGCTCTCACCCAACCCAGGACACGGCAGGGCCACGGGGTCCATCCTCCCCCCGTTGCGGGACGGTTCCGGGGACCTCTGGCTCCTCTTGTCCCCACAGCATGGGGGGCATCGCCGGCCGGGATGTGCCTACCATCACCCTGCAGCTCAGCTGGGATTGCAGAGAGGCAGTGGGGGGGGTCTCGGCCCTCCTTGCGCGGGTGCTCACCCCCCTCCCCAGCCAGGCCACGGCAGAGGGCTCAGGGAGGTGGGGAGCGAAGCTTTGGCACCCTCCCGGCACTCGACTCGGGGTGCAGAGCTGCCCGCCCCCCCCCGGCAAGCCCCTGCTCGGAGGCTCACCCCCCCCACTCGCACTCACAGCAGCTGAACCTCCTCTTCCAGACGGCGCGGGAGCCACCCCACATCGCCGAGAGCCGGAGCCGACTGCCGGGCGCGCGTCCCGGCGCTCCCTTTTATAGCCACCCCAGCCGGCGACGGGCCCTGTATCCAGAGGCACCTCATTACAGGACTGGTTCCCAACTGGTTCCTTTCAGGATTTGGGATTGGTGATACTGGCTGAGCCGGTGGTTAAGGGCTCCCTTCCCACCCCAACCGGGAAGGCGAGAGGGTTATTTGGGCACCGGCAAGCTGCAGGCAGACAGCTGGGTGCCGGATGAATCCCACCGTTTTGGGGAAACCCTGCTCGGGGCCGAATTCACCGGCCAAGGGTCCCCGGTGCTCCCAAAATTCCTGCCCCCCGTGCAGCCACACCGCTTCAGCCAGGGCTGGAGCCACTCACCGCGCATCCCTCGTGGGCTGGCGAGGCCGGTGCCCACACGGCACGGGAGCCGGCACCGGGGAGGTGGTGGCCGGCCGGCAAACAATCCTGCCGTTCAGCAGCCGCGTGAATCCCAGCAATGCCGTGGGGCGGCCCCTCCGCCCCGGCACAGCCGGCTGCCAGCAGCCCCGCTCCCACGCACCGAATTTCCACAGGCTGCTGGGGCAGCGCGGGTCGGCCCCACGTGCCGAGGGGCTGCTTTCCTCTCCGCCCCGGCGCGTCCCCCGCCTGCCCCGCCACCCATGGGGGTTTCACTGGGGCTCGGAGCCGTGCCGGGGTGGGGGGCACAGGGGGTTCCTCATCGCCAGGAGAGCTTAAACCTCCCCCGGAGGAGCTGCCACTGTGCTGGGGGTCCCCCCAAGTCTACAGCTCTGGCTCAGACCCCTGGTACCTCCCAGGCTCTGCTGCTGGAGGAGGGGGTCCCAGCACAGCCCGAGCTGGGGGGCACGTAGAGATGGAGTGTGGGTTTCTGGGACCCCCGCACTGCATGTGGGGACCCAGCAGGCTCAACCCCAGTGCAGGCTCAGGCCCATCAAATACACACTCGAAGGCAAAACCTGGTTTGAATTCCCAGCACAGCCAGCACCCTGGGCCCCTCCCAGCAGGAGGGCCACAAACTGGGGGTCCAGGGACACCCAGAGACACCCTTCAGCACAGACACCACAAACTGGGGGGTGCCAGGGACCCCCAGGGCCCCCCTCCGGCACAGACACCACAAACTGGGGGGTGCCAGGGACCCCCAGGGCCCCCCTCCGGCGCAGACACCACAAACTGGGGGGTGCCAGGGACCCCCAGGGCCCCCCTCTGGTGCAGACACCACAAACTGGGGGGTGCCAGGGACCCCCAGGGCCCCCCTCCGGCGCAGACAACACAAACTGGGGGGTGCCAGGGACCCCCAGGGCCCCCCTCTGGTGCAGACACCACAAACTGGGGGGTGCCAGGGACCCCCAGGGTCCCGCTCCGGCATGGACACCACAAACTGGGGGGTGCCAGGGACCCCCAGGGTCCCGTTCCAGCACGGACACCACAAACTGGGGTATGCCAGGGACCCCCAGGGTCCCGCTCTGGCGCGGACACCACAAACTGCTGGGTGCCAGGGACCCCCAGGGTCCCGTTCCAGCACGGACACCACGAACTGGGGTGCGCCAGGGACCCCCAGGGCTCCCCTCCGGCACAGACACCACAAATCGGGGATCCCTGAGGATTCCCTCCAGCATGAACTTCGAAGGCTGGGGACCGCGGGGGACCCCTCCTCAGCTGCTCAGGGGTCCCCCCCATAGCCCCAGGGGTCACCGACTCACCGCGGCCGCGGTGCGGCTCCACGCTGAAGGCTCCGCGGCGGCGCAGCATCCCCGGGCAGGGGGGAACCGGGGGCCGGGGAAGGCGCACCGAGGGGCCGGGCAGGGCTCAGCGGGAGGACCGGAGAGGGCACACCGAGGACCGGGGAGGGCGGAGGGGGCGGCCCCATTGCTCCTCCGCCGCTTTATGGGGCAGGGCTGCGGGGCGGCACGGCCCCGGGGCGGGGCGGGGGGGGGCCGCCCCCTGCCCGGGCAGCACCTTTGCTCTGTGCCACCCCGGGGGGGGGGGGCTCACGCCCTGTGGTCCCCCCCGGGTAGAAGGGTTTTTTCCCCTTTTTTTTTTTCCCCTGCCCCGAGGCCGTGCGCTCGCTGCCGGGCTGGCGGTGAGGGCGGGAGAGAGGAGCGGGACCATCTCCATCCCTCCCTCCCTGGGGATGCTTAATTAAAGTCCTAACAGCATTGAGCCTGGAGCTGGCATGGGGCTGCGCCTGCCTGCCCCCCTGCCTGCCCCCCTGCCTGCGTGAGACCTGGCAGGGACCCCGAGCAGAGGGACCCCGAGCAGAGGAGGGACCCCCTTGACATAGGCAGACCCGCAGAAGTCCGGCAGTGAAGGGCCCCGGGGCTGATCCCTTTGGGGGGGGGGGGGCTGTGGGAATTCAGTGCCTCGATGGTGAGAGCTCAGCTGAGCCCAGGGGCGCATGGGGGGGGCTGCAGTGTACCCCCAGTAGAGAGCGGGCAGCGGGGCAGGGGAGCCGGCTGGGGATGTGGGGAGCCGTGGGACGTGGGAAGAGGCTGGTCCTCTCCCAGGCTCGGTGGGGAGCTGCCGATAACAGCAAAGCCCAGATAACAGCAAAGCCCATCTCCGTGCAAACAGGCACGGAGGGCCGAAAGCAGCGATAAGAGCCCACCTGGGCCTCCGCAGGACAAAGGCCCCGGCCAACAGCCCGCAATAAAGCCCCGACACCTCCCAGGGACACCCGGAGCAGGGAGGGGACGGTCTGGCCCCACCGGGAGCCCTGACCTTCCCGGGAGCAGGGCAAGGCCAGCCGGCACCGAGCCCGGCACATCACCGGAGCACCAGACCCACGGAGCCTGCACCAAGCCCTGGACCCCCCTCGGGGCAGGGGGGGGTTTGCTGCCAGCTCCCTACCGCTGGTACGGGTGCAGGCAGGAGGGCTGTGGGGTCTGGGGGTCCTTGCCCACATCCTGGGGCTGGGGGGAAGCCCACCTTCCTCAGCCCCACAGTTCCAGCCCTGGGAGGGTGCAGGCTGCCTGTCCACCCCCCGGGCCCCGCACAGACCAGACACGGGAGTGGAGCAAATATATATTATATTTATATAGAGATCTGGTTTAATATCTTGGAGAAGCCCTTCGAAGTCAGTGTACAAAGCGGTGCCAGCCCCCTCTCCAGTACCTAAGTGCTCAAGCGTCCCTGTGCCCCCCTCCCCGCGTCCCCGCTGTGCCCCCGGGCATGTGCAGCTGCTGCAGCCCAGGCTGAGAATCGACCCAGCTCATCACACGCACTGACAGAGCAAGGGCAAATGCGGGCACCCCTCCCCAGCCATCCACAACCTGGTGATGTCCTCAGCCCCCAACCCAATGCCCCCCCACCGCAGACCCCAAAGCAGTGGGGCTGGCGGGGTGTCCCGGGGAGGGCACGGGGTGCTTGCTGCTCCCCGGGACACGGTGGGATGCAGGCGGCGAGCTCCCCACCTCACCGTGCTGGTGCCCGGGGCTCAGGAGTGGGGGGAGACAGGGGGGGCGGCGGGTCCCCCCGGGGAGCCCTGGTAGCGCAGGCGGGCGTGCTTCTCGCAGTAGAGCTCGTCACCCACCCAGAAGTGGCCCCGCATCTTCAGGTTGAGGCCACAGTCGGCGCAGGCGTAGCAGGACGGGTGCCGGTAGCGGCCGTCCTGGATCCTCACCGCCTGCGTCCTGGGGGAAACGGGGAGGGGGGCATCAGTGGGGCACCCCGTGTGCTCCTCGGGGTCCCCGCTGGCACCACAGGGTGATGCCCAGGATCAGCCCCATTTTGGCCCTGCCGGGAGTGGTGGCAGGGACAGGTCCTGCCCCGGGAGCCCCCTCAGCCCCACTCACGCGATGGTGCTGCTGCACTTCTCGCAGACGTGCAGCTTCTGGACGCCGGCCACGGGCTTGCGGACGCTGGGCGAGAGCCGGCTGGGGAAGGGGGTTGCGGGACTGGCTGCGGGGAGACGAAACCATCAGGGTCCTGCCACCCCTCCGGCCGGACCTCCCCATCTCCTCCCTGTACCCCTCTCACCTCCGCCCTCGTCCTCCAGAGCCTCCTGCAGCAGGCGGAAGGTGCTGGACTGCCGCGGGGCCGCCCGCAGCTCCCGGTTCTCTTGCAGCATCTTGTAGACCTCCGAATCCTCCTCCAAGCGCCGCATGGCCGGCTCCAAGCCCAGGCTGCGGGATGGCACCCCGGGAAGGAGGGGGGAGATGGGGGGGGGGGGTCCCGGCACCCGGATGCCTGGGTCTGCTGGGCTGCACCCCGCCGCCCGCCACCTGCTCCCTCCACCCCGGGGACCTGCCCCAGCCTGCCCGGCCCTCCCACGTCCCTACCTACCTCTTAACTCTTTGCACGGGCTCCCTCGGCAAGGCAGCACCCAGCACGCACCCCGGGGTGCGGAGCTGCCGCGCCGGGATGGGTGCATGGGGCTGGGGGTTCCCCCACCTCCGTGTCCCCCCCCTGCACAGCCCCAAGTTCGCTCCGTACCTGTTGCAGGGGCTGGAAGAGGGCGAAGAGCGGCGCCGCTCTCTGCACATCTCCCAGGGGTTCGGGGGGGCCTCGAGTCCCGGCGAGGGTGGGCGGGGGGGTGGAGGCAGGATCGGCCCCGGGGAGCTGTTCTGGCGGCTCAGGCTTCCTCGTTCCTGGCAGGGGGAGAGAGGTGCTGGGTGCCCTGGGGGGGGTGCGGGGGGCTGGGGCTGGCAGGGGGGTGCTGCAGCAGCCCCCCAGCATGTCCCGAGCCTGGGGGTGAGCGTAGCATCTCCCGGGCAGAGCGCAGGGAAGGGCACCTGCAGACCCTCCCTCTCCTCCTGGGCACCCCAGGGACACCCGGACCTGGCCCAGGGGCTTTTTCCAAGCCCGGGTCCCCAGAGGGATGGGTGCTCCGCCTTGCTCCCCGGGAGGGATGCAGGGATGCTCCATGGCAGCTGCTTCTCCTCCCCTCCTGGGCTGGGGCCAGCGGGACCCCAGGGGGGCCAGGGGCAGCACCCCCAACCGCTCCCCACCCTGGTAACCCTACGCCTGCGCCCGTCCCCTCCCCGGCATCTGCTCCTGCTTAGCGGCCCTGGCGAGGCAGGAAAGGCAAAACTCCGGCTAAGTGGAAGCCGATGTTCCCGGGAGCAGCCGCCACGCAGATGCAAACCCTGGCAGAAGCCCGGGAATGGGGATGGGGATGAGGACCCCCTGCCCGGACCCCACGGAGATGGAGAGGGGCAGCACCGGGGCTCTGCGGGGTCACAAGCAGGCGAGAGACGAGCTAAAATTAGGCATGGGTGGAGCCAGGCGCCTTGGCCTCATCCCCACCACCGCCAACCCGCCCTGGGATGCGATGAAAAGCGCGGTCCAAGGGCAGCCCTTCCCCTCGCCGCCCCTTTGGGCAGGGGTTTTTGGGCACGGCATTCCGCGGCGGGCGGGGGCTCTGGGGCAGGGAGGGACCCTCTGGGGCCGGCACCAAAGCAAATAATGAGCTGGGGAGGAAGGAGGGAGCGAGCAGCCGGAGGAGCCAAGGGGTGGTGGGGGCCGCGGCCAAAGGCAGCTGGGAAGGGCCGTGCTCGAGGCCACCGCGCTTCCCAATTTGGGCTTGAAAAACAAGAAAAAAGAAAGCAGGGAGGGAGGAGAGGAGGGAGACGCCAACCCCGGAGCCAGCGGCTGCCCCATGGGGCGCAGCAGCCGCCCGAAACCACGGCGGGGAGGGATGGGGCGGCCGCGGGCATCCCGGGACCGGTCCGGGCGGCGGGTGAGGCATCCCGGCCCCCCGGGCATCCCGGCCCTGCTCCCCGGGCATCTCAGCATGGCAGGGGCCGGCGGGCGCTGCCGGGGGTGCGCCGGGCTGCGGGTCCCTGCCCTGCCAACGCCCCAGTCCTCGGGGCTCGCGGGAGCAGGGCCGGGCCTCCCCAAACTGGTTTGGTCTCCCCAGGCTGGCGCCGTTGCCAAGAGGCGCCGGGTAGGAGGGAGCAAAACATCCCTGGCCAGGTGTGCCGGTGCCCGCGGGGCCGGGGGTGCCTGCCAGCACGGCGGGGAGGTGGCCAGCAGCACCGGCGGCGCGGCAGACGCCATCCCCGAGGCAGAGCGGGGCTGGGTGATAACGTGGCAAGGGGGCCGCAAGGGGGGACGCTGTGGGGCTGCAAAGGGGGATGGTTTTGGGCTGCAAAGGGGGATGGTCTGGGGCTGCAAGAGGCGATGGTTTGGGGTTGCAAAGGGTAAAAGTGTGGGGCTGCAAAGGGCGATGGTTTGGGGCTGCAAAGGGTGATGGTTTGGGGCTGCAAAGGGCGATGGTTTGGGATTGCAAAGGGCGATGGTTTGGGGCTGCAAAGGGTGGTGGTTTGGGATTGCAAAGGGCGATGGTTTGGGGCTGCAAAGGGCGATGGTTTGGGATTGCAAAGGGTGATGGTGCATGGATGCCCCCCCCCAGCATCTCTGCCTGGCCCCGCACAGCCCCCCCGGCTCCCTGCTTACCTGGTGGAGGCCGGGACAGGCAAACTCCTCCTCCAGGACCTGCGAGCTGGGGGGAGAGGATGGAGCCATCAGGAGAGTCCCTGGCCCTGCCCGGACCCCTGCCCACCTGCCCCAGCCCCACATGCAGCCGGGTCTGGCCTTACCTGCCGCTGCCGGGCGGGGGGCTGAGGGATGCCAGGCTGGAGTAGGAAGCTCTCAGGGCGCCCTGACTCTCCTCCTGCATCCGCAGCACGTCCTGGGGAAGGGAGGGAGATGCCAGCAGCTGAAATCAGCCCTGGGTGGGGGGCCGGGGTGTGCGGGGGCTGCTCAGGGCTCACCTGGAAGCGTGTGGCCAGCCTCCCCGGTGAGGCGTCCCCGTTGGCGTGGCTGGGAGGTGGCATCGGGGACCTGGGGACCAAGGGAGAGTGGGGGGTCCTGCATCTGGCCCAGGAGCATGCAGCTCCTGTGCACCCGTGGCATGGCATGGCATGGCCATTCCCCTGCACCCCCCCGGGGAGGTGCCGAAAGGCAGCAGCCCCAGGCCCCCAACTGGGACCAGTCGGCCAGGTAACGGCTGCCAGGGCTGCCCGGCCTCGTTACCGACTGACTCTTTAATTACAGAGCCGGGACAGGCTCCCACGGGGATAGCACAGCCCCAAGAGTCGCCGGAGGGGGGAAAAACAACCGGTGCCCACGTGGTTGGGGACCCCAGCCCGCGTGGGGACGCTGCTTCCCTGGGGCTGGGGACCCAGGAGTCCGGGCTGCCACCCCCCCATCAGAGCACCCACCTCTCCACCTGCAGCCGGAGCTGCCCCGGGCTCTGCTTGATCTTATTCTGTGCCTCCACGTTGAGCATCTCGGCCGCGCTCTCCCCGTTGATGGCGACGATGACGTCCCCCGGCCGGAGGTCGCCCACAGCCGCCTTCCCATGCTCCGTCACCTCCACGGAGAACGGGACACGGGGACAGCCCCTGTGTTATCTCGGAGGCGCGGGGGGCAGCGAGCCCCCCGCCAGCCGCCCCTCGGCCCCGCGCGCGCCGGTGGGAAGCAGCCTTTAATTGCAGCATCCCCACATGCAGCCCTCGTGCATCGCCGCGGCCGAGATCCCAGCACATGGTTAGGTGCATCCAGCTCCGTGCTGGTCCCCAAATCCCACCCTGCCAGGATGCTCCCACCCACCGGCGTCCCCACGGCCCTGCCAAAACAGTGCCAGCCCCTCTGTGTGCACCGGCGAGGAGGGGACCAAGGCCACGGCAACAACAGCCGGAAACCCGGCGCAGCCCTGCACGAGCCCCCGTGCCGCCGTCGCCCGCCGTGGGACCGTTCCCACGGAGCAGGATCCCTCAAGGACAGCAAACAGGATCCGCTCCCCGGAGCAGCCCGGCACAGCGCCTGCCCCGGCAGCCCTCCCCGGGGTGAGGGGACACATGGGGGGCTCTTACCTTGGAGACGGTGATGGGTTTCCCGAAGTCCCTTCCCCCGGTGATGCGGAAGCCCCAAGGGGCCGGGCCGGCCAGGGTCACCGTCACCGGCATGGCAGTGGGCAGCTCTGGGTGGGCAGGGAGCCGCGGCGTCAGGAAACCCCGGGGCGCCGAGAGGACGAGGCAGAGGAGATCCCCTTCCTCCCTCCACGAGGCACAGCCTGGCAGACCACCCGCCAGAGGCCTGTCCCCGTCTCCCCAAGGGTCCCCGGCACGGGGCCGATGGAGACCGGCAGCGCCTTCCTTCCGGGGAGGGGACCCGCGTCCTCACGCCGTCGCAGGGTGCCGGCAGCCACCGCTGCTTCCTCTTGCCTCCCCGGTGCCCCGGGCTGAGGCTGGTGGCTTCCTCCCCTGCCAAGCCCCCCCTGGGGACAAGGGGGTCCTGGGCACCCACCGCCGGCTGTGGCGATGCAGCCGGTGGGACGGGGCAGGCGAGGTCACCCCGCCGCCCCCGGGGCCTTGTGCGAGGCAGGAAATCGGTGCCGCCCTGGCAGCGAGGCCGGCGGCGGCACGGCAGGGCCAAGCCGGCGGGGTTTGGAAGGGAGGACGCGGCTGCGAGGGCAGCCAGCGGCCGGCGAGGGAAGGATCCCGCTGCTCACTCCTCCGGACACGCAGGAGGGTTGCAAGCACCACCACCCCGAATCCTTCGCCCCGCAGCAAACCCGCGCCGGGAAAGGATGCTGAGGATCCCCCGGGGTGGCAGGGGGTCCCCATGGCACCCCAGCGAGCGTGGCGGCCCTTAGCTTCGATGGTGCCAGTGGGAATGGGCAGCCCCCTCCCCTAAATGTCAGGTCTGGCATCCCTGTTCCCTGCCCGGCTGCCCTGCACCAGCCCCATCCCGTCCCGCCGCAGCCGGCAGCCCAGCCGGGCCCGACCCCGCCGGCACAGCCCCGGGGTGGCTGCGGGAGCCGGGCACCCCATCCGCAACCGCCGGGGAAGGCATTTTAAAAATCCCAAGCGCACAAAGAGGGGCTTGAGAGGCTGCCCGGAAGAATTTCCTGGGCTGGGCTTCGCAGCGCCGGGAGGAAACCCCAAACCCCCTCCCCACACCCGGCCCTGCTCAGCATCCCTGGGCAGCGAGGTCTGCCGCCCCGGGGACCCCAACACCCGCCTGGGCATGGCCCCCGGACCCCCTAAATGTTCTGCACCCCTTCTCCACCCCTTGCACCCCACCTCTGTCTCCTGCACCCCTCCTCTGTCCCCTGCACCCCCTTCCGTGCCCTGCACCCCTCCTCTGCCCCCTGCACCCCTCCTCTGTGCCCTGCACCCCCCTCCAACCCCTGCGCCCCTCTTCTGTCCCCTGCAC